>JAPXFY010000027.1:48660322-48665322 GCA_030674185.1 Monoplex corrugatus
CACATGTATTAACATTATTTTTCCAGGTTTTCTGTCTTCAGGGTCATTGATGTGTTCACATGTGTGTGTTTTGTTTGAGAAATTCATTCCCCTGATAGTTTCTGAGCAGTTGGCTGGGCTTTATTTAAGTACTACTGCTGATAGTAATGATAGTACTGATGATATAGTAATAAAGGAAGAGCAGCCCAAAATTCACGTTGTAAATCTACCAGTGACAAAAAATATGAATATGAATATGAACATCAACGTGAATAAGAATAAGAATAAGAATAGATGACAAAAATATAATATGAATATGAACATGAACATGAATATGAATATGATAGAATAAGAATAAGATAAGAATAAAGAATAAGAATCAGAATAAGAATAGATGATCAGAAAGAATAATGACAAATATGAATATGAATATGAACATGAACATGAACATGAATAAGAATAAGAATAAGAATATGAATATGAATAAGTAAGAATAAGAATAGATGACAAAAATATGAATATGAATATGAATATGAACATGAACATGAACATGAATAAGAATAAGAATAAAAATAAGATTCTTATTCTTATTCTTATTAAGAATAAGAATATGAATAAGCATATGACAATCGTCCTGTCAACATTGTTCTGACTTGAAAATAAACGGTTTATTTGTTGGTTACAGGAAACATTTATACGTGGACGAACATGCTGCAGTTATGATGCACTGACAGACAGAAGAATGTGTTGAGTAAATATACTTATAGACACAGAAATGTGCTGGGTACCTCAAAAAGAGAGGAAACTGTTGTGTAACTATATTTGAACTTTGAGGAAATTCCCGATGACTATTTTTGCTTAATTGGAGTTAAAAATAAAAACATCTTTGTGAGTCCATTCCACTGCATTACCAAGTGTTTCGTCACAAAAGGCTAACAACCCCCCCCCCCCTCCCAACACACACACACACACACTCTCCTCCAATCATGGAAAGCAAACCACTCAACGAAGATGGCAGTGATGAGGCCACTACGAACAACGACGACCCCAGACCCTCATCACCCGATCAACTTCTACCCGACACCCCTTCAACGCCAGAAAATGGTCCCGACGACACGGACCAATCAGAGAAGGGATTAGACGCGACGGAGTTAGACGCTACCCAATCAACGGAGGGTTCTGAAAGCGAGGTTCCAAAATCGGCCAATGACAGTGATGGTGATGTGAAACCGGATTCGCTGTCAACATCTGCTCAACAAGATTCGCTGACCCGATCTCCGGGCTCACAGAAGGTTCAGTTTGGAGCGGGGACGAAAGAGCAGGACGGGAGTACGAAGGGGGTGAAGAGGTTAAAGAGATCCTTCAAGGACATCGTGTTGACGGAGGTCATGAAGGCTGACCCTGAGGACCTGGCCACGTCCACTTCCGGGGCCACGCCCAAAGGAATTTTAAAGGTACGCAGCGAACCTGCCTTGTCCACTTCCGATCCTGAAAAGGTGAGGTGTTTTTAAAGATCTGCTGGTGTGTGTATGCTTGCGTGCGTGCGTGCGTGCGTGAGTGAGTGTGTATGTGTTACGTGCATTTGTGTGTGTGTGTGTGTGTGTGTGTGTGTATGAATGTGTGTGTGTGTCTGTGTGTATGAGAGAGAGAGATAGACAGAGAGAAAGAGACAGAGAGAAAGAGAGAGAGCAAGAGAGAGAGAGAGAGAGCAAGAGAGAGAGAGAGAGCAAGAGAGAGAGAGGCGTGGACTCAAGACCTGATATCTCGAATTCAATCCCAGCCGGACAGACAGAGAGAAAGAGAAAGAGAGCACAAGAGAGAGAGAGCACAAGAGAGAGAGAGCACAAGAGAGAGAGAGAGAGCACAAGAGAGAGAGAGAGAGGGGAGGGGGCGTGGACTCAAGATCTGATATCTAGAGATCAGTCCCAGCCCGTAACATTAAAAACTGGTCAGTTCACTGTCCGTCTTTAATGTTTCCACCATTCTGATGGTGTCAGCTTAGAGTTTCATAGGTCCCTCTGCTCTCTTCCTCCCCATTTCAAGACCTTACCAACACGTAAGGTTTTTATCGCAGGCTTCGGGAGATTGCCAGATCAATTGCTGGCAGATTTGGGTTGAGCGCATATGGAATTGTTCGAGTGCTATTAACAAGCTCTTAAACAAACTTCAAACTCCATTGGTGAATCACGTAACCAACCATACACACACACACACACACACACACACAATCCTTTTTTGTGCGATAACAGTAGGCATCCTGTGACTGTTACGTGTTTTAATGAGCATGATTTCATTTCTGTAGTGCAAACAGTTCATATTGAAAGCCTGTCTGTTGCACTTTTTATGATGAACTTTATAAGCCGACGTTTATATTATTATTATTATTATCTTAACGGGTTGTTCTTCTTTTTTGACGTGGTGTTAACCCTGATATGGCTCTAGTAGTCGGCTGGGCTATAAGCAATATGAACTGAACTGAACTGAACATCATCATTATTAATATTATTATTGCTATTATTATTATCATTATTGTTATCATATTATTATTATTGTTATTATTATTATCATTGTTGTTATTACTATTCTTCTTTTTCTTCTTCTTCTTCTTCGTCTTTTTCTTCTTAGTAATAGTAATAGTAGTAGTGATAGTAGTATTTGTAGTAATAGCAGTATTAGTAGTGATAGTAGTGGTAGTAGCAATAGTATAGTAGTGATAGTAATGGTAGTATTAATATAGTAGAAGTAATAGTAGTAGTAGTAATAATATTTAGTAGTGGTAGTAGTAGTAATAGTAGTGGTAATAATAATAGCAGTGGTAGTAGTAATAGTGGATGTGATGGTGGTGGTGGTAGTAGTAGTAGTAGTGGTGGTGGTGGTGGTGGTAGTAGTGGTAGTGGCAGTAGTAGTTGTGTTGGTGGTATGGTAATAGTAGTAGTAGTGGTAGTAGTGGTGGTGGTAGTTGTAGTAGTAGTAGTGGTGGTGGTGGTGGTGTAGTGGTAGTAGCAGTAGTAGTTGTGTTGGTGGTGGTGATAGTAGTAATAGTAGTAGTAGTGGTAGTAGTTGTAGTAGTGGTAGTAGTGGTACTGGTGATAGTAGTAGTAGTAGTAATAGTAGTGGTAGTAGTAGTAGTAGCAACAGCAGCAACAGCAGCTAGCAGTAGTATATGTTCCAGCCAGAAAGGAACATGTATGTGGTCTTATTTTCTTGTCAAAACCCATACCTTGACATTGAGTCCCTTGTTCCTCTCTCTGGCTGTCCCACCCTACCTTGGGCTGTCTCCTCCCTCTGGGCTGTCCTCCTCTGGCTGTCCTCCTCCTGGCTGTCCCTCCCTCCCTCTGGGCTGTCCCTCCCTCTGGGCTGTCCCTCCTCCTCTGGGACTGTCCCCTCCCTTGGGTTCCTCCTCTTGGACTGTCCCTCCCTCCCTCTGGGCTGTCCCTCCCTCCCTCTGGGCTGTCCCTCCCTCTCTCTGGACTGTCCCTCCCCCTCCCTCTGGGCTGTCCCCCTCCCTCTCTCTGGACTGTCCCTCCCTCCCTCTGGGCTGTTCCACCTCTCTGGGCTGTCCCTCCCTCCTCTCTGGGCTGTCCCTCCCTCCCTCTGGGCTGTCCCTCCCTCCCTCTGGGCTGTCCCTCCCTCCTCCTCTGGGCTGTCCCTCCCCTCTGGCTGTCCCTCCCTCCACTCTGGGCTGTCCCTCCCTCCCTTCTGGTGTCCCTCCCTCTAGGCTGTCCCTCCATCTGGGCTGTCCCTCCCTCCCTCTGGGCTGTCCCTCCCTCTAGGCTGTCCCTCCTCTAGGCTGTCCCTCCATCTGGGCTGTCCCTCCCTCCCTCTGGGCTGTCCCTCCACTTCCCTCTCGGCTGTCCCTCCCTCCCTCTGGGCTGTCCCTCCCTCCCTCTGGGCTGTCCCTCCCTCTGGCTGTCCCTCCTCTGGGCTGTCCTTCCCTCCCTCTGGGCTGTCCCTCCCTCCCTCTGGACTGTCCCTCCCTCTAGGCTGTCCCTCCCTCTGGGCTGTCCCTCCCTCCTCTGGGCTGTCCCTCCCTCCCTCTGGGCTGTCCCGTTCCCTTTGGGCTGCTCTCCCTCTGGACTGTCCCTCCCTCCCTCCTGGGCTGTCCCTCCCTCTGGGCTGTCCCTCCCTCTGGGCTGTCCCTCCCTCTGGGCTGTCCCTCCTCTGGACTGTCCCTCCCTCTCTGGGCTGTCCCCTCCCTCTGGGCTGTCCCTCCATCTGGGTCTGCCTCCCCTCTGGGCTGTCCCTCCCTCTGGGCTCTCTCCCCCTCTGGGCTGTCCCTCCCTCTGGGCTGTCCCTCCTCCTCTGGGCTGTCCCTCCCTCTGGGCTGTCCTCCCTCTGGGCTGTCCCTCCCTCTGGGCTGTCCCTCCCTCTGGGCTGTCCCTCCCTCTGGGCTGTCCCTCCTTCTGGACTGTCCCTCCCTCCATCTGGGCTGTCCCTCCTCTGGGCTGTCCCTCCATCTGGGCTCTCTCTCCCTCTGGGCTGTCCCTCCCTCTGGGCTCTCTCCCCCTCTAGGCTGTCCCACCCTCTGGGCTGTCCCTCCCTCCCTCCCTCCGGACTGTCTCTCCCTCACTCTGGGCTGTCCCTCCCTCCCTCTGGGCTGTCCCTCCCTCCCTCTGGACTGTCCCTCCCTCACTCTGGGCTGTCCCTCCATCTCTCTGGGCTGTCCCTCCATCCCTCTGGGCTGTCCCTCCCTCCCTCTGGCTGTCCCTCCCTCTCTCTGGGCTGTCCCTCCCTCCCTCTGGGCTGTCCCTCCCTCTGGGCTATCCCTCCTTCTGGACTGTCCCTCCCTCTGGGCTGTCCCACCCTCTGGGCTGTCCTTCCCTCTGAGCTCTCTCTCCATCTGGGCTGTCCCTCCCTCTGGCCTGTCCCTCCTTCTGGGCTGTCCCTCCATCTGGGCTGTCCCTCCCTCTGGGCTGTCCCTCCCTCTGGGCTCTCTCTCCCTCTGGGCTGTCTCTCCCTCTGGACTGTCTCTCCCTCCCTCTGGGCTGTCTCTCCCTCCCTCGGGGCTGTCCCTCCCTCTC
>JAPXFY010000027.1:48680322-48682822 GCA_030674185.1 Monoplex corrugatus
TCTCTCTCTCCTCGCTCCTCGCTGCTCGCTCTCTTTCTCAGTCTGTCTTTCTCTCACCTCTCTCTCTCGCTGTGTCTGTCTTTCTGTCTGTCTCTCTCTCTCTCTTCTCTCTCTCTTTCTCTCTCTCTCTCTCTCTCCCCCTCTCTCTCTTGGTCTGTCTGTGTCTGTCTCTGTCTATCTGTCTGTCTGTCTGTCTCTCGCTCTCTCTCTCTTTCTCGCATCCTCTTTCTCTGTCTCTCTGTCTCTGTCTGTCTGTCTGGCTTTCTATCTCTGTCTCTCTCCCCCCCCCCCCTCTCTGTCTGTCTCTATCTGTTCGTTTCTCTCTCCCTCTTCCTCTCTCTCACTCGCTCGCTCGCTCTCTTTCTCTGTCTCTCTCTCGCTCTGTCTCTCGCTCTGTCTGTCTGTCTTTCTGTCTGTCTCTCTGTCTGTCTGTCTTTCTCCTCTCTCTCTCTCTGTCTCCTTGGTTCTATTTCTCTCGCAAAGCTGTCACACCCTTGATTTCCATTCTGTCTTACTTTATTGATTTATCGATCTATTTCTTCTTCTGTTTTTTTTTTTTAAACTTGTCAGCAGCTATGTCGCTTGGCAACGGCAAAAATGTCTTTTGTAGGCAATAACTTCTACCACAGGGGAAAAACTATCATTATCATCATCATTATCATTACTGCGGGTAGGTTGTCTCTGTTGTTGTTAGAGGCCTAATCTCACGGTCTCTCTCCCTCTCCCTCTCTCCCTTTCTCTCTTTCTCTTGTTTGTCTCTCTCTCTCTCTCTCTCCCTCTCTCTCTTCTCTCTCTCCTCTCCCTCTCTCTGTGTTTCTCTCTCTCTCTCTTTCTCTCCCTCTCTCCCTTTCTCTTGTTTGTCTCTCTCTCTCCCTCTCTCTCTTTCTCTGTGTTTGCCTCTCTCTCTCCTCTCCCTTCTCTTTGCTCTCTCTCCCTTTCTCTTTGTTTGTCTCTCCTCTCTTCCTTTCTCTGTGTTTGTCCTCTCTCTCTCTTCTGTTTTCCCCTCCTTTCTCTGTGTTTGTCTCTTCTCTCCTCTCTCTCTTTCTGTGTTTGTCTCTCTCTCTCTCTCCCTCTCTCTCTTTTCTCTGTGTTGTCTCTCTCCTCTCTCTCTTCTCTTCTCTGTGTTTGTCTCTCTCTCCTCTCCTTTCTCTTTTTTCCTCTCTCCTCTCTTTCTCTGTGTTTGTCTCTCTCTCCTCTTCTCCTCTCCTCTCTGTGTTTTGTCTCTCTCTCCTCTCTCTCTCTCCCTTTCTCTGTGTTTGTCTCTCTCTCTCTCCCTCTCTCCTTTCTCTGTGTTTGTCTCTCTCTCTCTCGTTTCCTCTCTTCTCTCTTTCTCTGTGTTTGTCTCTCTCTCTCTCCTCTCTCTCCTCTCCCTCTTGTGTTTGTCTCTCTCTCCCTCTCCCTCTCTCTCTCTTTCTCTGTGTTTGTCTCTCCTCTCCTCCTTCCTCTCCTCCTCTTGTGTTTGTCTCTCTCCTCTCTCTTTCTCTGTGTTTGTTCTCTCTCCTCCTCTCTCTCTCTCTCTCTTCTCTGTGTTTGTCTCTCTCTCTCTCCCTCTCTCTCTTTCTCTGTGTTTGTCCTCTCTCTCCCTCTCTCTCTTTCTCTGTGTTTGTCTCTCTCTCTCTCCCTCTCTCTTTCTCTGTGTTTGTCTCTCTCTCCCTCTCTCTCTTTCTCTGTGTTTGTCTCTCTCTCTCTCTCTCTCTCTTTCTCTGTGTTTGTCTCTCTCTCTCCTCTCTCTTTCTCTGTGTTTGTCTCTCTCTCCTCCTCCTCTCTTTCTCTGTGTTTGTCTCTCCTCCTCTCCCTCTCTTTCTCTGTGTTTGTCTCTCTCTCCCTCTCTCTCTTTCTCTGTGTTTGTCTCTCTCTCTCCCTCCTCTCTCTTTCTCTGTGTTGTCTCTCTCTCTCCCTCTCTCTCTTTCTCTGTGTTTGTCCCTCTCCTCTCCTCTCTCTTTCTCTGTGTTTGTCTCTCTCTCTCCCTCTCTCTTTCTCTGTGTTTGTCTCTCTCTCTCTCTCCTCTCCTTCTCTGTGTTTGTCTCTCTCTCCTTTCTCTGTGTTTGTCTCTCTCTCTTTCCCTCTCTCTCTTTCTCACTATTTCTTCCTCCCTCTTGTGTCTCTGTCTCTCTGTGTCTTCTCTTTTATCCCCCTTTGTGTGTGTATGTGTGTATGTTGTGTGTGTGTATTGTGTATTGTGTGTATGTGTGTGTGTGTTATGTGTTGTGTGTATGTGTGTATGTGTGTATATGTGTGTGTATATGTGTGTGTGTGTATGTGTGTGTGTATGTGTGTGTGTGTGTGTGAGTGTGTATGTGTGTGTGTATGTGTGTGTGTGTGATGTGTGTATGTGTATGTATGTATTGTGTGTGTAGTATAGTTGTGTGTATGTGTGTGTGTGTGTGTGTGTGTGTGTGTGTGGTATGTGTGTGTGTGTGTGTGTATGTGTCTAAAATCACTATTGTAAACAGACATTAAATAAAAGATTCCTTCCTTTTTCTCACGGTCTGATGTTTCG
>JAPXFY010000027.1:48702822-48715322 GCA_030674185.1 Monoplex corrugatus
GACTGTCTCGTTTGTTTTCTTTGCTGTCCATGGAACTCACATTTCCTAAGAGCCAAAAATGCAGTCAATACATGAATCCAGTTATCAGTCCTGATAGAAAGTATGTAAGGCTTTATAGAACATATACAGGTGAACAGACCAGCAAGGCAGAAAATGACAGGAAGAAATGACAGAAAGCAAAGGAGCAAGACAGAAACAAAGAGAGCTACAGAAAAAAGGAGGAAATTTCTAGTACCGAATTTCCAGAAGGTGAGGATACTATTTATACTGAAAGAGCCCCCGGCATGCTTCCCACAGAAGTGGGTGGGTGGTGGAATACATCATAGAATGATTCTACAATAAATTAGACTGCACGACTATTTAAGTTCTGTTATGTTCTTCTATTATGGCTTTATAAAACCAGAGTATACAAGTTAATTACAACCTGATCTTGTTTATAAGACCAGTCTTGGACATCTACTGTACAAATAATTATGTGGCATGACTGTCACGAAATACGAACAGAGTTGGTGCCAGACACAATATTGTTGAAGGAGTTTCACTATACCAGATGTTCGGAATGATATTGTGTTCCTCTCTAGGGATGGCCAAGACTGATTTTTTTTCATAGTTTGCTCATTTATTTCTCATTGTTGTTGTTGTTGTTGACGATGTTGATATTCTCTTCATCTATTATTTTTGATGTTTTTCTTCATTTCTTTTGTTTTTGCTTCTTTTCTAACATTCCGAGCTTTTCTCCACTCTCTTTCTCTCTTTTATATTTTCATTTCTGTAATTTGTAGATTTTTGTTTTGTGAAGTGTGTGTGTGTGTGTGTGTGTGTGTGTGTGTGTGTGTGTGTGTGTGTGTGTGTGTGTGTTGTGTGTGTGTGTGTGTGTGTGTGTAAGTGTGTGTGTGTGTGTGTGTGTGTGTGTGTGTGTGTGTGTGTGTGTCTGTGTGTCTGTGTCTATGTGTGTGTGTGAATATACGCTTGTGTATTAATGTATGTGTGCCTGTGAATGTGGGTTTGTGTGTGAACTATGAGTGTGTTTTTAAGTATTCGTAAATATATATATTTTTTATCTTGTGCCAGTAGCCTATGTTTTTATGTTGTTGAGGGAAAACATTTGATATTGTACATTTTCTTAGCTCAGGATAAATTGTCCCCTAAACAAAGGACTGGAGTGTAGTTTCATCCGTTTCCAGCTTGGGACTTTCTGTTATATTAACTTAACTTGTTTATTTGTTTATTTAATGCGCAAGACTTAAACGAACAGAAGAGTGTCATCACTTGTCTGCTACAGTCACCGCTTTGATCAAAGCCTTCTGTTTATTCTCAAGGCCAAACAGTCGAAAGAGAGTCTTCCTAAAGTTGGTGCTGAGCGCCAGAAAACAGACAAAGTCCACAGCGGAACTACTGATGGTAAGAACGAGGGAGAGTTTGTTCATGACGTTATAAACGTTGTAAAACGTCCCTGCAGGTCCGTACGTTTCAGACATGAGCGTGTAGAGCAAGTTGTGAAAAGCCGCCGGAAGGGACAGAGTGACGTAACACACCGTGGCCGCCAGGATGGTGATCGTCAGCTGCCTCTCCTGGGTCCTCTTCACCTCCTGGGTGGTGGAGGGGTGCAGGGTGCCGCCGGTGCTGATGTTGTGACGCCGCAGACAGCAGACGGTGAGCACGTGCAGCAGGATCTGCAGGAGCAGCGCCAGGTAAGACAGCAGCAGTTTGGCGGACACGCTGAAGACGTCGTTCAGCTCTTTGTGCCGCAGGTACAACTCCGTGCGGACGAAACGCACCACCATCCTCCCCTCACCCTCTCCCTCCACCGGCGCGTGCTGCACCCAGGTTCTGGCAGGGATGTAGAGATGGAGGAGGGCGGTGAGCAGGAAGGTGGTGAGCACACACAGCACAGGACGCCGGCTCAGCAGGAAGTCCTTGACGTGCAAAGGGCGGACGACAGCGTAGAGCCTCTCCACCGATACCACGCACATCAACGCATACGTTCCTCTCTTAGCCGTGATGCCCACGTACACACAGAAATACAGGTTGTACACAGCGAAGGCGTAGCTTTGGAAAGGGTTCTTCACCACCGACTCTATGACGCTCAGGACTGACATCATCGTGACGTAATACAGCTGCGCCAGGCTGAGGCCGATGACGTAAATTCCGGTAGCGTTGCGCATAGGGGGTTGCAGAAAGATGACGATGTTGAGGATGGTGAGGGGAATGGCGACGGCAGCTGCGATGTAACGAAGGTACAAAATGATGTCCAGAGCTACCAGTCGGTCAGTGTCGGACAGGAGAGGGTCCCCAGTATGGTGGGAGTGGTGTGGAGGAGACTGAGGTTGTATGACCGCCGTGGTCACGTTGGCCATTACGTTGTCTTTTTGTTGTTGAAGCTTTTTGCTCACCGCTGATGCTTTTGTTGTATAGGTTGTTGTTATTGTTGTTGTTGTTGTTGTTGTTGTTGTTGTTGTTGCCGGTGTTGGTGGTGCTGAAATTATCGTTGTTGTTGTTTTTGTTGTTGTTCACTCTGTGCCTCTGTTCTAGTGTAGAGTTAAATCACCCGAGCTGGCTGTACACTGGGGTAAAAGCTAACACAGACATTGGATGGTTTACAGAACACATCATCGTCATCATCATCACCATCGCCACCATACACAACAGAATGCAAGAGAAGGACACTCATGAACAGTCCTTAGTTATCATCATCATCACCACCATCACCTCCACCATCACCACCACCACCATCATCATCATCATCATCATCATCACCACCATCACCTCCACCACCACCACCACCACCATCACCATCACCATCATCATCATCATCATCACCTCCACCACCACCACCACCACCACCATTATCATCACCACCATCATCATCATTATCATCATCATCACCAACATCATCGTCATTATCATCATCATCATCATCATCATCATCACCACCATCATCATCATACACAACACAATGCAAGAGAAAGACAATCATGGACAGTACGTAATCATGATCACCACCACCACCACCACCACACCACCACCATCATCATCATACACAACACAATTCAAGAGAAAGACACTCGTGGGTGGTCCATCATCGTCATCGTCGTCGTCATCATCATCATCATCATCGTCGTCGTCGTCAGTGCCATCATAAATTATAGTCTAACTCTGTAACAAACGGGTCACTGTTGCGGACGCAGTAGTAGACAGGATTTTTCTATCTCTCTTCCTAGGCTGAATTTACAAAGCCAAACGTCAGGCATGCTCAAGTATGGTTCAGCTTTGGGCGATATTTTCCACCTGGCTGTTCCTCTGTCGACGTCAGCCACAGCCTCCCTTCAGAGTGGCCCGCGGAGTTGTCCTGGGCAGTGTGTGTCGTGTTTGTTGATGTGATCAAACCGAGCGTTCATTATTATGGCCAAACCCAGCAAGCTTAACGCTACTTCACTGATGCCAGAAGCAGTTTCTACGGGCCCACTGTAATGTTGATCTTAGTCCATATACATACTTGTTGGGTACAAAAAGAAATCATAAAAATAAACAAAGCAAAACAAAAACAACCTTAGGAGCTGGGTGGACCCAGAGCAACAATGCCTAACCGCCACCGCCAGACAAACAATCACCTCGCGACCCCGACGTCACAAGCCAAGCGGTAGCGATTTCACCAAGCAAAAAAAAATTTAAAAAAAAAAAAAGGGGGGGTGGAAGCGCCCTTGCGCTGCATGATCCATTCGGACCCAGCCATAAGTTACATGGTTTACAAGCGGAAAAACAAGGTGGGGGAAATGACAAACCTGTTTAGATAGCCACACAACTCACACCAGCCAGATCCAGAGGTCTGTTGTTCTTATTTTTTTCACCTAGTCTTTACAATCACGGAAGAAACAACACTGAACTCTAGGAAGCAGAGAGTTTTATAGACTCGGATGATAACCTGTCAGCCTATCAGGTAAGCTTAGTAAGGCCGGTTTGGGGATGGAAAGCCTGTACTGACTGTGGGGAGATCGTTGGGTAACCGTGTGTCATACATATCTGTACACATGTGCGCGCACGTGCGTGTATGCATACACGTGCGCGTCTGCACTTGCACATGTAAACTTACGCGGGCGTACACACACGTACTCGTACGCGCGCACATAACACGCACACACATACATACCCACACACTCATTCTGTCTCTCCCTCATTTACGCACACACATACACAGACAGATAGACAGACAGACACACACACACACTCACGCACACACACACACACTGACACACACATTCTCTCTCTCTCTCTCTCTCACACACACACACACACACACACACACACAAACACACACACACACACACAAACACACACACACACACACACACACACACACACACACACACACACACACACACACACACACTCGCGCGCGCGCAGATGCGCTTTTTTAGCAGTTTGTCAAGAGGACATATACACACTAACACACAAACCAAGACGTTCCCACAGCTACTTGTGTAAAGACTTGTCGCCCCACCCCCACCCCTCCTATACATTACGATCGATCGTCAGTGTATTCAGAGAGTATGGGTTGAAAAGATACAAGCAAATGTATGCACGTACACACACACACACACACACACACACACACACACACACACACACACACACACACACACATACACACACACACACGTCTCTCTCTGTACATCTATCTATCTATCTATCTGTCTGTCTGTCTGTCTGTCTATCTATCTATCAATATGTGCACACACACACACACACACACACACACACACACACACGTATATATATATATATATATATATATATATATATATATATATATATATATATATATATATATAAATGTATGTATATTCAGAGAGAGAGAGAAAGAGAGAGAGAGAGAGAACAAAAAGCCCTAAACCTTCATACAAACAACTTTTTACAATAGATTTTTATTTGTTTCACGAAAGCTGCAAAGGTAAAATTGAAAACAAACAAACAAAACAAAGCAAAACGAAGTGAAAACGCGCGCGCGCGCAAACACACACACACACACACATACAGAGAGAGACAGACAGACAGACAGAGAGGGAGAGAGAGAGAGAGAGAGAGAGAGAGAGAGAGAGAGAGAGAGAGAGAGAGAGAGAGAGAGAGAGCGAAACATCATTGTACGGTAGAATATTGATTTAGTGCTCAATGTTTTCTGATTTTCTTTTCTCTTCATCTTGTCACACTGACTCAACTCTTGCCCCCCGCCCCCCCCCGTAACCTTCCACCACAAAACACCCCCCTCCCCCACACACTCACACGAAACCATATATCTATGTTGTGGTGTCTTCACTCCAGAAATGCTCAGAGAAAGAAAGAAGGAACGAAGGATGAAAAGGGAACAGAATAGAAAAAGAGAGATGGAAGAAATGAAGGAAGGAGAAAAGGGCAGAAAGAAAGAAAGAACGAAGAAAGGAAGGAAAAAGACAGAAACAAAGACAGAGGGAGGGAAGGTAAGAAAGAAGACAGATGATATCATGGGGAACAAAGGCAAGAGAAAGGAAGAAATAAGGAAAGGAAGAAGAAAAGAGAAAGAAAGACAGAAAGAAAGAATGAAAATAGAAGAAAGAAGAAAAGAAAGAAATAAAGAAGAAAAAAACAGAGACAGAAATAAAGAAAGAGGGAAGAAAGAAAGAAAGAAAGAAAGAAAAAAGATAGAGACAGAAATAAAGAAAGAAAGAGGAAAGGAAAGAAACAAGAAATAAAAAAATTAAAAAAACAGACAGAAATAAAGAAAGAGGGAAGAAAGAAAGAAAGAAAAAAGATAGAGACGGAAATGAATAAAGAAAGAGGGAAAGAAAGAAACAACAATAGAAAGAACAAAAGAAAGAAAAAAATAATCAAAGACAGAAAGAAAAAAGAGAGGAAAAGGGAAAAAACAAAACAAAACAAAACAAAACAAAACAAAAAACAAAACAAACAAACAAGCAAACAAAAAAATTCATAATTAAAACACACACACACAAGAAACATACAGCAGCAACTACATGAATTAAATACAACCAAACCGAGTAAGTGGAGAAATCAATAAATAAAGCCGTAAATACGTAAATCATAAATAATACACGAGTGATAAATAAACAAGACAAACAGAGAAACAAACAAACAAACAAATAACTAAATAATAAGTAAATAAATAAAGACAAACTTATGATAAGAAAGAGAACCAGAAAAAACACGAAAGAAGAATATGAACGCGTGTTTAATACAACAAAAACAAGACAGGCGCAAATTTTCGGCCAGCGTAAGGTTACAAACAAACAAATACTAGACACACAAAAATTGAGAAAAAGACTGAAACTTCCCTGCTGTTGTCTTCTATTTATTCATATATTTCTCTGTTTGTTTATTCAAGTGTGACTGCCCGCGTTCAAGCAAACAGGAACCAGAAAAAACACGAAAGAAGAATATGAACGCAGAATATGAAAATTTGCGCCTGTCTTGTTTTGTTGTATTAAACACGCGTTCATATTCTTCTTTCGTGTTTTTTCTGGTTTCTCTTACTTATCATAAGTTTGTCTTTATTTATTTACTTATTATTTAGTTATTTGTTTGTTTGTTTGTTTCTCTGTTTGTCTTGTTTATTTATCACTCGTGTATTATTTATGATTTACGTATTTACGGCTTTATTTATTGATTTCTCCACTTACTCGGTTTGGTTGTATTTAATTCATGTAGTTGGTGCTGTGTGTTTCTTGTGTGTGTGTGTTTTAATTATGAATTTTTGTGTGTCTAGTGTTTGTTTGTTTGTAACCTTACGCTTGACAAAGGCCAGTTGGCCGAAAATTTGCGCTTGTCTTGTTTTGTTGTATTAAATACGCGTTCATATTCTTCTTTCGTATTTTTTCTGGTTCCTGTTTGCTTGAACGCGGGCAGTCACACTTGTTTTGGATTATGATAAGTAAATAAATAAATAGATGAATAAACAGATAAATATATGGATAAATAAACAAACAAATAAATAACTAGATAAACAAACACATAAATTAATGGACAGAATTCTATACAAAACAAAAAACATTACTCACACGTCCCCCCATCCCCTTCCCTATCATGATAGAGTATGATGCTGATAACCACACCCATCATGTCATGTTAAATAGAATCATATCCCTATCTTATTAATATGTTGTCACTCCCTCTATACAGCACCGTTATGGTCTCCCGATGGCTCTGAAGCATTGTTGGGAATTTGGAGTTTGTTCAAGAGCTGACCACATATCTCCTCTCCTGGCACAACTTCACTGGCTCCCTGTATCAAAGCGCATACAGTACAAACTAGACACCACGTGCTACAAAAGCCTCAATAACGCAGCCCCCGATTACCTGTCAAGCCTACTTGAGATCTATGTTCCCTCACGTACTCTCCGCTCTGCCTCCGATCCTCTGACTTTTCGCTTTCCACGCACTAAGCTCAATACCTATGGTCCACGAGCCTTCTCTGTTTCTGGTCCACTCTCCTGGAACAAACTTCCTCTCTCAGTCCGTCAGCAACCTACTTTTGTCTCCTTCAAGTTCGCTCTCAAAACTCACCTTTTCTCCTCCGCATAAAATCCTGACCTCACTCAACCCCCTCTGCAGCCTGTCTCCACTCGGAGGGGAATCACATTGTAATATATAATTGTATATAATATGTTCTCTATAATTTTCCATTGCTTTTATTCTTTCTCCCCATTTATAGCCATGCGTGTGTGTGTGTGTGTGTGTGTGTGTGTGTGTGTGTGTGTGTGTGTGTGTGTGCGTGCGTGCGTGCGTGTGTGTGCGTGCGTGCGTGTGTGTCTGTTTTAGCGCTTAGATTTGATTTTATCAAGATTTTGCGCTATATAAATATTGTAGTTATTATTATTATTAATGCCATATGCTCTCCACCCAAAATCTACCAACGTCTATCTGGCAGACTCCCTGACCCTGAACCAATCGCCGTGGTGTAGTGGTTAGCGCAACGGACTGCGGACTGGAAGGTAGTGGATTCGAATGCCCATCAGTCCCTTAATTAAAAAAATCGTTGTGGGATTTTTTCGATTCTACCTGGCTCCTACCCAGAGCTGGGCGTGCTATGGGCCCGTTGGGAAGACTGGGACCACACAGTCGAGTTTCATCCGCTTCACGGATGCGTCCTTGAGGGTGTTGCTCGAATCTGCTGACCAGCACCGTAGGTGTCTGTATCTCTCGGGCCTGGTTGACACCAGGATATGTTATGATAGTAAGCGTAGAGTATAGCCCTGTCACGCAGTCTCAATCCTAGTTTGGAACTCCATAGCATCATGATTATCGTCCTCACCGACATCATCATCATCGCATTGTAAAAAAAACAAACAAACAAAACTGTTCCAGCTTCTGTGGCCATTAAGTGGTGTAGACAAGGGGAAGAAAAAAAAATGAGCACAAAGGTAACCTCCCTGGGTGCACGGATCATAATTTTTTTTTAGATGAAAAAAAAAGGTGAACACAAAGTTAACCTCCTTGAGTGGTATGATCCTATAAAAAATATAATAATAATAAAAAAGTGAACACAAATGTAATCTCCCTGATATGATCCTAAGAAAAATTATAATAAAAAATATATACAGATAAAAAGATGAGCACAAAGGTAACCCCCCTGAGTGCAATGATCGCAAGAAAAATAGTAATAATAAAAAATAACCTCCCTGAGTGCAATAATCCTAAGAAAAATGATAATAAAAACTATATATAGATAAAAAGATGAGCACAAAGGTAACCTCCCTGAGTGCAATAATCCTAAGAAAAATGATAATAAAAACTATATATAGATAAAAAGATGAGCACAAAGGTAACCCACCTGAGTGCAATGATCGTAAGAAAAATAATAATAATAATAAAAAAAAAATATATATATATATATAAGGTGAGCGCAAAGGTAACCTCCCTGAGTGCAATGATCGTAAGAAAAAAAAAAAAAAAAAAAAAAATATATATATATAAAAGGTGAGCACAAAGGTAACCTCCCTGAGTGCAATGATCGTAAGAAAGAAAAAAAAATATATATATATATATAGGTAGAAAGAAACTCTAGGGAGAGCTAGACAACAGAAGGTCTTCAGAGAAGTAACCCCCTTTAGACAAGTGTTTCGGCCCTGAATTCCTTACACTCTCGGGGGGCCGGGCCACATCCAGGTCATGACTTCTGCTGTTGTCTATTTTTTTTTTTTTTTCCCACGCCGGGGATCGAACCTGGGCGATTCTGCGCTTCAGAACTGCGGTACGCGGTTTTACCAATGTGCTAACGGGGCACACATCATCTGTAGGGAATTTAATCCTTATGAAGTTCACTTTTTTCGTTCCTCCTTGCCCAGATCCAGCTTGAGCTCCTTTCTGCTGCCTCTGCCATCGCTTTAAGGGCTCTAGTCCTCTTCTTCCCAGAAATGGCGAGTTGTTTCATGAGATCATAAGCGGAGGTGCCCACAAACCCTCTTGCCCCGACCTCTATATATATATATGTACACACACACACACACACACACACACACACACACACACACACACACACACACACACACACACACACACACACACATATATAAAAGGTGAGCACAAAGGTAACCTCCCTGAGTGCAATGATCGTAAGAAAAAAAAAAAAAATATATATATATATATATATATATATATATATAAAAGGTGAGCACAAAGGTAACCTCCCTGAGTGCAATGATCCTGAAAAAAATAATTTGAAAAATAAAATAAAAAAGTGAGCACAAAGGTCATCCCCCTGAGTGCAATGATCCTAAAATAATAACAATAATAATGATAATAATAATAATGATAATATAAAAAAAAACGTGAACATAAAGGTAACCTCCCTAAGTGCAATGATCCTAGGATAACAATAATAATAATAATAACAACGATAATAATGATAATGATAATAATGATGATAATAATGATAATGATAATAATAATCTAAAAAAAAAACGTTAACATAAAGGTATATATAATGCTACCAATTTTGAAGAACAAGGTCTCCCAACAGTGTAAAAATCGCTACTCACAGTTCCGTAGCTTTCGATGGCGTTCTCGCCATCTTCGTCAGCGCTCTAATGCTGTCTGCGTGAATCTCTACTCAGATCTCGCGAACATGGGATGAACCCAGTTCACGAGATCGAATCAGAGAATGGTACACCGGGGGCAGGGTGTAACGGCCCCGGTCCCTGTTGAGCGGGGGGTTGGTGGCTGCGATGTAGATGGCCTCCTTGACTCCTCGCTGGAACCACTTATTTTCTCTGTCCAGGATGTTGACATTGTCCGCACTGAATTGATGTTTTTCGGCGTGTAGGTGAGCTCCTACTGGAGAAGAGTCCCTCTTGTGTTCTGTTAGTCTCTTCTGAAGGGGGCGTTCAGTTTCACCGACATAATGTTGGTTACAGTCCTGGCAGTCTATTCTGTATATAATGCCAGCTTTGTCGAGTTTGCTGGTTTTGTCCTTGGGGGTGACCAGCTGGCTGCGTATGGTGTTGGAAGGTTTGGAATGTACAGCCACCCCCAGTTTTCTGATCTTTCTGGACAGAGCGTCACTCACACCTCCTACGTATGGGATGGTGATGTGTCCCTTGCGCTGGTGTTGTTTCACTGGCTGTTGGGATGCGGTGTTGGATTTCCTGCCTCCCGGGCTGTTCCAGGCCCACTTTTTGTAGCCCGAGATGGTGAGCACTTTTTTCAGGTGGTTTGTCTCCCTGTCTTTTGCCTCTTGGGTACTGCATATGGTGTTAGCTCTGTGGGTAAGGGTTCGAATCACTCCCAGTTTGTGTTCAAGGGGCTGGTGGCTGTCGAACTGTAAATATTGGTCCGTATGAGTTGGTTTACGGTAGACCGAGAAGGATAGAATGCCATCAGTTCTGGTGATGAGGGTGTCCAGCATGGCTATGGAGTTGTTCTGTTCCACTTCCCTCGTGAATTTGATGGCAGGGTGTTGGTTGTTCAGATGTTCTGTGAACTGTTCGACCAAAGTGCAATGATCCTAGGATAACAATAATAATAATAATAATGATGATAATAATGATAATGATAATAATAATCTAAAAAAAAACGTGAACATAAAGGTAACCTCCCAAAGTGCAATGATCCTAGGATAACAATAATAATAATAATGATAATGATAATAATGATAATAATAATAAAATAAAAAGTGAGCACAAAGGTAACTTCCTTAGGTGCAATGATACTAATAATTTTTTTTTTTAAAAGAAAAAAAAAGAGACTCCCTAATCCTGCGCGAAATGCTGTGCACTGTAAAAGTCTTGAAATCGGAAAGGAGGGGAGAAAGGACCTACGCTCATATGAAATGCTGCACTGACACCGCCAGTGTGATGGAAACATTCAGATGGGCAGCGAACAGGCCAGTTTGTGATGTTGTGGGCTGGGATTGAACTCGAGGTGTCGGATCTCGAGTCCACGGCTCTTTCAGAACAAACCAAGCAGCCCTCGTAAAACCTTAGCATCTGATGTTGTCAGTCTGGAGGGCTGGCTGGTTGGCTGGTTGACTGGTTGACTGGTTTTCTAGTCATGGGGCTAGATCATTTGATCCGCTGTTGTGTGTGATAGTATGGTATCGTTAAAAATCCTCTCTCTCTCTATCTGTCTCTGTCTGTCTGTCTCTCTCTCTTTCTCTCTGTTTCTCTGTCTTGTCTCTCTCTCTCTGTCTCTGTCTTTGTCTCTGTCTTTATCTCTCTCCCTCTGTCTCTCTGTCTGTCTCTGTCTTTGTCTATCTCTGTCTCTGTCTCTCTATGTCTCTGTATTTTTCACTCTGTCTCTGTCTTTGTCTCTCTCTCTCTGTCTTTGTCTCTCTCTCTCTGTCTTTGTCTCTCTCTCTGTCTCTGTCTTTGTCTCTCTGTCTTTGTCTTTGTCTCTCTCTCTCTGTCTTTGTCTCTCTCTGTCTCTCTATGTCTCTGTATTTTTCTCTCTGTCTCTGTCTTTATCTCTCTCTCTCTCTCTGTCTTTGTCTCTCTCTCTGTCTTTGTCTTTGTCTGTCTCTGTGTCTTTGTCTCTCTCTGTGTCTTTGTCTTTGTCTCTCTCTCTGTCTTTGTCTCTCTCTGTCTCTCTATGTCTCTGTATTTTTCTCTCTGTCTCTGTCTTTATCTCTCTCTCTCTGTCTGTCTTTGTCTTTGTCTCTCTCTGTCTCTGTCTTTGTCTCTCTCTGTCTCTGTCTCTCTCTCTGTCTCTGCCTTTGTCTCTCTCTGTCTCTGACTCTCTCTCTCTCTCTGTCTTTGTCTCTCTCTCTGTCTGTCTGTCTGTCTCTCTCTTACCCTCTAACTCTCTTTCTTTTTTCTTTCTTTTTCTTTTTCTTTTTGTCTTGCCTGCTGCTGTGCTGAGACGTCTTATCGTAAACGTTTTGTTTTTAATTAATCGCCCAGACCTGACGCTGGTCAGTCAGTGTGGATGCAGAGATTTGTACTGACAAACCTGGTTTTCAGTTTGCTTTCATGGGGATGTTTTGGCGTTTTAGAACAGATGCAAGCTGGTGGCTAGAA
>JAPXFY010000027.1:48717822-48762822 GCA_030674185.1 Monoplex corrugatus
CCTGGGGTTCGAATCATCTTGACACACCCACCTGGTGGACAAAAGGGTGGAGAATTTTTTCATCTTCACGGTCAGTATAATATGGGGATTGTCGTACTGTATAGCTTATTTGGTTGTTCATTGTCAAGTCTTTATTTCATTGTTAATCCTTTGATTCCTAATCCTTTGATTCCCGCACCCTATCCACCAACAGCAAAAAAAAAACAAAAACAAAAAAACAAAAAAACGAAAAACCCAACAAAAAACAAAAACAAAAAACAAACAAAAACAAACAAAAAAACAAAAACAAAAAACAAAAAAAAACCACCTTTGATTCCCACACCCTATCCATCAACTGCAAAAACAACAACAACAACAACAAACAAACAAACAAACCCTAACCCTTTGACTCCCTTACGCTATCTACCAGCTTCCAGCAAAAAGCTGGTGGATAGGGTGAAGAAATCAAAGGGTTAGGATTTTGCTTTGCTGGCATGGTTGGCAATACAGGATGCTGGTGGACATGGTGCGGGAGCCAAAGGGTTAATTGACGTTATCATTTACTCTGCTGTTTTATTATTTTCTCCAACTTATAAGTACCCTTTCAGTGGTGGACCAGAAAGCGCTATGGGAGTGTGTTTTCTTGAGTGAAAGTGCATATGTACAACAGAGAGAGAGAGAGAGAGAGAGAGAGAGAGAGAGAGAGAGAGAGAGAGAGTGGGTGAGAAAGAGAATGCATGAGTGAGTGAAAGAGAGAGACAGTGAAAGGGAGAGAGAGAGAGAGAGAGAGAGAGAGAGACAGAAAGACAGACAGAGGGAGGCAGAGACAGAGACACAGAGACAGAGAGTATTCACACACAGAACATACACATACGCTCGATTGAATGAATGAAAAAAAAAAATCAACTGATATGTTAACAACTGGGCCTAGAAGCTGGCATGACATCAAAAGCGATACGTCAACATCTAGGCCTTAGCTGTTGACACAACTGACAAACCAAATTGATACCACACTCTGACAGAAAGCTGCTGGTTCTTTACTTGTTTATATTTTAGCGATCTATAGTAGATACACGTGGGTAAACGTCACACTTCCAATCAGAAGGTCCTGGGGTTCGATTCATCTAGACACACCCGCCTGGTGGGCAAAAGGGTGGAGAATTTTCCCATCTTCACGGTCAGTATAATATGGGGATTGTCATACTGTATAGCTTATTTGGTTGTGAAATGTTAAGTCTTTATTTCATTGTTAATCCTTTGATTCCCGCACCCTATCCACAAAAAACAAAAACAAAACAAAAAACAAACAAAAATATCCCTTTGGCTCCCTCACGTTACCTACCAGCTTCCAGCAAAAAGCTGGTGGATAGGGTGAAGGAATCAAAGGGGTAGGATTTTGCTTTGCTGGCATGGTTGGCAATGCAGGATGCTGGTGAACATGGTGCGGGATTCAAAGGGTTAATTGACGTCATTATTTACTATGCTATTTTATTATTCTCTCCAACTTGTAAGTACCCTTTCAGTGGGGGACTTGTGACCATTTTTTAAAAATAATAGATTCTGAAGTCTGAAGTCTCCCAAAGTCACAGGAGGTTCTTCTACAGCTGTTAGAATCCTTCGGTCGTTATGCAGCAGCCAGACGAGGTCCTAAGGTTCTGGCCAGAGATGCGAAGAAATCACACACTACATAGCCTATACCGTCTCAGTCTCGGATACCTCCGAGGACCTGCACTTTTACCTTTACATATGTATTAAATGCCTATCAATTAACATCAGGAAGAGAGTTCTTGAATGTTATATAGAACCGATAGCGTTATACGGTTGAGAGGCGTGGACAGTCAACACGCAAAGCCAGAACAAGATTCAGGCAGCCGAAATGTGGTTTCTAAGAAGAATGTTGAGAGTTCCATGGACAGCAAAGAAAAACGAGACAGTCTTGATGGAGGCAGACACAAGAAAATCATTGATAAGGAAGATTAGAAAAAGGCAGGCAACATGTTCTGGCCATTTTATGAGGAAAGGGGAATTAGAGCACCTGGTCACAACAGGAAAGCTGGAGGGAAAGACAGCGCTAGGTAGACCCAGGGAGAAAATACTGGACGGACTTGCAGGGTGGCTGAGAACAGAGAGGGTGGAAGATGCGCTTGCGGCAACAAGGGATCGATGCTTATGAAGGGCCATGATCGCCAATGCCATGTGGCAGGGCACATCATGAAGAAGAAGAAGAAGAAGAAGAAGAAGAAGAAGAAGAAGAAGAAGAAGAAGAAGAAGAAGAAGAAGAAGAAGAAGAAGAAGAAGGAAGAAGAAGAAGAAGAAGAAGAAGATGATGATGATGATGATGATGATGATGATGATAATGATAATGATGATGATGAAGACGATATGTATTACTTACTATGTTAATGCAAGCGAGCATGCTCTGACATAATTATACTGTTTGCCATATTATACACCATTCACTTCTCACCTCTCTCCCTCGCCGGGATCGGCGGTAGAAGCCGCGCTCGACTTCACAAGTCTTCTCCAGGTCACACGACTGAGACATCTGTGGGCGACCTCCTGGATCCCAGACATCAGCCATGTTGTTGAAATAGGAGGTGTGCGGTCGTCCCTTTCTTCTCCTCGCCTCAACTTTCCCCTGCAGTACCCGTTGATATCAGATCTGTTTGGGTGTTTCTGATTGCATGACCTACATATTTCAGCTTTCTTTTGTTGATCTCTGTCAGCCGTTGATGCGTGACATTCAGTAGGGCGTGTTACACCTGACCCAAGCCGCCATCCCCCACCCCCCTCTATTTCTGTCTGTCTGTCTCTCTTTCATTCACTCATGCATTCTCTTTCTCACCACTCTCTCTCTCACTCATTCACGCTCTCTCTCTCTCTCTCTCTCTCTGTCTCTCTCTCTGTGTATCTGTCTCTCTCTCTCTCTCTTTCACTCACTCTTTCACGCACGCATGCACACCACACACACACACACACACACACACACACACACACACACACACACACACACACACACACACACACACACACAGTACCACACAGGACAATGAGTTAGACTACACTCAAGCCCGCTTGATTAATTACCCTTGACCCAAGTTGTCATCCTGTCTGTCACACACACATCTTTTCCAAGACTTAAGAAAGCACAAGGCTAACTGGGCCTGAAAGGGAAGGGACCTGGAAAATGAACCTATCTCGCCATCAATTTTTTGCAAGGGCCGTGGGGCGAATGCCCTTCTCTTCACGGTTTTCGACTGCCATAGCATCTTTAGCATGCGCAGGCCAGAAGGCACACAGGTGCAACTTTTTTTGGGTCCCCTTTCGATAGTCTGGAAATGTTCTGGAGATTTTTGTGGATGTCTGTAGATGTCCTGTAGATGTCCTGGCAATGCCCGTGGATGTCTGCAGATGTCTATGAGATGTAATGGTGATCTCTGTGGATGTCTGTAGATATCCTGAAATTGTACCGTTGATGTCTCTGGGTGTCTGCAGATTTCCTGCAGATGTCTGTAGATGTCCTGCAGCTGTCTGCAGATGTCCTGGAGATGTCTGTTGGGTGTCTGGGGATATCTTGGAGATGTCATGGAGATGTTTGTGGATGTGTGTAAATATCCTGGACATGACTTGGTAATGTCTATGGATGTCTGTAAATGTCCCTGACATGATTGTGGATATCCGCAGAAGTTCTGGAGATGTCCGCAAATCTGTAAATGTCTTCAGATGTACTGGATATGTCTCAGGATCTCTGGAGATGTCTGTGGGTGTCCTATAGATGCCTCCAGATGACTGCAGATTTCTGTGGATGTCCTGTAGATGTCTAAAGATGCCCTGAATATATCTGTAGATATCCTGGAGATGTCCTGATGACGTCTATGGATGTCTGTACATGTTTTGGAAATGTCCTGGAGATTAGCTGTGGAGATGTGATGATGTTCTGGAGATGTCTGTAGATGTCTTGGAGATGTCTGCAGAGATCCTTGTGATGCCTGTAGATGTCTATGGATGTCCGTAGTTTACCTGGAGATATCTGTGGATATCTGTAGATGTCCTGGTGATGTCTGTGGATATCTGTAGATGTCCTGGCGATGTCTGTGGATATCTGTAGATGTCCTGGCGATGTCTGTGGATATATGTAGATGTCCTGGCGATGTCTGTGGATATATGTAGATGTCCTGGCGATGTCTGTGGATATATGTAGATGTCCTGGCGATGTCTGTGGATATTGTAGATGTCCTGGCGATGTCTGTGGATATCTGTGGATATCTGTAGATGTCCTGGCGATGTCTGTGGATATCTGTGGATATCTGTAGATGTCCTGGCGATGTCTGTGGATATCTGTGGATATCTGTAGATGTCCTGGCGATGTCTGTGGATATATGTAGATGTCCTGGCGATGTCTGTGGATATCTGTGGATATCTGTAGATGTCCTGGCGATGTCTGTGGATATCTGTGGATATCTGTAGATGTCCTGGCGATGTCTGTGGATATCTGTGGATATCTGTAGATGTCCTGGCGATGTCTGTGGATATATGTAGATGTCCTGGCGATGTCTGTGGATATCTGTGGATATCTGTAGATGTCCTGGCGATGTCTGTGGATATCTGTGGATATATGTAGATGTCCTGGCGATGTCTGTGGATATATGTAGATGTCCTGGCGATGTCTGTGGATATCTGTGGATATATGTAGATGTCCTGGCAATGTCTGTGGATATATGTAGATGTCCTGGCGATGTCTGTGGATATCTGTGGATATATGTAGATGTCCTGGCGATGTCTGTGGATATCTGTGGATATATGTAGATGTCCTGGCGATGTCTGTGGATATCTGTGGATATATGTAGATGTCCTGGAGATGTCTGGGATGTCCATAGATGTTCTGGCGATGTCTATGGATATCTGTAGATGCCCTGGATGTGTCTGTGTATGTCTGTAGACTTTCTGGAGATGTGTGTAGATGTCCTGTATGTGTCTGGAGATGTTTGTAGATGTGTGTAGATGTCCTGCAGATATCCTGAAGATATTTGTGGCTGTGTGCGGATATACCTGCAGATGTCAGTAGATGTCCTGTAGATATCTGCAGATGTCTTGAAGATGATGTCTGTTGATGTCTGTGATTGTCCTGGAGATGTCCTATAGATGTCCATGGTTGTCTGTAGATATCCTGGAGATTTCCAGGAGATGTCTGTTGATGTCTGTAGATGTCTTGGAGATATTTGGAAATTTCTGTGGTGTGTCTTTAGATGTCTTGCGGATGCCTATAAATGTCTTGTACATGTCTGCAGATGTCCTGGTCATGTCTGTTGATATCTGTAGATGTCCTCTAGATGTCCTGGAGATGCCTTTGGATGTCTCTAGACGTTCATGAGGTATCCTTGAGATCCTCGAGATGTCCTGGAGATGTCTTTAGACGTTCATGAGATATCCTTGAGATGTGTGTGGATGTCTGTAGAAGTCCTGTAGATGACCTCAGATCTCCTGTAAATGTTTTCAGGTATCCTGGATATGTCTGAGGATGTCTGTCGATATCATGGAGATAACCTGGAAATGTCCGGGGATGTCCGTTGATGTCCCGGAGATGTCCTGGAGATGTCTTTGGGTGTCAGCAGATCGCTTGTAGATGTCTGTAGATGCCCTGCAGATATCTGCAGATGTCCTGAAGTAATCTGTGGATACTCTAGATATCTTGGTGATGTCTGTGGATGTCTGTACACGGAGATTGTGAAGATCTATAGATGTCCTGGAGATGTCTGTAGATGTCCTGGAGATGTCTATAGATCTCCTGGAGATGTTTGCAGAGATCCTGGAAATGTCTATGGGTGTCTATAGATGTCTGTAAATAATGATAATAACAATGATAGTGATAATGATAACAACAACAACAACAATAGTAATAATGATAATAATAATGATAATAACAATGATAATAACAACAACAATAATAACAACAACAACAACAACAACATCATCATCATATATTGTGTCACATGTTGCATGTTTGTGAATGATTCATCATCATCACCAGGTGCCTTGCCACATGGCGTTGGCGATTATGGAATTCCATCTGTCTCTATCACTTGTTGCCTCAAGCATCTCTTCCACCCTCCTTGTCCCCAGCCACTCTGAAAGTCTGCCTAGTATCTTCTCCCTGGGTCTACCCGGTGCTCTCTTTCCCTCCAGCTTTCCCGTTGTGACCAGGTGCTCCAATTCCCCTTTCCTCATAAAATGGCCTATAAATGTTGCCTGTCTTTTTCTAATCTTCCTTATGAATGATCTATTTGTGTCCAGAGTAGCAAGGAGTAGCTGTAACTGGGACAGTTCCAGTGTGACCTAATGTTTCTCGTGTTCAATTTTGCTCTTGTAGTTATCTCAGTCTGTGTTTCTGCTCTCTGTCTGTCCATCTGTCTCTCTCTGTCTCTGTCTCTGTACCTGACTCTCTTTGTCTCTCTGTCTCTGTCTGTCTGTCTGTCTCTTTCTCTGTCCCCCCCCCCCCCCCCCCCCAGTACATTGTGTTTGTGAGTCAAATATTAATGTCCGTTCTTTTGTATCATCCAGACAGAACTTACAGTGTGATGAATGCTAACTACCCTTAGTGTTAAAATCTCTCAGACACAAGAGGTTTCTTTCTGCTAAGAAATATATCCGGGTCAGACCTCATGCGCCCACAAATTATGTAGTGGCCGCAATAAAGGGGAAACAAGGGAAATCATTCACGGGGAAAGTTAGCAAAAAGGCAGCCACTCGCGAGTCTACAAAATGTCAGATTCGATAGTTGACGAAGTGGGACGTCAGATTTTACAGGAAGATGCTCCAGATATTCCTATGGTTAAATTCGAATGTAAGTTGCTTTTGTTACAACACTTTGGCGAATATCTGATTATTCTATGGTTTTCATGTTACACTTTTGTAACTGACCTCTTTGAAATTAGTTTTGGGACGAGCTCAGCGTGCCAGCATTGCAAATGTCACTTAATGTGATGTAATTCACTTTTTCAGTTATTAAAGTTTCACCACTGTCCATCCGAGCAGATTGCGCCCTGTACTCAGGTTTCAGACAGCGTATAAACATAGCTGCGTAAACCATACTGCATACTCAAGCTGAACACAGGAAAGCCTCGGCGTAGCTCACTAGCTGTACAGCTTTCCCCCCATTTGTTCCCCAAATCACACAGTAGGCCCTACATTGAATGTCAAAAGTCATTGACTCGATTGAGAAATGGTTGAAAACTGAATGAATCTTGAAAGTTTATCGTTTTTGACATTGATAAGTTTGCGGCTTGAGCCTTCAGCGGTATGCCACTGCCACTATGACTAGTATGAGTATGACCATTGCACTTTCCTTCAGGACATGCACACCCATGCCACATCCACCCATGTCCACTTCAAAATAATGATATGATATGATATGATGTGATGTGATATATCATATCATATATCGATGTATCATATATATATATCATATCATTATCATATATCATATATATCATATCATACATCATATATCATATATATATCATATATATATATATCATATCATATATCATGATATCATATCATATATCATATCATGTATCATATCATGTATCATCATATCACATATCATATAATCATATATATCATATGATGTAGTAATATACTATGATGTGCTAACTATACTGTACTATCTACTGTACTGTACTGTTTGTCCTATACTATACTATACTATACTATACTATACTATACTATACTATACTATACTGCACTACTAACTATACTATACTATACTATACTATACTATACTATACTATACTATACTGTATTATACTAGTAATAGTATACTATACTATAGTGTACTATTCTATATGATATGAGATATATGATATGATATAACACAGCACAGTTCAGCACAACACGACACGGCACGACACAGGTGAACATAACATATGTGATGTGACACAATATGTATGATATGACATATTACAACATAGCAGTGTAACACTTAACAGCATAACACAATGTAACATAACGTAACGTAACGTAACGTAATGTAACGAACGTAACACAACATAACATATACATGTATATATATATGTATACATGTGTGTTTGTGTGTGTGTGTGTACATCATACATGTGCATACATGTACGTGCACCTGTGGACTCATGGAATCACCTGAATCGGTTTAAAGAGTGCTGTCTCCATCTCTTGCTTTGTTCACGCACAAGTTACACACTCGCACACAGACATGCACATATAAAAAACAGCGCAACACACACATGTACAGAATCATACACACACATTTATTGTTTGTCACAGTGTACCACATTTGGGAAAAAAGACATGAAAATATAATTAATATAATGATAATAATAAAGATAAAATTGTGATAATAATGGTATGATAATAGTAATAATCAGTGATAGTAAATTCAGGAGTTTAATGATAATAGTGTTGAAAATATAATCCTATGGTAAAACATGTTTAGATTTAAATTTTAATATATAAATAAAAATTTGTATTTGTTTAAAATGAAGTAATAAAAAGAAGCACCGACATTGAAATAAGAAACAGAGATGGTCATTAGGATTTCCAGATAGATACAGAGATGTTATATTTTATACAAAGTCTAATCTCAGAAATTTGTTTGTCAGTGTCACATGAGAGTGTCATTGTATTTTCACCATCAGCAATACTACCATCATTGGAATTTTAACCCGTTGACTCCCACACCCTGTCCACCAGCATCCTGCAATGTCAACCGTGCTAGCAGATCAAAAACTTAACCCTTTGACTCCCTCACCCTTTCCACCAGCTTCCTGCAGGGTGAGGGAATCAAAGAGTTAAGTTTTTGCAGACGGTGGGTAGGGTGTGGGAGTGAAAGGGTTAAGATCTGTGCAGATCTGTTTGTGTTTTTCTGTATGTGTTTTTCTGTATATTTTGAAAGCGGAAATATTTCTTTTGTTTCAGATTTGGATCATACAGCCGATGTTCAGTAAGTTTTGAACAAAATTTTCAGTTCAGACTTTTCATTATATGTATATATATTTGTATCTGTCTGTACACAAAATTTCAGTCATCAAATTCAAAGATAATGCTAATCTTTTTATTTCCTTTGTATTTTTTGTTTGTATTTATTTTTTTTAACTTATGGTGTTCTCATACACACACACTGACATACACACCACACCGCACACACACACACACACACACACACACACACGACAACACACACACACACACACACACACACTACATACATACACACACACACACACACGCACAACACACAGACATACACACACTGACATACATACACACACACATACGCATATGCACACACACACACACACACACACACACACACACACACACACACACACACACACACACACACATGCATATTCACACATATGTACACACATGAGATGTTTACATAGCAAAAAAAACCAACAAAAAACCAAAAAAAAAACGTGTACAGTTCTTTATTTTCTTTTCAGTATAGGCCTACTATTGTTTCAGTAAGTTGCTTCATAGAGCAGGTAGTAATAGTTTTCTTTTTCCTCTTTGGTACATCTGACTTAAACCCTCTAGGTTGTGTGCAGTGGTTATGCCGCCCTTACTTCGTGGTCACAGGACCTACCCTGTGAGTGCAGGGAGCTAGGGCTTTTTAGGTGGCCCTCATTCACATAATTCCATCATAAGACATACTAGGGTATTTTTTTAGGTTAGCAGTGCCGTGTGCTCAGAAATATCCAGCAGAATCGGCCAAGCCAAAACAGCACTCAAGAAGATGAAAAGCATTTTTACCAACACAAAGAGAAGAGAGTTCTTGAATGTTATATAGAACCGATAATGTTATACAGTTGTGAGGTGTGGACAGTCAACAAGCAAAGCCAGAGCAGGATTGAGGCAGCCGAGATGTGGTTTCTAAGGAGAATGTTGAGAGTTCCATGGACAGCAAAGAAAACAAACGAGACAGTCTTGATGGAGGCAGACACAAGAAAATAATTCATAAGGAAGATTAGGAAAAGACAGGCAAAATTTGTAGGCTATTTTATTAGGAAAGGGGAATTAGAGCACCTGGTCACAACAGGAAAGCTGGAGGGAAAGAGAGCACCAGGTAGACCTAGGGAGAAAATATTGGACGGACTTGCGGGGCGGCTGAGGACAGAAAGGGTGAAAGATGTGCAACAAGGGATAGATACATATGGAGGGCCATGATCGCCAATGCCATGCAGCAGGGCACTTGATGATGATGATGATGAGTGCCATGTGCCACCCTGCCACCATCCTGGTAGTGACCATTGTCAGTTGATCCAGAACTGCTTATCCGTCTGGGTAAGCCTGGCGCATGGCGTATTCCACAGCTAAGCTTCACGTCTGCATATCGTTGGGTTGGGGTTGGTCAGTCCACTGCCAGGTTTTGAGACGGCCTTTCCCAGAGTTTTCCAGTAACCAGTTAACATTCTCTCTCTCTCTCTCTGTGTCTCTCTCTGTCTCGCTGTCTCTTCCTCTCTCTCTTTCTCTCTTCTTCGCTGGGATTGGCGGTAGAAGCCATGCTCAATGTTGCAAGTCATCTTCTTGTCACAGGATTGAGACATCTGTGGGTGACTTCCAGGATCCTCACACCGCAGACATCAGCAATGTTTTTGAAATAAGAGGTGTGTGGTTGTCCCTTTTTTTCAACTCTACCTTCTCCTGCAGGACTGCTGACATCAAATCTGTCTTGGTGTTTCTGATCGCATGGCCTACAAGGCTACATATTTCAGCTTTCTTTTGTTGATCTCTGTCAGCAGTTGTCACTTAACATTCAGTTCCAGTAAGATGCTATTGTTTGTTCTTCTGTCTGTCCATTTGGCTGCAGGAAATCGTCTGTACAGCCACATTTCTGCTGCATCGATTTTATTTTCTTTGTCTTTTCTTAGTGTCCAGGCTTCACAACTGTACATTAAAACAGGACAAGTAAAAATGTTAACAAGTAATCCAAAACAAGTGCGACTGCCCGCATTCAAGAAAACAGGAACCAGAAAAAACACGAAAAAAGAATCAGAATGCGTATTTAATGCAATCAAACAAGGCAGGTACAAATTTTCAGCCAACTGGCCTTTGTCAAGCGTAAGATCACAAGCAAACACCAAATACAAAAATTAGGAGAAAAAGTCTGAAACTTCCCTGCTGCTTCGTCCAGTGTGAGAAAAGGACTCAACAAAGTCAACAACAACAAGTAGACCAAATACCAATAAACAAAGCAAACAAAACCAAAAGACTGACAACAGCGTAAAGAACAATGGTAGTGGTGTACTTCGCATACAACAACATTCATTTTCAATTATGACGGGCCTATGATGGGACTGTCCTTGTTAATTTTGTGGGGATTCATTTTTGTTTGTTTGTTTGTTTGTTTGTTTGGGGTGGAATTCATTTTGAACTAGTGTCATCATCATCATCATCATCATCAGGTGCCTTGCCGCATGGCGTTGGCGATCATGGACTTCCATCTGCCTCTATCTCTCGTTGCCCCTAGCATCTCCCCCACCCTCCTTGTCCCCAGCCACTCTGTAAGTCCGTCCAGCATTTTCTCCCTGGCTCTACCTGGTGCTCTCTTACCCTCCAGCTTTCTCGTTGTGACCAGATGCTCCAAATCCCCGTTCCTCATAAAATGGCCTATAAATGTTGCCTGTCTTTTCCTAATCTTCCTTATGAGTGATCTACTCGTGTCTGCCTCCATCAAGACTGTCTCGTTTGTTTTCTTCGCTGTCCATGGAACTCTCAACATTCTTCTGAGAAACTACATCTCGGCTGCCTCAATCTTGTTCTGGTTTTGTTTGTTGACTGTCCACGCCTCACATCTGTACAACAGTATTGGTTCTATATAACATTCAAGAACTCTCTTCCTGATGTTAATTGATGGGCATTTGTTGGTAAGAATGCTTGTCATCTTCTTGAATGCTGTTTTGGCTTGGCCAATTCTGCCGGCTATTTCTGAACTAGTGTACTACTAATAAAAAGAAAGTACCTTTACTGCTTTAAGTTATACTTACTATACATCCAGGCAGGAAGAGTTGGGAAGATTAGATAGAGCTCTATGAAAAAAATAATGATAATAATAAGGTACATGTATTTTTCAAAACCTGGATCAGTAAAATAATAATATCTACTGTTAAGCACAGTTGTATTCTTTTCTGTGTTTTAGTTGACACCTACACTATATATTATAAATATTCGCTGCTGTTTGCATTATATATATCATATTACTTAAACTAATGATTTTCTGTTCTGTTTCAGAATTCATTCATGTATCCTTTACTGACAGCACCTGTGAGAGCCTGACAACGATGATAATTGTTCTGGAATTTGAAGTTTGTTTAAGAGGGATTTATGATTTTTTTTATCATATTTGAACAGTTTCAAATGCATGCCAGCCACATCTACTTGCGGGTATTTTGGGCCTGCACCCTCGTGGGGATGCCAGGGGCTCTTTCAGTATAAATAGTATCCCCACCTTCTGGAAGTTTTGTGCTAGAAATTTCCTCTTTTCTGTCAGTGTCACTCTCTTTGTTTCTTTCTTCCTTCCTTCTTTGTTTTCTGTTATCTCTTTCTGTCATTTTCACATACACATATCTCTGTTCGGTCAGTATGAAATAATCTCCCTCCTATTAAAAAAAAAAAAAAATAAAAGAGATTGAGGAAGCAATAATTTTTCTATAAATATAAAAGAGAAAGCAGAGAGGGAGGGAGAGTGAGAGAGGGAGAGAGAAAGAGGAGAGAGAGAGAGAGAAAAGAGACACACTGAATGAACCTTAAAGTTCTAAATTAACTACAGTGCATGTATTGTAAGTCATACATTATGTGAATGTGGATCTGTATTAACTACAATGCATGTAAGATCATTTGTACATTTTGTGAATGTGGATTGCAATGTTTTTTTGTATTTCTGGCAATGGTTACACACCATAAATAATGGAACTGTTATAGTCCTTAACTTCAGCACAGGGGGGGATAGCTTGCCTGAAGCATTTGAACAGGTGAGTACACGAAACGGAGGGAAGATGGACATTCTTTGAAGTTCTGTCTCTTTGTCAGTCTCCCTCCTTTTTTGTTTTTTTGTGTTTTATTTCTTCCTATCATTTCTGCCTTGCTGGTCCATTCACCTATATGTGTGCAGAAAAGACTTAGTCTTTCTCTTAGGATTGATGGAAGGGATTGATGAAAGGGTATGTATATTAAGTACATTTTTGGCTCTCTGGAAATTAGATATGCTGAATCAATTTAAGGTAATTTTGGCCTGTTTTTTTTTATATATGTTTTAGAATCCTTAGTTATGTTTAAATTTGTATTCGTTTGTATGGTTTTTAAATCCCCTGTGTGATAAATTGGACAGAGTGGTCAACGACAGGGGCATCTCCTTAGATTATCATTATGTGAGCGAATGCGTTCATATGTGTAGTAAATATTCTTTTCCTTTTTTCTTGTCCCGTTGAAGTATTGTGTATGTTTTGAAACGGTTATAGCCCTGATATGGCTCTACTTATTGGGCTGGGTTTTAAACAACAATAACAGTAACAATAACTGTCAGCATTCTGTTACTGAGGAACACAATAAGATCAAATAGGAGCGCTTATTCAGTGAATTGAACAGATACTTTTATGAGCAAGTGATGAGGTGACTGCTTTTATTCTTCTTCTTGCTCCTCCTCTTCTTCTCCTCCTCCTCTTCTTTCCTCCTCTTCTTCTTCTCCTCCTCTTCTTCTTCTTCTCCTCCTCTTCTTCTTCTTCTCTCCTCCTCTTCTTGCTCCTCTTGTTCTTCTCCTCCTCCTCCTCTTCTTCTCCTCCTCCTCTTCTTCTCCTCTCCTCCTCCTCTTCTTCTCCTCCTCCTCCTCCTCCTCTTCTTCTTCTTCTCCTCCTCTTCTCCTCCTCTCTTCTTCTCCTCCTCCTCTTCTTGCTCCTCTTCTTCTTCTCCTCCTCTTCTTCTTGCTCTCTCTTCTTCTTCTTCTCCTCCTCCTCTTCTTCTTGCTCCTCTTCTTCTTCTCCTCCTCTTCTTCTCCTCCTCTTCTTCTCCTCCTCCTCTTCTTGCTCCTCTTCTTCTTCTCCTCCTCCTCTCTTCTTGCTCCTCTTCTTCTTCTCTCCTCTTCTTCTTCTCCTCCTCTCTTCTTCTTCCTCCTTTCTTCTTCTCTTCTTCTTCTCCTCTTCTTCTTCTTTCCTCCTCTCTTCTTCTTCTCCTCTTCTTCTTCTCCTCCTCTTCTCCCCCTCCTCTCTTCTTCTCCTCTCTCTTCTTCTCCTCCTCTTCTTCTTCTCCTCTTCTTCTTCTCTCCTCTTCTTCTTCTCCTCCTCTTCTTCTTCTCCTCTTCTTCTTCTTCTCCTCCTCTTCTTCTTCTTCTCCTTCTCCTCTTCTCTTCTTCTTCTCTCCTCCTCTTCTTCTTCTTCCTCCTCTTCTTCTTCTCCTCCTCTTCTTCTTCTCCTCCTCTCTTTTTCTCTCTTCTTCTTCTCCTCTTCTTCTTCTCCTCTCTTCTTCTTCTCCTCTTCTTCTTCTCCTCTTCTTCTTCTCCTCTCTTCCTCTTCTTCTTGCTCCTCTTCTCTTCTCCTCTTCTCTTTCCTCTCTTCTTCTTCTCTCTCTTCTCCTTCTCCTCTTCTTCTTCTCCTTTCTTTTCTCCTCTTCTCTTCTCCTCTTCTCCTTCTCCTCTTCTTCTTGCTCCTCTTCTTCTCCTCTCTCCTCTTCTCTTCTCTCCTCTTCTTCTTGCTCCTCTTCTTCTCTTCTCCTCTCTCTTCTCCTCTTCTTCTCCTCTCCTCTCCTCTCCTCTCCTCTTCTTCTTCTCCTCTTCTTCTCCTCTCTCTTCTTCTCCTCTTCTTCTTGCTCTTCTTCTCCTTCTCCTCTTCTTCTCTCTCTTCTCCTCCTCTTCTTTGCTCTCTTCTCTTCTCTCTCTCTTCTTCTTGCTCCTCTCTTCTTCTTCTCTCCTCTCTTCTTCTTCTCCTCTCTCTTCTCCTCTTCTTCTTCTCCTCTTCTTCTCTCTCTCTCTTCTCCTCTTCTTCTTCTCCCTTCTTCTCCTCTTGCTCCTCTTCTTTCCTCTCCTTCTCCTCTTCTTCTTGCTCCTCTCTTCTCCTCCTCTCTTCTTCTCCTCTCTTCTTCTTGCTCTCTCTTCTTCTCTCTCCTCTTCTCTTCTCCTCTTCTTCTTGCTCTCTCCTTCTCCTCTTCTCTTGCTCTCTCTTCTTCTTCTCTTCTCCTCTTCTTCTTGCTCCTCTTCTTCTGCTCCTCTTCTTCTTCTCCTCTTCTTCTTCTCCTCTTCTTCCTTCTCCTCTTCTTCTTGCTCTCTTCTTTCTCTTCTTCTCTTCTTTCTCTCCTCTTCTTCTCTCTCTTTCTTTTGTCTTCTTCTCTTCTTCTTCTCTCTCTTCTTTCTCCTCTTCTTCTTTCCTTCCTTTCTTCTCTTCTCCTCTTCTTCTCCTTCTCCTTCTTCTTCTCTTCTCCTCTTCTTCCTTCTCTCTTCTTCTTCTCCTTTCTTCTCTCTCTCTTCTCTCTTCTCTCTTCTTCCTTCTTCTTTCCTTGCTCCTCTTCCCCCTCTTGCTCCTCTTCTTCTCCTTCTCCTCTTCTTCTTGCTCCTCTCTTCTTCTTCTCCTCTTCTTCTTGCTCCTCTTCTTCTTCTTCTCCTCTTCTTCTTGCTCCTCCTCTTCTTCTTCTCCTTCTTCTTCTTGCTCCCTCCTCCTCTTCTTCTTCTCTTCTTCTTCTTGCTCCTCTTCTTCTCCTTTCTCCTCTTCTTCTTGCTTCCTCTTCTTCTTGCTCCTCCTTCTTCTTTGCTCCTCTTCTTCTCCTCCTCTTCCTCTTCTTATCATGTTGTCATATTTTAAATTCCTTCTGCTTATTGTTTTGCTGTCATATTAAGTTCATAATGATGATGATGATCATGGTATTGTTATTGTTATCATCATCATCATCATCATTATTACTATTATTATTACTGTTATTATTTTACATGCTTAAAATTATCATTATTGTTACTGTTTACATGCTTGCTTCTTCTTTCCTTCAAAGTTTTTAAGGGCAAAAATATTTGTTGTGTTTTCCCCATGGGAATACTGGGGGCTCTTTAGTATAAATAGTATCCCCACCTTCTGGAAATTCTGTGCTAGAAATTTCTTCTTTTCTGTCATTCTCTTTGTTTCTGCCTTGTTGCTTTGCTTTCTGTCATTTCTACCTATCATTTTCTGCCTTAATAGTCCATTCACCTGTATGTGTTTGATAAACTCATATGTACTTTTTCTTAGGATTGATAATTGGGTAGCCTACATGTATTAAGTGCATTTTTGGCTCTGGGGAGGTGAGATATACGGAAGCAATTTTAGGTAATTTATGCCTGTTTTTTATATAATTGTGTTTTGGTGTCCTTATGTATGCTTATGTTTGTGTTCAGGTGTTTTTTAAATCTCCCCTGTTTGATAAATTGGACGGTTTGGTCAATGCCAGGGGTATGTCTTTTGATTATAATTTATGCGCGAATGCATTGATATGTGTACTGAATTTTCTTTTCTTTTTTTTACCTGTTGAAGTTTTGTATATTTTGAAGTGGTTATAGCCCTGATATGGCTGTATGCAGTCAGCTGGGCTTTCAACAACAATAACGACTATAACAATGTGTTTGTGTTGTAAGGCTGCCATGGGAATGTTTGAATACTTGACAACGGACATCACAACAGTAGAGATGAAATGTGCTCACAAAGTGGAAGCCACAGGTAAAGTTTTTTTGGTTTGTTGTTTCTGTTTAGTGAGATATGTGTGTAATTTGAATGTTTCTGCCTTATATATATATTATAAGCATGCTCTGTATACAACAAAAATATGTGACCTGCCAGCACAAAATCAGTCAACTAGCATTTTGGGCATTTTGAGATGTTCATATCACTGGAAAGTATACATTCTGCTGATTACTTTGGTACTTGAATAAAGCTTGTACTCAAAAAAATATAGAAGTTATGTATGTTTAAAGTCGTTAAGTTGTATGACGGCCATTTTGAGAAAACGGCCTCTAAAGTTTTTGTTTGCTCTTCTACACATTTTCCTTAAATTTCTTTATTTGGTGGCTTTGACCCAGTTTGTAATTTTAGCTGTCATTATCTGAAAGATGCACCAAAGAGCTTTCCATCAGTATATTACATGTGGGGGTATTGTACAGGTTACGGTTCATAATAAGAGACAAATGTGGATACTTTTGGTAGGAAATTGCGTTCTTTCTGCTGCGATCAGTGCATTAAAATACCATTTTAAATTGATTAATAATATTTTTTCAAGAAAAAAAATTCTGTGGGGGATAGATTATAGTCTACAGAAATCAATTTTGAGAAAAAGTCAAAACACCCCAGATAGACCCTCAGTCACCTTTTCAGCTCCTAGTGCTTTTCGACTGACTGCGAGTTAAGACTGATTTCATGGTGGGAGGTCGCATATATGAAACAAGAGGGCACTAGTGATCATTTATGGAAATGTGTTATTTGATGCTTGGCCTGATTTGTGTCACCCCGCCCCCACACCCCTTTGGGGATGCCGGGGGCTCTTCCAGTACCAGTATGAATAGTATCCCCACCTTCTGGAAATTCTGTGCTAGAAATGTCCTTTTCTGTCACTCTCTTTGTTTCTGCCTTGTCCCTTTGCTTTCTGTCATTTCTTCCTGTCTTTTTCTGCTTTGTTGGTCCATTCATCTGTATGTGTACGATAAAGTCTAATGCACTTTCTCTTAGGATTGATAATTGGGGACATGTATTGAATGCAGTTTTGGCTTTAGGGAAGTGAGGTATGTGGAAGCAATTTTAGGTAACTTATACCCAATTTTACGAATGTTTTGTTGTCCTTATGCTTGCTTAAATTTGTATTCAGTTGTGTTTTTTAAATCCCCTGTGCGATAAATTGGACGGTGTGGCCAACACCAGGGGCATGCCCTTAGATTATGTGCATGAATGCATTGATAGGGGTACTTAATTTTCTTTTGTTTGTTTTCCTGTTGAAGTTTTGTATGTTTTGAAGCGGTTATAGCCCTAATATGGCTCTACGCGGTCAGCTGGGCTTTAAACAACAACAATAACAATAGCAATAACAATAGCACAGCTTTGCATGGTTGTCATGTGCATTGCAGTGAGGGTCATGTCAGACTATTGGTCTGCTGTCGTTAACCATGCAATCTCCTAAGGTTATGTGCGCGAATTCATTGATTTGTGTACTTAATTTTCTTTCCCATTCTTTTTCCTGTTGAAGCATTGTATATGTTTCGAAAGGGTTAAAGCTCTGATATGGCTCTGCACAGTCAGCTGGGCTTTCAACAAACAACACTATGTGCTTGAATGCATTGATATGTGTACTTAATTTTTTTTTCCTTTTTTTTTTCTGTTGAAGTGTTGTAAATGTTTTGAAATGGTTATCTATGTTTTGAAATGGTTATCTATGTTTTGAAATGGTTATCGTGCTGATATGGCTCTGCGCAGTCGGCTGGGCTCTAAACAAAAATAACAGTAACAATGTGTGCTTGAATGCATTGATATGTGTACTTAATTTTCTTTTCTATTTATTTTTTTCCTGTTGAAGTATTGTATATGTTTTGAAACGGTTGTAGCGCTGATAGGGCTTTGTGCAGTCAGCTGGGCTTTAAACAAAAATAACAGTAATGATCTAATGTTAACCTGTTTATGGTGGGGACATCAGCAACTAAGCTGGCACCGATACCTGGCTTGCTAGGTGAGGAATCAGTGTTAACCCTTTGACTCCCGCACCCTGTCCACCAGCATCCTGCGTTGGCAACCACGCTTGCAAAGCAAAAGCTTAACCCTTTGATTCCCTCATCCTATCCACCAGTTCCTGCAGGAAGCTGGTGGATAGGATGAAGGAGTCAAAGGGTTAAGTTTTTGCGGTTGGTGGATAGGGTGTGGGGAGTCAGTGTTAACCCTTTGACTCCCGCACCCTGTCCACCAGCATCCTTCATTGTCAACCACGCTACCACAGCAGAAACTTAACCCTTTAACTCCTTCACCCTGTTTAGCAGCTTCCTGCAGGAAGCTGGTGGATAGGGTAAGGGAGTCAAAGGGTTAAGTTCTGAGTATGTGGTTTTCTTTAATTGCATTTTAGATTTGCAAGGTTAATGGTGAGCATGGTTTTTAACTGTTGTCCTTTTTGATGTGTTGTTGGCCCTGATATGGCTCCAGTAGTCGGCTGGGCTAATCAGTATGAACTTGAACTTGATTTGTTCTGCAGGTCACGACATACAGTCGTTGCTGTATAATTTTCTGGATGGATTTCTCCTCCTCTTTGAAATCGATCCCAACGTCATCTGCAGGTGGGTTAACCGTTGGACTCTGCACCAGTCACCAGCATCCTTCATTTTCAACACGCTCACACAGAACTTAACCCTTTAACTCCTTCACCTGTTCAGCAGCTTTCTGCAGGAAACTGTTGGATAGGATGAGGAGTCAAAGGGTTAAGTTTTTGCGGTTGTGGATAGGTGTGGGAGTCAATGGGTTAAATAATGTTTGTTTTTTTTGTTTTATACAGATGTATGTATGTACATTGTGACTTAAAACATGTTTGTTATTTTTTGTTTTATACGGATGTATGTATGTACATTGTGACTTAAAACATGTTTGTTTTTTTTGTTTTATACGGATGTATGTATGTACATTGTGACTTAAAACATGTTTGTTTATTTTTGTTTTATACGGATGTATGTATGTACATTGTGACTTAAAACATGTTTGTTTATTTTTTGTTTTATACGGATGTATGTATGTACATTGTGACTTAAAACATGTTTGTTTTTTTTGTTTTATACAGGATGTATGTATGTACATTGTGACTTAAAACATGTTTTTTTTTGTTTGTTTTATACGGATGTATGTATGTACATTGTGACTTAAAACATGTTTGTTTATTTTTTGTTTTATACAGATGTATGTATGTACATTGTGACTTAAAACATGTTTGTTTATTTTTTTGTTTTATACAGATGTATTTATGTACATTGTGACTTAAAACATGTTTATTTATTTTTGTTTTATACAGATGTATTTATGTACATCTTCATTTTTTTGATATTTTACTATCATGTAAATAACGGTAGTAATGTTTTTTTTTCCAACTTTTTTTATTATTCATTTTAAGCAAGTAATATAAACAAATACAAAAAAATCCAGCAAAGCGCAACTGCAGTAACATCACATTATCCAAATTTAAATTCACCCAGAATATCCCTATGTTTGAAATACATCTTCATAAAGGGCAATCACCAGTAGAATAAAAATACAACGTGAATAACAAGAGAAGACTGAAGTCATTGTAATCAGTAAAACACATGAAATCCCCTCATGCAAAATAATAGCAAATGGCACAACCTTGAGACAGGCTGATAAGTGTAAATATCTGGGAATGATCGTCTCACCAGACGGCACATGCACATCAGAAATAGCCAGCAGAATCGGCCAAGCCAAAACGGTATTCAGGGGGGATAAAAAGGCGTTCTTACCGACTGGTGCCCATCAGTTGACATCAGGAGGAGAGTTCTTGGATGTTACGGTGTTGATCAGCAAGGATGATGAAATCAGATATAGGATCTGTGCATACATTTTCATCAACACCAAACAATACCATACTTTCAGTTAACCCTTTTGACCCGCACCCTACCCACCAACATCCTCCATTGTCGACCATGCCAAAGGAAAAACTGGTGGATAGGGTGAGGGAGTCATAGGGTTAAGTTTGTGCAGTAGGTGGATACGCTGTGGAAGTCCAAAGGGTTAATATAATATTAGCACAGGCAACACATTCAGATCTGAATATTTCCTTCAGTTAATCTAATATTTGCACAGGTAACACATTCAGATCTGAAAATTTCCTTCAGTTAATCTAATATTTGCACAGGTAACACATTCGGATCTTAAGATTTCCTTCAGTTAATCTAATATTTGCACAGGTAACACATTCGGATCTTAAGATTTCCTTCAGTTAATCTAATATTTGCACAGATAACACATTTGGATCTTAAGATTTCCTTCAGTTAATCTAATATTTACACAGGTAACACATTCAGATCTTAAGATTTCCTTCAGTTAATCTAATATTTGCACAAGTAACACATTCGGATCTTAAGATTTCCTTCAGTTAATCTAATATTTTTTTGGTCTTCTGTGGAAGTTTGTATGTTTTGAATTGGCTATAGCTGTGGATATGGCTCTGCACAGTCAGCTGGGCTTTAAATTAAACAACAATAACAACAGTATGCATTCAAAGATCCTGTAAGTCATGTCAGTTTCCAGTGGCTCATGGAAACTTGAAAACACACACCCACCAAAGATGGAGTATGGAGATTGCGCAGCGACATATCACCTGCGCAGTGTAGGCAAAACAACATGCATGCATCTGAGAAAAATAGGAACAGGGAAAAAAAGAGAGGAGAAGAAAAAAGATTGAAAATCTGATGCCTTAGCCACTTCTTTGAAAAGATGGAATACAGGGGCAAGGTAGGAGGGGTGGGGAATGTTCTAAATAGTATGTGTGTGTGTGTGTGTGTGTGTGTGTGTGTGTGTGTGTGTGTGTGTGTGTTGTGTGTGTGTGAGTGTGTGTGTGTGTGTGTGTGTGTGTGTGTGTGTGTGTGTGTGTGTGGTGTGTATGTGAGAGAGAGAGAGAGAAGGTTGTTTGGAATGTTCTTAACTTCTATGTAATATGTGTGTGTGTGTGTGAGAGAGAGAGGGTTGTTGGTTAGTTGTTTAGATTTTTGAAAGTGATATGAGAGCAAGAGAGAGAGTTGTTTGGTTGGTTGTTTAATTTAACTGTGATGATGATGGTGCACATGGAGTTGTACTTTGAAGAGATATACTTGATCCTTTGGTGTTGAACATTAGATTTGATTCCACAGTCCTGAGCTTGGGCTTTTGTTTTCCAGAGCTAAGAACATTAATTAGAAATTTTAAAGTACATGTTTTAAAAGTATGGTTGCCATTCGTCAGAATAAATGTCTAAAATCGGATTTTCAAAGATAGGAGAAATCTAAGATTTGAGTTTTTGATACCAGGTATTTTCTAGACTTTTGTAACAAGTTAAATGATTTTGGATATTTTATTTGCAGGTTGTGAAAGTTTTGACTTTGACAAAGAAAATTTTCGCATCCTAGCTGAGGGGTATGTATTGATAATTCTTTGGTACATTTCTGATATTCTTTGCTTTTGTATTTTGTGCACGGAAACTGGCCAGATACAGTTTAAAAGATAAAGTCAAACTAAGGACAATGTGCAGATGTTGTTTATTTATTAAAGTTTGATATACTTTGTAGTATGAACAATGAACAAGGATCTTCCTCATGGGGATGCCAGTGGCTGTTTCAATATAAACAGTAACAAGATAACAAGGTTTTATTTTAGCCCAGTGCACAGACACAAGGAAAATGTTTTGGCTATGTATACAATCATACTCACACCAATAACAATATTCAACATCATAAAAGACAAATTCGTCAGTCATCCACGTAAGAAACACACACACACACACACACACACACAACACACACACACACACACACACACACACACACACACACACACACACACACACACACAACACACACACACACACACACACACACACACACACACACACACACACACACACACACACACAACACACACACACACACACACACACACACACGCACACACACGCACACACGCACAGCGCACAAATCTGAGACACTTTAGTTGGCCACTTTTTGGTTCTGCCCTTCCGGCTATTAGTAGCGTGCATCTTTCCTCTTCCACACCTTCTGGAAATTCTGCACTAGAAATTTCCTCTTTTTGTCACTCTCTTTGTTTCTGCCTTGTTCCTTTGCTTTCTCTCATTTCTTCCTATATTTTTCAGCCTTGCTGATTCACCTGTCTGTGTTCAATATAGTCTTAAGTACTTTCTCTTAGGATTGATAATTGGGTATACATATGAAGTGTATTTTTGGCTCTAGGGTAATGAGGTGTGCAGAACCAATTTTTTAGGTAATTTAGGCCCATTTTTTATCTATATGTTTAATGTCCTTAGTTATGTTTAAATTTGTATTCAGGTATTTTTTTAAAAATTCCTCTGTGTGATAAATTGGACAGTGTTCAATGCCAGGGGCATCTCCTTAGATATGTGTGTGAATGCATTGATTGTGTAGCCTAATAATTTTCTTTTCCTTTTTTTTTTCCTGTTCAAGTATTATATATGCTTTGAAACAGTTATAGTCCTGATATGGCTGTATGCAGTCTGTTGGGTTTTAAACAGAAACAAACAAACAAATGGTCAAGGATAGATTTTCTTTGTAAACTTATGTTGGAACTGTAGGGTACTTACAAATGCATAGTGGACCGTGCTTCAGATTCACAAGCTGAAAAACTAAGATTCATTTTGACTTAAGAGTCATATCAGGGCGAGACTTAAGATCTAAATCCCTCCAAGCAAGTAGTAGTGTGTATTTTAGATCTGTTTATTTCACACATTTGGGTGTAGTAAATTAAGAGTTTGAAGGCATTGTACGCAATTTTACTTCCTTCCACCAGGTTCCCCAATTGGGGTTGTAACAGCATTCAAGAGAAACAGTTGCATGCTTTTACGCTGATGATCACAGGATTGCCGTATTCTTCCATGTATCATTTGAGATCGATTGTTGCTGTTCGTTTTCGTATTCCGCTAAATGCACTGAAAACAAAATATTGTAAAAATGTCAAGTATATTTGCGGCGAACAATTCACACTGTTTTACTGTCTATTTTACTGCAAAATGCTACATTCTTTTTACCAGAAATTGTTAACACAAGAAAACTATTCTGAAACTCATTTTAAAGAAGTAACTTCAGACCAGTCTTTGTCAGTTAAAATTTCAGAATCATTGGTTCACAGTGCTGTGAATGCATTACATCCTGTTTATGAAGTTTGTACTTTAGCATTAAATTTTCCCTTCACATTGTTGATGTTCATTGTTAGTATTAAGTTCTTGTTCCATTTTTCTATTTTCCCCACCTACTTATGTCTCTTACTCTGTCTCCCCTCTGCCCTCAGTTCAACCTGCCCTACTCTCATCCTCCATTCCCCCCCCCCCCCCGTCTAATACTCATAGTGAAAAGACGTTAAATCAAAGAACAAACAATGATCACAGAGGAATGAATTGGATCCATAGAAGAAGAAGAAGTGAAAAAGAAGTACACCTGCTGTTTGTGCATGCACAAGTAAAAAACCCTGGTAGTAATGATTCTCACAGGTAGTTATGTTGAGTGCAGCGAAATTTGCCAGCCGTGTGCTCAGCAGTTGCAGCATTGGCCAGATGGAACACAATTTGAAGAAGCAGTACCTTCTGATAGAGTACAGACCATTCATCTACAAGCCACTTATAGTCTCCATTTTCTTTGGGTGTGATACTTCTTAGACTTACATTTCAGGTCAGAGCGAAGTCTCTGCTACAGTATGACAGTAGACTGTACGTCTGCGTTTGTCTCCCTGCCTTGTGGGTTACCCCTTGGGTGGGGAAAGGCTATGGGAGTAAACCCAGACAGAAAATCCCGCAGCCGCATACTGCAGAAAGGGCATTGCCACAGAGCACTGCTTGTGGTTTTGACCATATGCTGCGACTTGGCATCTACTGTTCAGCCGTCTGTGTCTACTATGAGAACAGCTGTCTTACCTGGGTTTGCCGTGGACTTGTGGAGGCAGGTGGAGAGAGCTGCTGAGGCTCTGCATGAACAACAGTAACTTACATATGCGCATGGCACCTAGCGCCAACCCCCCTCACTGCGGTTGCCTGTGTGCATCAAATTTTGGCCTGAGAGCCCACATGAGGGTACACAAATAAGGTGCTAGGTTGGACTTCATCAGCCACGAGCCGACCATATGTGTATGATACTTTGACACTGCTTCCTAATTCAGAGAAGAGAACTCAAGCCATTTAAACCAATTTCTTTCCCCTGTGGGGATGCCAGGGGCTCTTTCAGTGTAAATGGTACCTCTCCACCTTCTGGGAATTCTGTGCTACAAATTTCCTCTTTTTCGTCAATTTGTTTGTGCCCTGCTCCTTTGCTTTTCAGTCATCTCCTCCTGTCATTTCTGCCTTGCTGGTCCATTCACTCAAATGTGTTTGGTAAATCTTAAGTACTTTCTCTTAGGATTGATAAATTGAGCAGAGCGGTCAATGTCAGGGGCATCTCTTTGGATTATTTGCTCAAGTGCATTGATGTGTGTAGGCCTACTTAGTTTTCTTTTTTTTTTTTTTTTCCCTGTTGAAGTATTTTGTATGTTTTGAAACGGTTATAGCCCTGATATGGCTCTACGCAGTTGGCTGGGCTTTAAACAACAATAATGTTTTTTTTCCTTTTTTTGTAGCTATGGTGAAACATTTGTACTCGGCAAACATCCTCAGGTAAGTACTACTGTTACTTGTCTCCTTTATTGATCTGTGTGTTTCTTTTCTTATTATGTTTTGTTTTCTTTGAAATGTTGGTCAGATCTTGAAGACATAAAAGAAATTTAAAGGTTTAAGTATATCATGAACGCTGATATGTCATTGTTACCAACCATTCACCATGTGTTATAATAATAATAAGTCTCACCTGTCTTACCTGTTGGTGTCACCGGGTTCGGTGTTGGCCGCTGCACATTTTGACACCATCACCAGGCTGCTCTGTCTTGACTTTTTTTGACAATTTCTGGAATATTTATGCCACTGATGTTGGCTGTGTTTTCAGAGTATGAGATTGGAGGTCTGCCTTTCTTTCTTTTTGCCACTGTTTTTCCTTGAAAGATGAGGTCCATGAGGTCCGTGTTCTTGCTGCGTGACACATGGCCAATGTATTTTAGTCTTCTCTTGTCAGTGTCTGCTTGTTGTTTTCTGGTGGTTATCAGTCAAGTTCTTCCAGGACATTTTCATTAGTTCTTCTGTCTATTCATTTGATGCGTAGTAGTCTGAAGAAAAAAAAACACATCTCTGCTGCCTCAATTCTTCTGCAATCAGTTTTCATCCGAGTCCAGGCTTCACAGCCATAAATCATGACTGGCCAGATCAAACATTTTAAAAGTAACTTTCAGGCCATTTGGTATGTCTATATCTTCCCAGATGTTGTTGAGTTGGACCATTTTTTGCTTTGCCATTCCAATTCTTGTTAGATGTCTTTGGAGCAGGTTCCATCATCAGTTTTTACAGAACCAAGATATTTGAAATCCTTAACATTTTCTAAAGGAACTTTGTTAATTGTGATGTCATGATTGTTTTCAGTGTCTGTGCCTTTGATATGTAGCACTTTTGATTTCTTGGCATTCAAGTGTAGGCCAGCCTTTTATTAATAATAGTAATGATAATAATACTACTAATAATGATAAGGTAATATAATATCCCAGGAAGCAAGCACCTAAGTGCTTTGCACTTTACAAAAAATGAATACATAAAATGTAAATCAGCGATAAACCAGTGCTGTATTAAATGATATAGAACAGGAAAAGAAAACAACAGTATTGTGTGGGTTTGCCATTAGAAAAGTGTTGTTGTATGAATGAGTACATGCATACACCAATACACAGATACTTGCAGATAGATGTACAGATACAGATGTCAGTGTGCATGCATGCTTACTAGTCGCCATGCTGTAGTGGTAACACAACAGACTTCCAACTGGTACGTTATAGGTTTGAATCCCGTTAGTCCCTTCAAAAATCATTGTGGGATTTTTTGGCTCTAACCGGCTTCTACATAGGGTTGGGCTGCTATGGGCTTATTGGGAAGACTGGAACAACACGGTCGAGTCTATCTACTTCACGGATGCGTCATTGAGGCTGTTGCTCAAATCTTCTGACCATCTTTCAGTATAAAGAGTATTCCCACCTTCTGGAAAATCTGTGCTAGAAATTTCCTGTTTTCTGTCAGTGTCTTTGTTTCTGCCTGTTCCTTTGCTCCTTTGCTTTCTGTCATTTCTTTCTATCATTTCCTGCCTTGCTGGTCCATTCACCTGTAGGTGTTCAGTAAAGTCTTATGTACTTTCTCTTAGGATTGATGATTGGGAACATGTATTAAGTGTATTTTTGGCTCTAGGGAGGTGAGATATGTGGAAGCAATTTTAGGTAATTTATGCCTGTTTTTATAATAATAATAATAATAATAATTACAATATTTATATAGTGCAAAATCTCGATAAAAATCAAATCTAAGCGCTGAACATACACCTATGCACGCGCGCACACACACACACTCACACATGGCTATAAATGGGGAAAAAGAATAAAAGCAATGGAAAATTATAGAGAGCATATTATATACAAATATATATTACAATGTGATTCCACTCTGAGTGGAGACAGGCTACAGAGGGGGATGAGTGAGGTCAGGATTTTATGCAGAGGAGAAAAGGTGAGTTTTGAGAGCGGACTTGAAGGAGACAAAAGTAGGTTGCTGACGGACAGAGAGAGGAAGTTTGTTCCAGGAAAGTGGACCAGAAACAGAGAAGGCTCGTGGACCATAGGTATTGAGCTTAGTGCGTGGAAAGCGAAAAGTCAGAGGATCGGAGGCAGAGTGGAGGGTACGTGAGGGAACATAGATCTCAAGTAGGCTTGACAGGTAATCGGGGGCTGCGTTATTGAGACTTTTGTAGCACATGGTGTCTAGTTTGTACTGTATGCGCTTTGATACAGGGAGCCAGTGAAGTTGTGCCAGGAGAGGAGATATGTGGTCAGCTTTTTTCTTTTTTAGTACAAGTCGTGCAGCATTGTTTTGAATGCGCTGTAGGATGTGAATGGTGGAGGCAGGAAGACCAGACAGGAGTGAATTGCAATAGTCAATGCGAGACATTATGAAGGAGAGAACGAGTTTTGCAGTTGTTTCGACAGAGAGATACTTCCTGATCAGGCTTATACGATGGAGGTGATAGTAGCAAGATCTGGCAGTTTGAGAAACAAAGTTGTTCATAGGAGAGGGTAGAGTCAATGCAGACACCAAGGTTTTTAGCTGAATCAGAAATTGGGACTGATGTGTTACATAATGGGAGAGAAAGAGGAGGCAGCTGAGAAAGTTTCTGACGGGTGCCAATGAGGATAGCTTCTGTCTTGTCGTCATTAAGCTGAAGTTTGTTGAACGTCATCCAGTTCTTAATGTCCGAGTAACACTCATGGTGCGAGTCAAGAGGCGCTGTATATTGTCTGGTGTGTCACTGTCTAGAAGTTGGGTGTCATCAGCATAGAAGTGGTGTTTTATAGAGTGGGAGTTGATATGATGGTAGACAGGGGGGAGGTGTAAAGAGTGAAAAGAATAGGGCCAAGGACAGATCCTTGTGGAACACCACAGGTCAGGTGTGCAGGTTGAGAGTAAGTGCCATTAATGAGAACAGTTTGTTTTCTGTTTGATAGATATGAAGTGAACCAGGAGAGAGCAATGTCAGAGATGCCAAAAGTATGATGAAGTCTAGAAAGGAGAATACCATGATCAATGGTATCAAAGTCTGCAGACAGATCAAGGAGTGTGAGGACAGAGACTTTGCCAGTATCAGTTGCAAGGAGGAGATTGTTGAGAATGTGTAGCAGGGCAGTTTCAGTGCTATGGCACTGGCGGTAGGCTGACTGGAAAAGATTGAGAAGATTGTTGGCAGACAGGTGAGAGTTCAGCTGGTTGAGGACGACTTTTTCAAGGAGTTTTGACAAGAAAGAGAGATTAGAGATAGGCTGGTAATTTTTCAGTTCATTTGGGTCTAAATTGTATTTCTTGAGGAGAGGGTGAACAATAGCAGACTTGAAAGAATCTGGGACGGTTCCAGTTTGAAGAGAAGTGTTGATGATGTCAGTGATGAATGGGAGGAGAGTAGGGAGACAGTCAGAGTAGAGAGAACCTGGAAGAGGATCCAGTTCGCAGGTTTTGAACGACATGGATCTGATTGTGTTGAGAATTTCTTCTTGTGAGACTGGGGTAAAAGTAGTAAGAGGTGTGCCAGAGAAGGAAGAGTCAGGTGTTATGGTGTCCTTAGGTATGCTTAAATTTGTATTCAGGTGTGATTTATAAATTTCCCATGTGATAAATTGGATGGAGTGGTCAACACCACGGGCATTTCCTTAGATTATGTGCGTGAGTGCATTGATATGTGTACTTAAATTATCTTTTCTTTTTTCTCCTGTTGACGGTCTGTATGTTTTGAAGTGGTTATAGCCCTGATATGGCTCTACGCAGTTGGGTGGGCTTAAAACGACGACGACGACGACGATAAGCTTCTGGAATGTTAATGTTTATATTTATTATTTTTAAATATGAATTTTTAGGTTGATACATGTTAGAACCATCTCCTTGTCAGAAATCTGTTCTGCTGTCCACTTCACCATGTTGACTGATTTTGTGTGTCTTGTGTTTGCTTCAGGGATCAGAGGTGAAAGCTATCACCTACTCCAACATGCAGATTCACGATGACAAAGAGACTAATGACATCTTCGTCATCATCGACATTTAACTGCAGATCCCCAAGTGACTGTCTCAAAGAAGACAGACGCACCAACAAGAGAAAAGAGAGAGATTTTGTACCACCACCACCACAATCCCTGACATGATCTTAATTATCACCAGTGACCATCGCCGATAAGCAAGTGTGGCAAATTACCCAGCAGCACACTGGTAAAATATGTCAGTTTCGGTGTCAGTTTCTCAAGGTGACGTCTCCTCGCTCAGAATGAATTCCCATACGCACTAACATCACAGGTGCCATGTGATGGTGATTATGGCACAGACCTTAAGCCTTCACATAAACCTATGAGCTGGCAGGTCCTGAGGTCTTACCTGTCCTACATTTATTTTATACTAGTATTGTATCAATCTATCTTTGGACAATCTTGGTTACATGTAATTGACATGTGTGTCTGTGTATCTGATCTTCAAAGAACAGATAAATAAGATAAATAAATACTTACAGGTCTGAATCACAACACAACTAGCCACTCAGTATGAACTTATAGGCAAGAGAGACAGAAAAACAACAACAGTGCATTGTAGTTTGTGTGCACTAGAAGAAATAAAGTGTATGTTAGCGCGAGGAAGAATAGAAAGTATAGCATCCATGCTTACCTGAGGGGGAATGAAGTACTTAACAGTTTTTACTGTTTGCTGAAGAAATAATCGGAAATAATTGAGAATAGCATCTCTATCTGTTAAACTAGAGAACAAAACAAAACAAAACAAAACAAAACAGAAATACACAACAGAAATACACAACAGTAGATTCAGAATGCGTATTTGACTACAACAAGACAGTGTTGTGTTAACCATTTGATTCCAACAAGACAGTGTTGTGTTAACTATTTGACATATAACAAGATAGTGTTGTGTTAACCATTTGACTCCAACAAGACAGTGTTGTGTTAACTATTTGACATATAACAAGACAGTGTTGTGTTAACCATTTGACTCCAACAAGACAGTGTTGTGTTAACTATTTGACATATAACAAGACAGTGTTGTGTTAACCATTTGACTCAAACAAGACAGTGTTAACTCTTTTGACTCAAACAAGACAGTGTTAACCCTTTGACTCCTACTCCCTGTGCACCAGTGTCCTGCATTGCCAACCATGCTAACAAAGCAAAAACTTAGTCCTTTAATTCCCTCACCCTATTCACTAGCTACCTGCAGGAAGCTGGTGTATAGGATGAGGGAATCAAAGGGTTAAGTTTTTGCAGTTGGCGGACAAGGTGTGGGAGTCAAAAGAGTTCAATATTCTGATTCCATTGTGTGTGTGTTTTTGGCTCTCATTTGCCTGAACCCTGGCAGTCACTTTTGTTTAGCGTCTGTAAAAGTACTAAAACAAGATGAATTTTTTTCCTGAAGGAAAAATGTTTGATTCATTAGAGATCCAGATCTGTTCTTGACATTGTAAGCAATGTATTTGTTCAGTTATTCTGTCCTGTACCTTCTCTTTTCTTAAGGATATTGGTACTGTAATTTATGAGGGCCATTGGCCATTGTGATGTCCTCGTTTTGTATATATCTGTCACTGTTTTTTCCACAGTTTAAAATGATGGAATGAAGTTTTGAAAACAAAGGGTGTGAGTGTGCGCATGTTTATGTGTGCATCAAGTGAGACAGAGATTTACAGAACATTTCTTTCTAGTCTTATGACTTTGTGTGAGCATGAGTGTATGTTTGCACATCATGTTTGCTAAAATTTTCAGCCATACATTCCCCACTCCCCTCCCCGTGGAGATGCTGGGGGCTCTTTCAGTATAAATAGTATCTCCACTTGCTGGAAATTCTGTGCTAGAAATTTCTTCTTTTCTGTCACTCTCTTTGTTTCTGTCTTGTTCCTCTGCTTTCTGTCATTTCCTCCTATCATTTTCTGCCTTGCTGGTCCTTTCATCTGTATGTGTTTGATAAAGTCTTACATACTTTCTATTAGGATTGATAATTGGGTACATGTATTGACTGCATTTTTGGCTTCAGGGAAATGTGACGTGCAGAAGCAGTTTGACGTAATTTAGGCCTGTTTTTATATATGTTTTAGTGTCCTTAATTATGATAAAATTTGCATTTAGGTATGCTTCCCCCCCCCCCCCCCCCCCCCCCCCCCGTTGGGTTGCCGGGGGCTCTTTCAATATAAATAGTATCCCCACCTTCTGGAAATTCTGCGCTAGAAATTTCCTCTTTTCTGTCACTCTCTTTGTTTCTGTCTTGTTGCCTTGCTTTCTGGCATTTCTACTTATTTTCTGCCTTAATGGTCCATTCAGCTGTATTTTTTCGATAAAGTCTTACATACTTTTCCTTCGGATTGATAATTGGGTACATGTATTAAGTGCATTTTTGGCTCTAGGGGGGTGAGATATGCAGAAGCAATTTTAGGTAATATATGCCTGTTTTTATATATGTTTTGGTGTCCTTATGTATGCTTATATTTGTATTCAGGTGTTTTTTAAATCTCCCTGTGCGATAAATCGGATGAAATGGTCCTACGCCAGGGGCATGTCCTTGGATTATGTGCGCGAATGCATTGATATGTGTACTTAATTTTCTTTTCTTTTTCTTTCCTGTTGAAGTTTTGTGTTTTGAAGCGGTTATAGCCCTGATATGGCTCTGCGCAGTCGGCTGGGCTTTAAACAACAATAAAAGAAAAGAAAAAGGTATGCTTTTTAAGTCCCCGGTGTGATGAATTGGACGGAATGGACAACGCCAGGGGCATCTCTACTTAGATTATGTGCACAAATGCATTTGTATGTCTACTTGATTTTCTTCTCCTTTTTTTTTTTGCCCTGTGGAGGTATTGTGTATGTTTTGAAACAGTTATAGCCCCGATATGCCTCTGTGCAGTCGGCTGGGCTTTGAACAAAAAACAAAAACAAACCAAAAATAACAGTCAAATTTTTGGCATGTGATAATCATGAACATTGTATGTGTAGACTAACAAATTCTCTTTGAGAGATGTCAACTCTGTGTATGTTTCGTGTTTGATGATACATATGGAATATGTGGAATGTTTGTGGTCTTGTTGCTGTGCAGTTTATATTGTATGTGTGTGTGTTTGTGTATATCTAAAGCCTGGTTGTGTCGACTGATTTTTTTTGCTGATCACTTTGAGAAAGTAAATACTATTTTCAAGCAATCTGTGTGTGTGTGTGTGTGTGTGTGTGTGTGTGTGTGTGTGTGTGTGTGTGTGTGAACATGCATGACATATGCACCAAGCACAGCAGAGAATGATTTGTGTGTAGAGTTAAACCCAGGTAGCAGCTGTTTCTTACCCTTTGACTCCCGCACCCTATCCACCAACTGCAAAAACTTAACGCTTTGACTGCCTCACCCTATCCACCAGCTTCCTGCAGGAAGCTGGTGGATAGGGTGAGGGAGTCAAAGTCAAAGGGTTAAGTTTTCGCTTTGCTAGCATGGTTAGCAATGCAAGGTGCTGGTGGACAGAGTGCGGGAGTCAAAGGGTTAAACAGAAACGGAACAAACTAAAATGGCCAACCCTAGTCCCACATTACCTGATCACTTCTTTACCCATCTTACTTATCAACAAGGAAAAAAAAATGAAGCATTGTGACCTGTGGCTTAGCAGTCTGACTTTTTTTTTGATGAAACAAACCAATGTGTAATTAACCCTTTGCCTCCAGCACCCTCCCAACCAACTGCAAAAACTTAACCCTTTGACTCCCTCACCCTATCCACCGGCTTCCTGCAGGAAGCCGGTGGATAGGGTGAGGGAGTCAAAGGGTTAAGTTTTTGTTTTGCTAACAGGGTTGACAGTTCAGTATGCTGGTGGACAGGGCGCGGGAGTCAAAGGGTTAAACGGAAGCCCTTATCACATAGGATAAACACGAAAATAGAATAAGAACACGTATTTACCGTAATACAACAAGACAAGACAGGCGCAAAGTTTTGGCCAACTGGCCTTTGTCAAGCATAAGATCACAAACAAACAAACAAACACCAGGTAGAAAAATTAGGAGAAAAAGACTGAAACTTCCCTTCTGCTCCTTTTCTCACACTGGAAGGAGCAGCAGGGAAGTATCAGTCTTTTTCTCCTAATTTTTCTACCTGGTGACAGGTGTGTGTGTGTTTGTGATCTTACGCTTGACAAAAGGCCAGTTGGCCGAAAATTTGCGCCTGTCTTGTCTTGTTATATTAAACACGCATCTTACTCTATTTTCGTGTTTTTTTTCTGGTCCCTGTTTGCTTGAACACGGGCAGTCACACTTGTTTTGGATTTCATTATGACAGCATGAGCATTTACTTCCCAAGCTGTTTGACTTTTCTCTGGTTTTGCTTCTCCCTGTGGGGATGCCAGGGGCTCTTTCAGTATAAATAGTATCCTGACCTTTGGGAAATTCTGTGCTAGAAATTTCCTCTTTTCTGTCACTCTCTTTGTTTCTGCCTTTCTCCTTTGCTTTCTGTCATTTCTTCCTATCAGTGTCTGCCTTGCTGGTCCATTCATCTGTATAAGTTCAGTAAAGTCTTACATAATTTCTCTTAGGATTGATAATTGGGTGCATGTATTGAGTGCATTTTTGGCTCTAGGAAAGTAAGGTATGTGGAAACAGTTTTAGGTAATTTAGGCCCGTTTTTAATAAAAAATTTGTATTAAAATATGTTTTTTAAATCCCTTGTGTGATAAAATGGATGGAGTGGTCCATGCCAGGGGTATATCCTTAGATTATGTCCGCGAATGCATTGATATATATACTTAATTTTCTTTTCCTTTTTTTCCCCATCTTTTGAAATATTGTATACATTTTGAAATGGTTATAGCCCTGATATGGCTCTACGCATTCCACTGGGCTTTGAACAAAAATAACTGTAACATTAACAGATTTTGCTTGTGATCATTCACCAAGAAAATAGGCCACGCACAAGTAATTTGTGACTGGTTCTTGCGAACGGGGTCACAAGTCGCAACGTGTGAACTGAGATATGGGCCTGAAAAGGTGGTGAGGGTCGATCTGGGTGATTTGAGATTTTTGTTCCTACACATTGTCTGACCATTAATCTATCAATTATGGCAAAGATTAAAGTGAAATTTGGGCTGAAAGAGTGTTAAAATAACATTTTAAAGTGATAACCCATCGAGAATGTGCAGATTTTTTCCGTGAAAATGCGTGTGTTTGAGCTTTAATTTAGGCCATGAAACCGTACAGGGCCTCAGCATATCGCATACCGTTGGAATCAGCTCGCGAAATAGCTAGTATGTAGTGCAGAACCACTTTATCTATCACTTCATTAAGTTTGATGAAGATAGAATACTGGTTGCTAAGGAAAAAGCAGAGAATTTTGTTGTCCTTCTTTAACTCTGCTTTTTTCAAAATGGCCATCCCATCACCCACTCCCTTTAAATTACTGTAACTCGCTCAATTTTCCAGTTAGACCGTTGAATTATACATCATTGGAAAGAGCATTTTTTCTGCTTTCCGGTGATATAAATATCTCTATACCCCCCAAAATTAAGTTGTGACCCCATTCGTGAGAACAGGTCACATTTATATTTCTGAATCCAGTATCGAATCAAGAATGGAACAAAATTGAATAATGAATGGATATCTAACAAAACTTAAAGATATGAAGAAAGATCTGTTAATGAAACTTCAGAATACAAATGAGCCACATTTTAAAAATAATGGCTTTTGTCAAGTGTTTATTTTTGTTTGTTTTTATTGATTTTGTTACTTCAGAAGATCACAAAGCCAAAAATGTGCACCTGTGTAATTTTGTTACTAAGGTATGCATTCTGATTCAGATTCTATTGTTGAGTTCCTTGTTCCAATCTTTGTGAATGCTGCCAACCCCTGTGAGCCATCTTTAGCTGAACTTACGACATAAGTTTGGTAGCACCCTACATCGTCATCAACGATAGCAAAGTAAAAACTTAACCCTTTGACTCCCTCACTCAATCCATGAACTTCCTGCAGGAAGCCGGTGGATAGGGTGAAGGTGTCAAAGGGTTAAGATTTTGCAGCTGGTGGATAGGGTATGGGAGTCAAAGGGTTGAAAAAACAACAACCAAACCCTCAAGACTTTTCCTTTAAATAAGGAAGATAAAAGAAACCCCACTAAACATTTGAAAAATATGTTTCATTCAAGGGATCTCATTCTAAGGGGCATTCACAATTCCCATTGCAGCAGGCATATAACTTGATTTTGGTAAATAAAAGAAAATAACTTGATTTTGGTAAATAAAAGAAAATCTGTCCATAATCCGAGCAAAATCCTAACAATCTGTCCATAATCCGAGCAAAATCCTAACTGATCTGCTTATGAGGCATGCATGCACACTCATATGTACCCTGTACACACACACACACACACACACACACACACACACACACACACACACACACACACACACACACACACACACACACACACACACACAAAATACATCTTGCGTGTAGGTATATGATAACGATAGAATGATACGGATTTCTAATGCTGAGACAATGCTGCAAGTCTAGCTCTGTCTTTGAAAGACTGATCAGTAGGTTGTTACAAGACAATGTATCAGACTAACCACAAACATTGCTGTGTACGTACCAGTCACCGTGGTGTAGTGGTTAGCACAACGGACTACTGACTGGAATGTTGTGGGTTCGAATCCCCATCAGTCCCTTCAAAAATCATTGTGGGATTTTTCAGCTCTAGCCAGCTCCTACCCAGAGTTGGGTGTGATATGGACTCATTGGGAAGATTGGGTCCACACAGTCAAATCTTCTGATCAGCACATATCGGGGCTATAGCCATTTCAAAACACACCGTACTTCATCAGGAAAAAAATAAAAAGGAAAAGAAAATTAAGTACACATATCAACACATTCATGCACATAATCTAAGGAGATGCCCCTGGTGCTGATCACTCTGTCTGACTTATCACACAGGGGATTTAAAAAGCATAGCTGAATACAAATTTAAACATAACCAAAGACACTAAAACATGTATAGAAATGAGACTAAATTACCTAAGATTGCTTCTGCATATCTCATTTCCCTTTCAAAGAGCCAAAAATGCACTTAGTACATGTACCCAATTATCAATCCTCAGAGAAAGTACGAACGACTTTATGGAACACATTCTGGTGAATCGACCAGCAAGGCAGAAAATGATAGGAAAAAATGACAGAAAGAAAATGAGGAAGAAAGAAACACAGAGAGTAACAGAAAAGAGGAAATTTCTAGCATAGAATTTCCAGAAGGTGGGGATACTAGTTATACTGAAAGAGCCCCCGGCATCCCCACAGGGTGAGTTTCATGACTGAACATGCATTTTTCTTTCTGTCCATAAAACTAAACAGGTATCCATGGTCTGGGTGTTAGTTTTTCAGATGAGATAGTGATAAACTGAGGGCTCTTGTTCAGCATACATTCAGTACTACTTAGAGTCCATGGTGACAAAAGGTTCACCATGGATAAATTCTGTAACAAAATGAATACATTATTTAATTTAAAAAAATTGGGACAAGAAACAAAAGTGTACACAGGAGAAATTAACTGGCACTTGACTATTGCAACACCTGACGAGAAAGCATCCTGAAAGGACAATTTTTTGTTGTTGTAAATGTAGCCTACACTTAAATAAACAAATTCAGATGATGATGACGGTTAACTATTGTTGCTGTTGTTGTTGTTGACTTTGTTGTTGCTGTCCTGCATCTGTATCTGCAGGATACGTCGCTGCCACCAATGTTTATGGCATTATCGCGACGGGTTTGGGTGTGCGCAGCTTAGCAGGTTCGCTGTTTGGATGTTATTATTGCTGTTGCTGACATCAGACTAGACAACTCTTATGAACAGATCTTTTAATAAGTGTTCGGCCATTTCTGACGTGGGATGTATACTTATCGCACCGTTCTACATTTTCACCTCTGGAGCAGACGAAAACATGTGAATCGGGGCTGTAGCTTTTTGAGATCAGACGAACTTGTCACAAACATTATCATTCATGTCACTGAAACGGTAAACAGTGCACAGTTTTACGCCCAAGATAAATCACATGAATAACTAAAAACAGACAAGCAATATCCTGGAGAGTATTTTGTTTTGTTTTTTGTTCTATAACCAAATAAACAGCGTTGAAAATTTTGGTGTTTGCACTGCCTTGTCAATATCTACCAGCATTATTTCCCTTGGATTGTGAATTGTTTGCCATAGTGTCATGTGATTGTTATCCCCGAGTACACTGTGTTGAAATCATCGAAAATGGTAAGTCAACAATGGCTTGTTTTGTTTGTCATTGTTTTGTTGTTTTTTTCATTGTGCATTCTACATAATCAGCTGGGCTTCAAACAAATTAAGGTTGCTGTGGTATTTCAGTCTGAGTTTAACCTGGGCGATTGTTGCGTTTCTGTCAACAAGTTTGTTTCGTAAGCTTGATCCTTCACTCCTTGTTTCGGTTTTGAAGTCAACGAACTTGGAAGAAATGTTGTATCGGTCGATTGCTTCTATGAAATTTCATACGTTTGACTTGATCAGGTGTTACGGTAAAAGCACGTTATCTCACCACGTATCTCTATAGATGAATATGATTTTTAAAACGATGTGCTTGCAAAGTGAAAATGACTCGGCGATTTTACGCTAGTGCACGTATCTACTAATCTAGATCTAGATCTAGAGCTATCAGTCTATGAATATGATTTTTAAAACGATGTGTTTGCAAAGTGAAAATGATTCGGCAACTTTACGTTAGTGTTTCACTGTTTACGTGAGAGAGAGAGAGAGAGAGAGAGAGAGAGAGAGAGTACTTGTGCAACTATATACTCTTGTCCGTGCGCACGAACACACACACGAACACGCAAACACACACACATGTGCACAGACACACATAAACACACACACACACACACACACACACACACACACACACACACATACACAAACACACACACACACACACACATACACACACACACACACACACACACACACACACACACACACACACACACACACACAGGGGGATATGAGAAACACACACTGATGACACATACACAGACATAGGTATAGGATGGATACAGACAAGCCAACATAAATCAACACTGTTGGATATCAGTTGTGAATCAAATAAACAACAGTGGGTCATTTTCTAAATATCCGCTGAAGCTATCAAACTATCTTGTCTAAACGTTTTAGTATTGTGTGTGTTTGTGTGAGTGTATGTATGTGTGTGTGTGTGTGTGTGTGTGTGTGTGTGTGTGTGTGTGTGTGTGTGTGTGTGTGTGTGTTCTTTTGATGGTAGAAAACTCACTGAAGGTCAAAATCTCTTTCTGTCATCTCTGTTTGTCTCTCTGTCTGTCCTGTCTGTCTGTTTCTTTGTCTGCCTTTCTTTCGTGTTTGTATTCAAACCTGAAATGAATAGATTTTGCTGTAATCTCATATAATATTTACCTGATGTAAATTTGTACTTAAAGTTTTACCCATAAAAAGTTACCAGGAACAAAGTTCTTCTCTATTGTCATATATGCAACGTATGGGGATGGATGGTAACAGTACTAACACTGCTGTAAGAACCTTGGTCCAATTGTTTCATCCTCAAAGATAGGTATTGAGATTGCCACTGAAGCAAAGATAGGTTGAATTGAGATAAAGTGTCCTGAACTGATAAAGACTGCAGCAAAATCCAGCAGTACTGTAGACATTTAAAAAAAAAAAAAAATCAGCAGTGTGAACTGGTGACATCAATTTTAACTGGTAAGTGTTTAAAAACTTTGTATGTTTTCTGAACTTGTTATCTTTGAAACAATGAGGATCTCAAGAGGTTTGCAAATTGCCCTCATATTACTTCTATTTTTTTTTTATCTGCATGGTTCCTGTGTCCCTAACCCCATGCTGCTGATTTTGGCTACTACTAGTTTTTTAATCTGCATGGATCCTTGTCCCTAACCCCATGCAGCTGATTTTGGCTACTACTAGTTCTTTTTTATCTACATGGTTCCTGTGTCCCTACCCCTATGCTGCTGATTTTGGCTACTACTAGTTTTTTAATCTGCATGGATCCTGTGACCCTAACCCCATGCTTCTGATTTTGGCTCTATGGCACACCTCCAAACCCACCGCAACTGAGGTCACCATAAAACAGGGTATGATAGGCCAGATTCAGGGGCAGTTTTTCACAGTACTGTGATGATGAAAATGGTGTAATAATGATGATGCTGTAGAGTTGTGTGTAACTGACCGTACTCTATGTTTCCTTTCTTAATATATCCTGGAGTCATCCAGGCAGTTTCATGGACAGCAACCCCCCCAAAAAAACCCAAACAAACAAACAAAAAACCCCCACCACCAACAACAACAAAACAAAAGCAAAACAAAAAACAACCAACCAAACAAAAAAACCCCAACCAAACAAACAAACAAACAAACAAACAAACAAACAAATGAGACAGTCTTGAAGGAGGCAGACACAAGAAGATCATTAATAAAGAAGATAAGGAAAAGGCAAGCAACATTTATAGGACATTTTATGAGGAAAAAGAAATAAGAGCGCCTGAACACAACAGAAAAGCTGGAGGGAAAGAGAACACCAGGTAGACACCCAGGGAGAAAAATATTGGACAGACTTGCAGGGTAGCTGAGGACAGAGAGGTTCGCAGATGTAGTGACAAGGAATATGTTTGTATGGACGGCCATGATTGCCAGCGTCATGCAGCAGGGCACATGATGATGATGATCATCATCCAGGCTTGAGATGTAGAGATTTAAGTGAAGTCGGTCAAGAAGTATGACTAAACCCTCAATGACGAATCTGTAAAGTGGATGAGACGTGACTATGTTGTCCCACCCAGTCATTCCAACATGTTAGCGTACAGCATATTCAACTTTTGGTATGAGCACTGGGAAAAAAAATCCCATGATAAATTTTTGAACTGATAAGAGTTCATCCTTTGACTCTTGCACCCTTTCCATCAGCATTTTGCATTGTCAGCCATGCTGGTGAAGCAAAAACTTAACCCTTTGGCTCCCTCACCCTTTCCACCAGCTTCCTGCACAGGAAGCTGGTGGATAGGGTGAGGGAGCCAAAGGATTAAGTTTTTGCAGTTGGTGGACAGGGTGAGGGAGCCAAAGGATTAAGTTTTTGCAGTTGGTGGACAGGGTGAGGGAGCCAAAGGGTTAAGTTTTTGCAGTTGGTGGATAGGGTGAGGGAGCCAAAGGGTTAAAGTTTTTGCAGTTGATGGATAAGGTGGGGGAGCCAAAGGATTAAGTTTTTGCAGTTGGTGGATAGGGTGAGGGAGCCAAAGGGTTAAGTTTTTGCAGTTGGTGGATAGGGTGAGGGAGCCAAAGGGTTACGGTTTTTGCAGTTGGTGGATAGGGTGAGGGAGCCAAAGGGTTAAGGTTTTTGCAGTTGGTGGATAGGGTGAGGGAGCCAAAGGGTTAAGGTTTTTGCAGTTGGTGGATAAGGTGAGGGAGCCAGAGGGTTAAAGTTTTTGCAGTTGATGGATAAGGTGGGGGAGCCAAAGGATTAAGTTTTTGCAGTTGGTGGATAGGGTGAGGGAGCCAAAGGGTTAAGTTTTTGCAGTTGGTGGATAGGGTGAGGGAGCCAAAGGGTTAAGGTTTTTGCAGTTGGTGGATAGGGTGAGGGAGCCAAAGGGTTAAGGTTTTTGCAGTTGGTGGATAGGGTGAGGGAGCCAAAGGGTTTAAACCCTCAAACTCAGTCAGTAGTCCATTGGGCAAACCACTTCTCCATGTTGACTGATGCCCTCATGTATACTAAAGCTGTCCCAACAATCATGAGGTTTCATTTCTTTGGTCTTCACTCCTTAGGAATGTTTAGAATCATGGGACAACATTTACCTTAACCCTCTGACTCTTGCACCCATCCACCAACCACAAAAACTTAACCCTTTGACTCCCTCACCCTATCGCACCTTTAGCGTGAGGAAGTCAAACTCAAAGGGTTTAAGTTTTTGCTTTGCTAGCATGGCTGACAAACCGGGATGTTGGTGGAAAGGACAAATCAGGATTCTGGTAGAAGTCAAAGGGTTAAAATTAAACCCTGATTTTTTTATTTTTTTTTTTATTTTGAATATGCTCATCTAACTGAATTGGAGTTTATAGTGACCAATTTTAATCTTAACCCAAAAGAAGTGTGACTGCCCACGTCCAAGCAAACAGGAACCAGGAAAAACATAAAAAAAAGAATCAAAGTGCGTATTTAATACAACCAGACAAGACAGGAGCGTAAGATCACCAACACACACCAAATACAAAAATTAGGAGAAAAAGACTGAAACTTCCCTGCTGCATCGTTATACATGTGTGAGTCAGTTTAGTCCTTTTCTCACACTGGACAAAGCAGCAAGGAAGTTTCAGTCTTTTTCTCCTAATTTTTGTATTTTGTGTTTGTTTGTTTGTGATCTTACGCTAGACAAAGGCCAGTTGGTTGAAAATTTGCGCCTGTCTTGTCTGGTTGTATTAAATACACGTTCAGGTTCTTTTTTCGTGTTTTTTTCTGGTTCCACTTTTAATCTAGTTTGAAGTTTATTCAGGAGGGATTCTTTACACTCTGACGATTCTGTATGCTGTATATCCTATCTGCCATCTGTTAACCGGGACATTCCTTAAGCCTGCACAAAACCTTATGTGCTGGCAAGGTCATGAAATCACGGGGGAAGTTGTGGGTGGTGATGGTTGTAGTGGGGTGGGAGAACATGATTTATGAAACACTAAACTGACACTGTATGGGAGATTCCTTAAGCCTGCGCAAAAACCTTATGCACTGACAAGGTCTTGAAGTGGAAGGGGAGAGTTGCAGGTGCGGTGGGTGGGATAGGGGGAACTGGACTTATGAAACGCTTAAATTGACACCACCGGAATCATTGGAGCATTAGATGGGCAGCACCAGGATTGAACTCAAGTTTAAAGCAGATTGCATAGGTTTGAACTTATTTGAAAACATCTCTTATTCTTAGACATGATTATAAACACTTAGTTGTACAGTGTAGTAAGTCTCTTTCCGCCCAGCTCTCAATACCCCCCATGGGGATGCCAGGGACTCTTTCAGTATAAATAGTGTCTCCACCTTCTGGAAATTCTGTGCTAGAAATTTCCTCTTTTCTGTCGCTGTCTTTGTTTCTGCCTTGTTCCTGTGCTTTCTGTCATTTCTTCCTATCATTTTCTGCTTTGCTGGTCCATTCACCTGTATCTGTTCGCTAGGGTCTTAACTACTTTCTCTTGGGATTGATAATTGAGTACATATATTAACCCTTTGACTCCCGCACCCTGTCCACTAGCACCTGCATTGCCAGCCATGCTAGCAAAGCAAAAACTTTACCCTTTGACTCCCTCATCCTATCCACCAGCTTCCTGCATGAAGCTAGTGGATAGAGTGAGTGAGTCAAATGGTTAAGTTTTTGCAGTTGGTGGATAGGGTGCAGGAGTCAAAGGGTTAAGTGCATATTTGCTTCTACTTCTAGGGAAATGATATATGCGGAAGCAATTTCAGGTAATTTAGTCCCATTTGTATATATATGTTTTTTGTACCCTTAAAGTTATATTTAAATGTGTAATCAGGTATGTTTTTTAAATCCCCTGTGTGATAAATTGAATGGACTGTTTAACACCAGGGGCATCTCCTTAGATTATGTGTGTGAATGTATCTATAGATATGTGTTCTTAATTTTCTTTTCTTTTTTTTTTCCTGTTAACCCTTTCACTCCCGCACTCCAGTCACCAGTATCCTGCATTGCCAACCATGTTAGCAAAGCAAAAACTTAACCCTTTGATTCCCTCACCCTATCCACCAGCTTCCTGCAGGAAGCTGGTGGATAGGGTGAGGGAATCAAAGGATTAAGTTTTTGTAGTTGGTAGATAGGGTGCGGGAGTCAAAGGGTTAAAGCATTGTGTATGTTTTGAAACAGGTTATAGCCCCAATATAACCTGCACAGTTGGCTGGGCTTTAAACAAAAATATCAACAACAGCTGTCATTAGCTTGGAGTTCATATGTAGCTGGTGACTCGGTTTAGTGTCGAGGAAGGCAAAGCAATGAGGGAGAGAAATGGGTGTCGCTTACACTCAGTCACAGATTGCTTTCTAGAGTGTGAGTCTCTACCACCTCACCCCCAAGTACTTTAAGGTTACAGGGGCAACCTTTACTATTGTCAGGCAACCTGCGTTTGTTTTGTTAGCACCAAACCCCAGCCCTCAGCAGCTTCTTGTTCAGATGTGCGTACTGGACCACCTCTGCCCTCTTTCTTCCTGCCAGACTGAATATCCGGCCTGCACCCTCCCTCTCTTTTCTAACCTCCCACATCACACACACACACACACACACACACACACACACACACACACACACACACACACACACACACACACACACACACACACACACACACACACACACACACACACACACACGTCTAATATCACTTATAGTGAAAAGACGTTAAATCAAGGAACGAATGAACACACACACACACACACACACACACACACACACACACACACACACACACACACACACACACACACACACACACACACACAGTGACACATACACAAAGCAAATGATGAATGATAATTCCATTTGTGTAGTGCAGACCATCCATATTAAAGAATATGCATAGACACACATACACAGGCATGGACACACACACACACATACACATACACACACACACACATGCATGCACGGACCCAACACACAAATATGCACGTGTGTACATATTAGTACATGCATGTGACATGCACTCTCAGCACGCTATCATGCACACAGTCACGCATACACACATGTGCACAAATACACACACATACGTAACGCACACACACGCACATGCACACACACACACACACACACACACACACACACACACACACACACACACACACACACACACACACACACACACACACACACACACACACACAGAGCTATCAAACATGCAAGTTCTCCTCTTTCTGTCTCTGTCTCTCTGTCTCTGTCTCTCTGTCTCTGTCTCTCTGTCTCTGTCTCTCTGTCTCTGTCTGCCTGTGTCTCTGTCTCTCTCTGTTTCTCTATCTCTGTCTCTCTTTCTGTTTCTGTTTCTCTGAGTGTGTGTCTGTCTCTTTGTCTCTGTCTCTTCTCTCTCTGTCCCTCTTTGTCTCTCAGTCTGCCTCTGTCTGCCTGTCTGTTGTTTGTCTATCTGTCTGTCTGTCTGCCTGTCTGCCTGCCTGTCTGCCTGCCTCTCTCTCTCTGTCTCTGTCTATCTGTCTGTTGTTTATTTGTCATTGTCTGTCTGTTGTTTGTCTATCTGTCTGTTTGCCTGCCTCTCGCTCTTTCTCTCTCTCTCTGTCTCTCAGTCTGTCTCTGTCTATCTGTCTGTTGTTTATTTTGTCTGTCTGCCTCTCTCTGTCTCTCTGTCTGTCTCTCTTGTTTATTTGTCTGTCTGTCTGCCTCTCTCTCTCTTTCTCTCTCTCTCTCTCTCTCTCTCTCTCATTCACCAAGAGTAAGAGTACCAGCAATCTGGTAGTCATTGACGGAATCGTTACAATACATGCTGCGTGGTTGGTTGAGGGCTGGGGGACATGGTTTGTGACATCATGTGCGATTGGCTGATGCCATGTGTCTCTCACCTGGAGGGGATGTAGCCTACTTGTTGCCAGCACTGGGTCAC
>JAPXFY010000027.1:48772822-48775322 GCA_030674185.1 Monoplex corrugatus
TAGCTAGTAAATGTCTTGATATTTTATTTACGAAATGTAAGATTTGGGCCAGTCAGCAGGCTTAAAGCTTACAGTTTGTATGTGTTTATTGTATTGGGGGGGGGGGGAGGGGGGAGGGAGGGCAGGCGAAAGAGATAGAACGGGAGGGGGAGGGAGAACGCTGTGTATGGCAAGGCCTTTTACGGGTGTCTAAATCTTTTACGCGCAAAATTCTCACCCATACCTGAGTCTGTACAGCATGTAGGACCATGTAAGAGGCAGATTGATTGTCCATTCCGACGGGAAAATGAGAGAAAAAGTGGATTGGGCCTACACTGATACAAGCAACAGTAATAATAAATACAATAAAAAAGTTCTGGGTTCTAGGGATTGAGACATCTAAGATGTCATGGTTCTTGAAACTGTCATGTCAGGGTTGTTGTTTTTTTTGGTATATAGAACCAATACTGTTGTACGGATGTGAGGCGTGGACAGTCAGCAAGCAAAGCCAGAGCAGGATTGAGGCAGCCGAGATGTGGTTTCTAAGAAGAATGTTGAGAGTTCCATGGACAGCAAAGAAAACAAACGAGACAGTCTTGATGGAGGCAGACACAAGTAGATCACTCATAAGGAAGATTTTGAAAAGACAAGCAACATTTATAGGCCATTTTATGAGGAAGGGGGATTTGGAGCACCTGGTCACAACGGGAAAGCAGGAGGGAAAGAGAGCACCAGGTAGACCCAGGGAGAGAATACTGGACGGACTTGCGGAGTGGCTGGGGATGAGGAGGGTGGGGGAGATGCTGGGGGCAACGAGAGATAGAGACAGATGGAAGTCCATGGTCGCCAACGCCGTGTGGCAGGGCACCTGATGATGATGATGATGATGATGCTGGTTTTGAACTGCTCGCCCTGTTGTTTTAGTGTTCATTTCTCCTTTTTTTTTCTGTCTTCTCAGAACTTGTCACCATTCTGTCGTTCGTGTATTTATATACCTGCCTCCCTCTTTTCACAAGCACTTCCTGAGCTTCTTCCATCCTTAACACACACCATCAACACCCCTCTTCTCACTGGATCTGTCCCATCTTCTCCCAGAACAGCCATTGTTCAACCTCTGCTAAAAAAAAAAAGGAATGATCTCGATCCTAACATTCTCAGAAATTATCGTCCTTTCTACAACTTGCTGTTCCTTTCCAAGCTCATCGAGAAAGTAGTTTTGAAACAGCTGATCAAGCATCTCTCAGGCAACAATCTTCACCTTCCTTTTCAGTCAGCTCACCGTTCTGACCACAGCACCGAAACTGTTCTCACACACAGTATGAATGATTTGTTACTTTCAGTTGACCGTGGCTGAATTTCATTATATATTCTTTTAGATCTTTTTGCTGCTTTTGATACCTCTCACCACGTCCTCCTTTCGCAACTGGACCACACATTCGGAATCCAAGGTAGTGAGTGAGTGCTCTTTCGTGGTTTATGTTATAGGGCCTACCTGTCCGACTGTTTTCAATCGGCCATAGAAAATGATTCTAAATCCAGGCCGTTTAAATTTGCATATGGGATTCCCCCAAGGCTCTGTACTTAGGCCAGTCCTCTTCACACTCCACACCTCACCATTTACGAGTGTCATCAGTCAGCACAACATCAAATATCCTTTCTGTGCTTATGACTCCCAGTTGTACAAAACAGTGCATCTCCTGAAAATCTTTGAACTCTTCTTTCCAAAGTCTCTGACTGTTATGTCGAGATCCAGAATTGGATGATACAGAATAAGCTATAGTTGAATGGAGATAAGACTGAAGCAATTACTCGTTGGCACAAAGCACAAGCTTTCCACTGGAACAGTTTATTCCATCTAGCTAGGTGACAACTCTATCTAATTCTCTGATTCAGTGAAGAACCTCGGCTTTGTTCTTGATCCTCAACTCTCTATTCAGAAACTCATCGCCCAAACGTGCCAGTTTTGTTACTGTCAACTGCGACGTTTCAGTTCTATTCGCCGTTATCTTTCAACTTCAGCAGCATCTAAAGTTGCGATTTCTCTGATACGGTCTCGCATTGATTATTGTAAGACGGGCTGCTTATGGACAGGGTGCGGAAGTCTAAGGGTTAATGGAAACATGAACGTTCCCCACATGCACACCCACTGACGATAGAGTTCGTACACTGTGGCAACATGACTTGTTATTTTATTATTTTTGTTTAGAGCCCAGCCGACTGCGTAGAGCCATATCAGGGCTATGACCGTTTCATAACATACACAATACTTCGAAGGTAAAAAAAGTAACATAAAATTAAGTACACATATCAGTGCTTTCGCTCACATAACCTAAGGAAGTGCCCCTGGCGTTGACCACTCCGTCCAATTTATCACACAGGGGATTTACAAAACATACCTGAATACAATTTTGAACATAACTAAGGACTTTAAACAGGCGTAAATTACTTGAAATTGCTTCCGCATATCTCATTTCCCCAGAGCCAAAAATACACTTAATACATGTACCCAATTATCAATCCT
>JAPXFY010000027.1:48777822-48780322 GCA_030674185.1 Monoplex corrugatus
TCTGTGTCTGTCTGTCTCTGTGTGTGTGTCTCTCTGTGGCTCTCTCTCTGTCTCTGTGTCTCTCTGTGGCTCTCTCTCTGTCTCTGTGTCTCTCTGTCTCTCTCTGTGTCTGTCTGTCTCTCTGTGTCTCTGTCTGTCTGTCTGTCTGTCTGTCTGTCTGTCTGTCTGTCTCTCTCTCTCTCTCTCTTCGTGTGTGTGTGTGTGTGTGTGTGTGTGTGTGTGTGTGTGTGTGTGTGTGTGTGTGTGTGTGTGTGTGTACGTGCATGTAGTGAATGGGAACCCGATGGAGGCTGCCGGATGGTGACTTACAATTGTGGTCTCAGAGCGGTCGCTTTGTCCTGTGCAGTTTCCCAGTGTCAGCAGCAGCTTGTGTTGACGTTGGGAGAGGGAGAAAAACAAGCGAAGAATAGGTATTAGTGTTCACCTGAATGGAGCCTTTCTGTTCCTGTTATTTGATTTCGATGTCATATCTCGTTAGAGCCTACATGATGTGTTTAGTCTATATATATATATTCTTGGTGTTATTTTCTTCTTGTTTTTTGGCGACAGTTTGCCCGAAGTCTTTTTTGTTTTGTTTTGTTATTTCTTTTTTATATATATTGTTGGTTGTATTTATGGTGTCCTATTACGTTTTGAGCCTAGCCGAACTAACGTAAGTAGAAATAAAACCAGGTTTGATGAAGTTAGCCTTGACAAAGACGGACGATAAGCATTTTGATCTGAGATTTGAGATCGTCTCTTTTTGAGATAGGCGCTTAACGCTTTCACTTCCTCGCCCTGTTCTCGACTTTCCTGGCGTTATCAGCCACGATGGCAAAGGAAAACATAACCCTTTCACCCTCTCACTGGTGGATGGGGTGAGGGAGTGAAGGGGTTAGGATTTTACAGCTGGACACGGTGAGGGAGGGAAAGGGTTAAAATTTTACAGCTGGACAAGGCGAGGGGTGGGGGGGGGGGGGAAGCGCGAACAGGGAGATGGGGGGGAAAGAGAAAGATGCTAGGTACATTTTGTAGAACGGTTTTGAAATAGGACACCATAAATATAACCAACAGTATATATAAAAAATAGAAATAATAAAAAAAAAAAGACTTCGGGCAAACTGTCGCCAAAAGCAACAAGAAAATAACACCAAGAATATATATACTAAACACATCAGGTAGGCTCTAACGAGATATGACATCGAAATCAAATAAAAGGTCAGTGTCTACAAGACAGTTCCAAAAAGACATGTGATTTGTTCTGTTGTTAAAAGTACGTAAGAAAGTATGTGACCGGGATGTTGTGTTTGACGTAGTAAAAGAGTACGTGTGTAACAACTGAGCAGGTCTGTTGTCACTTTTGTTAAGAAATAGGTAAGGTACTTGAGCATACAGCACTCGACCACGAATTCTTTGGATCTGCATTTTAGCGTTTTGTGTTGTTTTTGGTGTTCTCAGCCTAAAAGAAATTCAGGTCTAAACAGCTTAGACAGTTAGAGAAAGTCAGACGTAATTCAGGGTAAATACTTGGACAAACTAACAGGAAAGTCAGAGGCGTTTTTATGTATTCATGTTCATGTATTTTACGACACAGTCGTCATACAAGTCACGTAGCGTGGCACAGAGTAACTGCCATTTGTGTCTTCTTTAGAATAAAAAAAAAAAAAAAAATCTTGACCACGACTAATTAATTGCTGGCTGTAGTTAGTTGTGTGCTGTAGAAAATGTAGATGTTTGTCATTAATATGCGAACTTTTGAAGCAGTTAACGTTGTAGCATAACGAAAACAACGTTTGCTAACGCTGCCCGTCAGCACTGTGTTGTGTTGTCTGGGATGTCAGGATGAGAGAAATAGCGTGTTCAAGAGGGATTCATTGCACGTGGACTATTCCATATGCGCTTCACCCAAGCCTGCCAGCAGTTGCCTGTCAGACTCCCTGAGCCTGTGCACCAAGCCTTATGCGCTGTCAAGGTCTTGAAATGAGGAGGAGGGAGGGGAGGAGGAGGAGAAAAGGGACCAATCAAAACAGTAAGCCAACACCGCCAGAATGATGGAAACCTTAAAATGGGTGGGCAGCAAGCAGACCAGTTTTTAATGTTGCGGGCTGGGATTGAACTCAGGATATCAGATCGTGAGTGTACGGCTCTGTCTGAAGAACCAACCAGCCCACGTTTTCAATTCAGTCTGAGTGTGATGAGTCCCTCTTGAGAAAAATCCAAACTTCAGGTGTCTTCTCTACATGTTAGCCTGCGCTGTGATATACTTAACGTCTGAGAAAACAACTGTTTGTCATCGATTGTGCCTGTTTGTCTGGACTTTGAGAAATATTTTTCACGTTCAGGACTAAGACTAGGAATCTCAGAAATTCAGAATTTAGGGATTAGGACACGATACCAAGAAATTCAGAATTTAGGACAAGACTCCAGGAAGTTCAGAATTTAGGACAAGACTCCAGGAAGTTCAGAATTTAGGACAAGACTCCAGGAAGTTCAGAATTTAGGACAAGACTCCAGGAAGTTC
>JAPXFY010000027.1:48800322-48802822 GCA_030674185.1 Monoplex corrugatus
TCTCTGTCTCTTTCTCTCTGTCTGTCTGTCTGTGTGTGTCTCTTTCTTTCTGTCTGTCTCTGTCTGTCTGTCTCTCTGTCTCTTTTTTTCTCTCTTTTCTCTCTGTCTGTCTGTCTGTCTCTCCCTGTCTCTCTCTGTCTCTTTCTCTCTGTCTGTCTGTCTCCCTCTCTCTGTCTCTTTCTTTCTCTCTGTCTCTGTCTCTCTCTCTCTGTCTCTTTCTTTCTCTGTCTGTCTGTCTCTCTCTGTCTCTTTCATTCTCTCTGTCTCTGTCTGTCTCTCTGTCTCTCCCCCCTCTCTTGTCTCGTTCTTTCTCTGTCTCAGTATTTCTGTCTCTGTCTCTCTCACTCGCTCTCTCTGTCTCTGTCTCACTGTGAATGTGTTTCAGTGTGTGTGTGCTAGAGAGAGGGAGGATGGAAAGAGAGGGAGAAAGAAAGGAGGGGAAAAAGAGATGGAGGGAGAGAGAGGGAAAGAGAGGAGAGAGACAGGGAGGGAGAGAGAGTGAGAAAGAGGATATACATGTAGGCCTATATATATATATATATATATATATATATATATATATATATATATATATATATGTGTGTGTGTGTGTGTGTGTGTGTGTTGTGTGTGTGTGTTTGTGTGTGTGTGTGTGTATTCAGTGCTTTTGAATATCTCTGTTGGGGTCTGTGAGTTATGAAAAGTTGACAAAAATTAATTGATTAAAAAATGTTCTCGCGAAAATTAAAAAAAAATGTAGTACATACTGTGACATTTATAACTACACATATATTCATGCTAGGAATTTGAGATTTAGTGAGCAAACACATCGGTATAGTATGTATGGCATGTAGTAAAATCTTAGCTCTACTCTCATTATTTTCTGTACAATAATCACACTAATTTTTAGAATAATTTTAATAAAAAATATAATACAACTATTGATAAGAACTTTTTTTTTCAAGCAGAACTACACGATTTTACTACCGGCTATAGGCCCTGTCCCTGCTATATGTGTACCAAATATCAAAGAAATCGGATGAAAACTTTTGAACATATTATGTCTGATGTATACAATCTCGCGAAAAATCGCAATTAATTAATTAATTAATTAATTTTTGTTAACTTTTCATAAACCACAGACCCCAACAAAGATATTCAATCCAACGAATACTGTCTGAGGTATCTTCTTGCCAAATATCATGGTGATTGGTTGATTAGAACTGAAACACTGAGCATCACAATCTTGGTACCCAAATCTGGGTAGGTCTGCCCCCTTAACTTGTCTTCTTCAGTGTGTGTCTGTTGGTGTGTAACGGTTTGGCGTCAGCGGTGAAAAGACTGTGACCATAGTGCAAGAAAAGTGTTGTTTTGGGCATTTCCCATTTCCGATAGACCCCCCTCCCCCCCCCCCCCAGTGGGGATGCCAGGGGGCTCTTTCAGTATAAATAGTATCCCCGCCTTCTGGAACTTCTGTGCTAGAAATTTCCTCTTTTCTGTCACTCTCTTTGTTTCTGCCTTGCTTATTTTCTCTCTGTCATTTCTACCTATCATTTTCTGCCTTGATGGTCCATTCACCTGTATGTGTTCGATAAAGTCTTACATACTTTCTCTGAGGATTGATAGTTGGGTACATATATTCAGTGCATTTTTGGCTCTAGGGAAGTGAGATATGCAGAAGCAATTTTAGATAACTTAGACCCGTTTTTAGGTATATTTTAGTGTCCTTAGTGATGTTAACGTTTGTGTTAAGTTGTTTTTTTTTCTAATCTCCTGTGTGATAAATTGGACGAAGTGGTCGACGCCAGGGGCATCTCCTTAGATTGTGTAAGCGAATGCAATAGTATGTGTATTTAATTTTCTTTTCCCCTTTTCCCTGTTGAAATATTGTGTAAGTCAAATGGTTAAGATTTTGCAGTTGGTGAATAGGGTGCGGGAGTCAAAAGGTTAAGTAAATTTGGAGTTTGTTAATTTGGAGTAAGCAAAAGGGATTCATCGCACTCGGACATTTCCATATGTGCTCCACCCAGATCTGCCAACAGTTGTCTGGCAGACTCCCTGAAACTTGCGCAAAACTCTATGCGCTGGCAATGGGAAAGAGGGGTGGGAGAGAGGGACTTTTGAAACACTAAGCTGTCACCACCACAATGATGGAAACGTTAAAATGGGCAGGGAACAGGCCAGTGGACCTATGAAACACTAAGCTGACACCACCACAATGATGGAAACATTAAGATGGGCAGCCAACAGGCCAATGGACCTATGAAACAGTAAGCTGACACCACCAGAATGATGGAAACGTTAAGATGGGCAGCCAACAGGCCAGTGGACCTATGAAACAGTAAGCTGACACCACCAGAATGATGGAAACATTAAGACGGGCAGCCAACAGGCCAGTGGACCTATGAAACAGTAAGCTGACACCACCAGAATGATGGAAACATTAAGATGGGCAGCCAACAGGCCAATGGACCTATGAAACACTAAGCTGACACCACCAGAATGATGGAAACATTAAGAC
>JAPXFY010000027.1:48805322-48807822 GCA_030674185.1 Monoplex corrugatus
AGGGCTGAATATACTGATAGGGCTCAATATATCGATAGGGCTGAATATACTGATAGGGCTCAATATACTGATAGGGCTGAATATACTGATAGGGCTGAATATACGATAGGGCTGAATACACGATAGGGCTGAATACACCGATAGGGCTGAATATACTGATAGGGCTGAATATACCGATAGGGCTGAATAAACTGATAGGGCTGAATATACTGATAGGGCTGAATAAACTGATAGGGCTCAATATACTGATAGGGCTCAATATACTGATAGGGCTGTATATACCAGTTAGGGTTGTCATTATACCGATAGGGCTGAATATACCGGTTAGGGCGTTAACTCACGTGCCTTCTGATGGGAAGACATTATACCTCTGTACCTCTCTATTCCACCCAGACCCGAAATCTGATGTCCATCTTAATGGCCACATGACCGGCTGGTATAGGTTAACAGCATACGGATACACGAGAGGTGAAAATCGCACGATGAAGGAGGGAAAGAATGCCGAGGGTGAGGGTGGGGGGGGGGGGGGAGTGAAGGATTCGCATTTCGGCGAAGTTAGAAAATAAAGAAAGAAACAATCGAAATCGAAGAAGAAAAGAAAAAACGAAAATAGAAAAAAAGAAAGAAAAAACAAAATAGTGCAGCTAAAGAAAAAGAAAGAAACTTTAGAAAGAAGAAGAAAAAAAAGAGAGACAGAGAGAGACAGACAGAGAGACGTAGACAGACAGGCATACAGAGAGAGAGAGAGAAGACAAAGAGACAGAAGAGAGAAGACAACAGAGACAGAGAGAAGACAGACAGACAGACAGAAGGACAACAGAGAGAGAGAGAGACAGACAGACAGAGACAGAAGACAGACAGACAGAGAGAGAGAAGAAGGAGCGGGAAGACAAGAGCAGAGGGCACGAGACCAACACGGCACCAACCGAGCAAGGAAGGAAGGAACCAGAACGGGAGAGAAAGAAACGAAAGAAGAGACAAGGCAGACGAGAGAAGACAAGAGGAGGGGGGGGGGGAAGAAAGTAGGGGGGGTAGCTATAACTTCCTTCCTCCCAACTCCTCCCTTCCACGTGCAGGTACAGGAACTTAAGGCCTTGACTGAAAAAAACGTCAAAGAAAGATAGATGGAATTTGGTCAGTTACGGTCTTCATTGAGATCACGTGAGTGGAGGTCAAGGTTCGCGCGACACTTTGGGAAGGGAAATTTAGATGCCGCGCCGGTACGCGGTTGGACTGTGTATACACTCATTCTCACACTGTGCGTGTGTTTTGGGGTTGGTTTCATATGTTGGGTATATTTTTTTTTTCTTTCTTTATCATTTTAGTCCTTTTCTCCCACTGAACGAAGCAGCAGGGAAGTTTTAAGTCTTTTTCTCTTTATTTTATTTATTTGGTGTTTGTTTGTTTGTGATCTTACGTTTACGCTTGACTAAAGCCAGCTGGTTGAAATTTTGCGCCTGTCTTGTCTTTTTTTTGTTTTGTTTTTTTAATGTAAAATACGCGTTCTGGTCCTATTTTCTTTTCTTTTTTTTCTTTTTTTTTTCCTTCTTTTTTCCCCCTGGTTCCTGTTTGTTGAAGGCGGGTGGTCGCACTTGTTTTGTATGTCTTTCTTTTGTTATTCATCTGCCGCGGTTTTGCTGTAGTGATTTTATTCCTGTACCTGTGGATTGGAGTCATGTGATTTCTATGACTGAAGTCCCTCCCCCTCCCCTCCCCACCCTCCTATCCCCCCGTTTTCAATATTGTCGCTTACCTGACCGAGGTAGAAACGATGTGCGCGTGGATCGAGCAAACTACACCCGTTTCGCCCAGTAATTGATGGCAGTTTGACGTCTTGTAGTTTTTCTTTACATTTTTCACGCTCTGCTTTCGTTTGAAAGAACAAATATCTTGTGGACTATTGTTGTGAATGATTTCGGGTTTGTGGACCGAAAGCGATGTTGCAAGTTGCGTGTGTTTTCTTTCTCACATTCGGCGGTTTGATGGAAAAATAAGTAATCCCTTATAACCCTTTAGTCTAGGGGAGTGAGGGAGATCCAGATCTCACTACTGTCTGCCAGGATTTTTCGGTTTTTTTTCTTCTGTTTTTGTGTGTGTTGTTTTTGGAAGTGGAAAGATTCCATTTCCTGCTTATCTCTGTTTGACCTGTCCCAAACCTGAACAGGATCAGGTATTCATTCACAGCTGGGTGAACTTGAGCCGGCAAGCACCAAGTTCGTTTTTGAACTAGACTCGAACCTGCGCAGTCAGATTGAAAGGTGGGAGGAAGTTCTACATCTGTGTCAGAAGCAGGTCTGTGGGTTTGGGGCGAGATGTATGCCAACGGAAGTGTGGGAGTTGTGTCCCAGTCTGAGACGCTGGTGCGGGCTCTGGATGCTACCAGACTGGAACCTGGAGACAGCGTTGTAAGTTTGGTTATGTTTCTTCTGTCGTATTATGTAAATTTGTTATGCTTCTTCCGTACCCCCCGTGGGGATGCTGGGGCCTTTTTCAGTATAAA
>JAPXFY010000027.1:48812822-48837822 GCA_030674185.1 Monoplex corrugatus
GGTGAGGGAGTCAAAAAGGCTAACCGTTTGACTCCAGCACACTGTCCACCAGCACCCTGCATTGTCGGCCATACTAGCAAAGCAAAAACTTAACCCTTTGACTCCCTCACCCTGTTCGGCAGCTTCCTGCATGAAGTTGGTGAATAGGACGAGGGAGTCAAAGTGTTAGTTTTTGCAATAAGTGGATAGGGTACGGGAATCAAAGGGTTAATTTTATCGCCCTCACTACTTGTTTAATCTGAGTCGCAAAAGAATGAAGGAGTCTGATGGATAGTGTGTGGGAGTCAAATGGGTTAATTTTATCCCCCCCCCCCCCACACGCAACACACACACGCACACACTACTTGTTTAATCTGGTACGCAAAAGATTGAATGAGGCTGGTGGGTAGGGTGAGGGAATGAAAAGGGTTAATTTTATTCCCCCCCCCTCCTCCCACTCATACGGCTTGTTTAATCTGGTACTCAAAAGACTGAACGAATCTGGTGGATAGGGTGAGGGAGTCAAAAGGGTTAATTTAACCCCCCCTCCCCTACACGCACACACTACTTGTTTAATCAGGTAGTGAATGAAGCTGGTGGGTAGGGTGAGGGAGTCAAAAGGGTTAATTTTACCCCCCCCCTACACACACGCACTACTTGTTTAATCAGGTAGTGAATAAAGCTGGTGGATAGGGTGAGGGAGTCAAAAGGGTTAATTTTACCCCCCCCTACACGCACACACTACTTGTTTAATCAGGTAGTGAATAAAGCTGGTGGGTAGGGTGAGGGAGTCAAAAGGATTAATTTTAACCCCCCCCCCCTACACGCACACACTACTTGTTTAATCAGGTTGTGAATGAAGCTGGTGGGTAGAGTGAGGGAGTCAAAAGGGTTAATCTTGTCACCCCCGACATCACTTGTTTAATCTGGTGCGCACAAGATAAAATAGCTAAGAAGTGGTATTGGCAAATAATGATGTGTCAGATAACTTGTAGCATAGCGGGGTAGCTGTGTCATGCCCAGCTACCCCCTAACCCCCTCCCCACCAACCCCCCCCCCCCCCCACAACACACACAGTCACACCCATCTCCAGTAGTGTAGTCTCGTTAACTGGTCAGCAGGGCAGAATAACTTAACCCTTTGACTCCTGCACCTTGTCCTCCAGCATTGACAACCATACTACCACAGCAAAAACTTAATCCTTTGATTCCCTCACCCTATCCACCCGCTTTATTCAGCCTTTTTCGAGTGGATTAAACTAGAAGCGTGGGTGATAAAATTAACCCTTTGACTCTTGCATCCTATCCACCATTCGCAAACACTTAACCTTCTGACTCCCTCACCCTATCCACCAGCTTCATTCAGTACCAGAGTAAACAAGTAGTGTGGGCGTGTGGTGTGGGGGGGGGGGGGGGGAGGAGGGGAATAAAATTAACCCTTTTGACTCCCTCATCCTATTCACCAGATTCGTTCAGTCTTTTGCGAATCAGAGTAAACAAGAAGTGGGGGCGATAAAATTAACCCTTTCACTCTTGCACCCTATCCACCAATTGCAAAAACTTAACCCTTTTACTCCCTCACCCTATAGGAAGCTGGTGGATAGGGTGAGGGAATCAAAGGGTTAATTTTTTTGCAGTTGGCAGATAGGGTGCGGGAGTCAAAGGGTTTAAAACGAGCTCGTCAGAGGAGAAGAGTGAAGAGTGAAAAGGTTGTTGTTGTTGTTGGGTGGTGATGAGTGGTGGTGGTGGTGTGTGGTGGTGGTGGTGATGGTGGGTGGTGGTGGTGATGGTGGTGGTGATGGTGGTGGTGGTGATGGTGGTGGTGGTGGGACGGGGCAGATGTATGGACCTGGAGGCCGAAGGAAAAAAGACACAGAGACAGAGATTGAAAACACACACACACACACACACACACACACACACACACACACAACACACACACCACACACAACACACAACCACACACACAACACACACACACACACACACACAAACACACACACACACACACACACACACACAACACACACAAACACACACACACACACACACACACACACACACACACACACAAACACACACACACACACACACACAACACACACACACACACACCACACAACAAACACACACACACAACCACACAACACACACACCACACAAACACACACACCACAACACACACACACAAACACACACACAACACACACACACACACACACACACACACACACACACACACACACACACACAACCACACACACAGCACAACACACACACTAGCATACCACTCCACATCACACAGCCACATCCATCAGACACAGCACTACAACCACACCACCACACAGCAACAATACGCGCGCGCGCGCACTCCCTCTCTGTCTCTGTTCTTTCTCTGTGTCTCTGTGTGTCTATCTGTCTCTCTCTCTCTCTCTCTGTCTCTTCTGTCTCTGTCTCTCTGTTTCTCTTTGTCCCCCCCTTCCTCTCTGTCTCTCCGTCTGCCCTGCCTCTCCTCTCTCTCTCTCCCTGTCTCTTCTCTCTCTCTCTCTCTCCATTTCCGTCTCTCTTTTTTTTCTCTCTCTCCTCTCTATCTCTTCGTCCTCCTTTCGTCTCTCTCTCTCTCTCTCTTTCCTCTGTCTCTCTCTCTCCTCCTCCCTCCCTTCCTCTCTGCTGTCCCTCCCTCGCTCCTCTCTCTCTCCCCCTCTCTCTCCTCTTTCCTCCGACTCTCTCTCCCTCCCTCCCTCCATTCCTCTTTGTCTGTCTGTCCCTCCCTCGCTCCTCTCTCTCTCTCTCTGTGTCTGTCAGCAGTCAGTATGACCCCCTCCTTTTTCTGTTTTTTGTTAAAGGGAGATAGAAAAATTGATATAACAGACGGATTGAAGGGCATATAGGTACACCCACCGTATCATAATCATTGAAAAGGAACTTTTATCTACGACGGGGACCGCTCCGCCAACTCAGCGCGAAGAAAGTTGTATCTTATTATAATCTTTAGTTAAGTAGGCCCTACTACCAACAGCAGGGTCACAGTTACGAATTATGTAAAAGGTCAAGGTAAAGGTCATGTGCCTTGACCCCAGGGTTATTGTTCCTGTTTTGTCCTCAGGGGCAACATTCTGCTCCTCGCTTGCTGTGCCTTCCCTGTTCCCGAAAAGGGTCATGTGCCTGTTCCTCCTCCTCCTCCTCCTCCTCCTCCCCTCCTCCTCCTCCTCCTCCCCCCCCTGGGGATTCCGGGGGGGCTCTTTCAGTGTAAATAGTATCCCCCACCATCTGGCAAACCTATGCTCGAAATTTCCTCTTTTCTGTCACTCTTCGTTTTGTTTCTTCCTTTCTCCTTTGCTTTCTGTCATTTCTTCCTGTCATTTTCTGCCTTGTTGGTCCGTTGATTTTTACGGCTGTTTCTCTTTAATTGCATTTTAGACTTGCAGGTTTAACGGTGAGAATGGTTTTTGACTGCTGTCTTTTATCTTAACCCGGTCGTCGTTTTTTGACGTTGTGTTAGCCCTGATATGGCTCTAGTGATCGGCTGGGCTATATGAAGTACGAACCTGTTCCATTTACCTGTATGTGTTTCTGAAAAGCCTTGCACATTTTCTCTTAGGATTGATAACTGGGTAGTGTGTTGACTGCATGTTTGGCTCAAAGGAAAAGTGCTGTGCAGGAGCAATTTTAGGTGATTTAGGCCATTTTTTTTTAATGTCTGCTAGTTATGTTCATATTTGAAATCAGTTTTTTTTAATCCTCTGGTAATAAATTGGACAGAATGGTCAACGCCAGGGGCATCTCCTTAGATTATGATTGTGCCCACATGTTTTGACAAACGAGACAGTCTTGATGGAGACAGACACAAGTCTTGATGGAGACAGACACAAGATCATTTGTAAGGAAGATTAGGAAAAGAAGGCAACATTTATAGGCCATTTTATGAGGAAAGGGGAATCAGAGTACCTGGTCACAACAGGAAAGCTGGAGGGAAAGGAAGCGCCGGGAAGACCCAGGGAAATATATTGGACGGACTTGCAGGGTGGTTGAAGACAGAGAAGGTGGAAGATGTGCTTGCGGCAAGAAGGGATAGATACATATGGAGGGTCATGATCGCCAACGCCATGTGGCAAGGCACTTGATGATGATGTATTGATATATCATATGTGTACTTAATTTTCTTTTCCACCTTTTTTCCCCCAATTGATGTTGTGATGATGTATTGATATATCATATGTGTACTTAATTTTCTTTTCCACCTTTTTTCCCCCAATTGATGTTGTGATGATGTATTGATATATCATATGTGTTCTTAATTTTCTTTTCCAGCTTCCCCCCCCCCCCCCCAATTAGATGTGTGCGTTTTGAAATGGTTATAGCCCTGATATGGCTCTGTGCAGTCGTCTGGGCTTTTAACCCTTTCTCTCCCGCACCATATCCACACGCTGCAAAAACGTTTTGTTTTTTTTTCGTCCCATTTTCTACGCCACCTTAATGGCCACAGAAACTGGAACAGTTTTTATAATGCGATGACGATGATGATGTCGATGAGGATGATAATCATGATGCTATGGACTTCCATCTAGAATTGAGAATGCGTGACAGGGCTGTAGTCTACACTTATTATCATAAGTCAACCAGGCCCGAGAGATACACCTTCGGTGCTGGTCATAAGATTTGAGCAGCATCCTCAATGACGCGTCCGTGAAGTGGATGAGACTCGACTGTGTGGTCCCAGTCTTCCCAATGAGCCCATAGCACGCCCAACTCTGGGTAGGAACCGGCTAGAGCCGAAAAATCCCACAATGATTTATTTTTGAAGGGACTGATAGGGAATCGAACTCACAACCTTCCAGTCGGTAGTCCGTCGCGCTAACCACTACACCACGGTGACTGGTCCCGCTGCTAAAAACGTAACCCTTTCGCACCTCACCCTATCCACAGCTTTCTTAATTTGTTAATGTTGTTTTTACTTTGCTGTCATGGCTGACAGTGTGGGATGCTGGTGGATAGAGGGAGGGAGTGAAAGGGTTCATCATCGTCATCATCAGGTGCCCTGCCGCATGGCGTTGGCGACCATGGACTTCCAACCATCTCTATCTCTCGTTGCCCCAGCATCTCCCCCACCCTCCTCATCCCCAGCCACTCTGCAAGTCCGTCCAGCATTCTCTCCCTGGGTCTACCTGGTGGTCTCTTTCCCTCCAGCTTCCCCGTTGTGACCAGATGCTCCAAATCCCCTTCCTCATAAAATGGCCTATAAATGTTGCTTGTCTTTTCCTAATCTTCCTTATTGGTGACCTACTTGTGTCTGCCTCCATCAAGACTGTCTGGTTTGTTTTCTTTGCTGTCCATGGAACTCTCAACATTCTTCTGAGAAATCACATCTCGGCTGCCTCGATCCTGCTCTGGCTTTGCTTGCTGACTGTCCACGCCTCGCATCCGTACAACAGTATTGGTTCTATATAACATGCAAGGTCTCTCTTTCTGATGTTAATTGATAGGCATTTGTTGGTAAGAATGCTTGTCATCTTCTTGAATGCTGTTTTGGCTTGGCCGATTCTGTGCATCTGCCGTCTGATGAAATGACCGTTCCCAGGTATTTGAACTTATTAACCTGTGTCAAGGTTGTGCCATTTGCTGTTATTTTGCATGAGGGGATTTCGTGTTTTTTACTGATCACCATGACTTCAGTCTTCCTGCTGTTTAGTTCCAACCCCTTAACGTTTGCTTTCTATTTCTAGTATATTCACAAGGTTTAGTGAAAGGGTTAAAGAACAACAATAACAATGTGTCCAATCACAGTTGAGTAGACTGGAAACGGCCCGCACACATTTCCGCGAGACAGCGATGGAGTTCTCGTGACGTTTTCACAAATGTAATACAATGTAAATTTATGCGCGAGGGCACACACACACACACACACTTAAAAAAACCAAAAAAAAACCCGTGCGCCTCCCCGCTTAAAAAAACAATTAAATAAGAAAAGAAAAAATTAAAAGCCCAGTACAGATTTATGATGTCATGTGTGTTCTCTCACGTGAGTCGTGTCGCTCAAAGCTGTACAAACAGGTCGATAGGTTTAACAGCATTCGTTTAATGATGATATGAAATGTATGTTTTATAGGGTTTCTCTGTCCTTTTTTTTTTATATGGTATACGTAGATGTGAATTTTGATATAGCACGGTAGAGGCAACGAATGAGTTCCATACGTTTGGTTTTGTTTGTTTGTTTGTTTGTGTGTGTGTGTGTGTGTTGTGTGTGTGTGTGTGTGTGTGTGTGTGTGTGTGTGTGTGTGTGTATGTGTGTGTGTGTGTGTGTGTGTGTGTGTGTGTGTTTTGTATGTTTGTTTGTTTGTTTGTTATGGAAAGATGAATGTGAAAACGAAATAGCATGAGAGAGGGAAGGGAATAGTTTTGACGTGGTGTTAGCCTGACACGGTTGTAGTAGTCGGCTGGGCTCTAAGCAATATGAACTATGACTGGGCTATAAGCAATATGAACTATGACTGGGCTATAAGCAATGTGAACTATGACTGGGCTATAAGCAATATGAACTATGACTGGGCTATAAGTAATATGAACTATGACTGGGCTATAAGCAATATGAACTATGACTGGGCTATAAGCAATATGAACTATGACTGGGCTATAAGCAATATGAACTATGACTGGGCTATAAGCAATATGAACTATGGGCTATAAGCAATATGAACTATGACTGGGCTATAAGCAATATGAACTATGACTGGGCTATAAGCAATATGAACTATGACTGGGCTATAAGCAACATGAACTATGGGCTATAAGCAATATGAACTATGACTGGGCTATAAGCAATATGAACTATGACTGGGCTATAAGCAATATGAACTATGGGCTATAAGCAATATGAACTATGACTGGGCTATAAGCAATATGAACTATGACTGGGCTATAAGCAATATGAACTATGGGCTATAAGCAATATGAACTATGACTGGGCTATAAGCTATATGAACTATGACTGGGCTATAAGCTATATGAACTATGACTGGGCTATAAGCAATATGAACTATGACTGGGCTATAAGCAATATGAACTATGACTGGGCTATAAGCAATATGAACTATGACTGGGCTATAAGCAATGTGAACTATGACTGGGCTATAAGTAATATGAACTATGACTGGGCTATAAGCAATATGAACTATGACTGGGCTATAAGCAATATGAACTATGACTGGGCTATAAGCAATATGAACTATGACTGGGCTATAAGCAATATGAACTATGGGCTATAAGCAATATGAACTATGACTGGGCTATAAGCAATATGAACTATGACTGGGCTATAAGCAATATGAACTATGACTGGGCTATAAGCTATATGAACTATGGGCTATAAGCAACATGAACTATGGGCTATAAGCAATATGAACTATGGGCTATAAGCAACATGAACTATGGGCTATAAGCAATATGAACTATGACTGGGCTATAAGCAATATGAACTATGACTGGGCTATAAGCAATATGAACTATGACTGGGCTATAAGCAATATGAACTATGGGCTATAAGCAATATGAACTATGACTGGGCTATAAGCAATATGAACTATGGGCTATAAGCAATATGAACTATGGGCTATAAGCAATATGAACTATGACTGGGCTATAAGCAATATGAACTATGGGCTATAAGCAATATGAACTATGACTGGGCTATAAGCTATATGAACTATGACTGGGCTATAAGCTATATGAACTATGACTGGGCTATAAGCAATATGAACTATGACTGGGCTATAAGCAATATGAACTATGACTGGGCTATAAGCAATATGAACTATGACTGGGCTATAAGCAATGTGAACTATGACTGGGCTATAAGCAATATGAACTATGACTGGGCTATAAGCAATATGAACTATGACTGGGCTATAAGCTATATGAACTATGACTGGGCTATAAGCAATATGAACTATGACTGGGCTATAAGCAATATGAACTATGACTGGGCTATAAGCAATATGAACTATGACTGGGCTATAAGCAATATGAACTATGGGCTATAAGCAATATGAACTATGACTGGGCTATAAGCAATATGAACTATGACTGGGCTATAAGCAATATGAACTATGACTGGGCTATAAGCTATATGAACTATGACTGGGCTATAAGCAATATGAACTATGACTGGGCTATAAGCAATATGAACTATGACTGGGCTATAAGCAATATGAACTATGACTGGGCTATAAGCAATATGAACTATGGGCTATAAGCAATATGAACTATGACTGGGCTATAAGCAATATGAACTATGACTGGGCTATAAGCTATATGAACTATGGGGTATAAGCAATATGAACTATGACTGGGCTATAAGCTATATGAACTATGGGCTATAAGCAATATGAACTATGACTGGGCTATAAGCAATATGAACTATGACTGGGCTATAAGCAATATGAACTATGACTGGGCTATAAGCAATATGAACTATGACTGGGCTATAAGCAATATGAACTATGGGCTATAAGTAATATGAACTATGACTGGGCTATAAGCAATATGAACTATGACTGGGCTATAAGCAATGTGAACTATGGGCTATAAGCAATGTGAACTATGACTGGGCTATAAGCAATGTGAACTATGACTGGGCTATAAGCAATATGAACTATGGGCTATAAGTAATATGAACTATGACTGGGCTATAAGCAATATGAACTATGACTGGGCTATAAGCAATGTGAACTATGACTGGGCTATAAGCAATATGAACTATGGGCTATAAGTAATATGAACTATGACTGGGCTATAAGCAATGTGAACTATGGGCTATAAGCAGTGTGAAACTATGACTGGGCTATAAGCAATGTGAACTATGACTGGGCTATAAGCAATGTGAACTATGACTGGGCTATAAGCAATTAACTATGACTGGGCTTAAGCAATGTGAACTATGGCTTATAAGCTAATGAACTGATGACTGGGCTATAAGCAATATGAACTATGACTGGGTATAAGCTATATGAACTATGGCTATAAGTAATTGAACTATGACTGGGCTATAGCAATATGAACTATGACTGGGCTATAAGCATGTTAACATGGGCTATAAGCAATATGAACTTTTGACTGGGCTTTAAGCTATATGAACTATGGCTATAAGCTATATGAACTATGACTGGGCTATAAGTAATATGAACTATGACTGGGCTATAAGCAATGTGAACTATTGACTGGGCTAAAGCAATATGAACTATGACTGGGCTATAACAATATGAACTATGACTGGGCTATAAGCAATATGAAACTATGACTGGGCTAAAGCAATATGAACTATGACTGGGCTATAAGCACATGTAACTATGACTGGGTATAAGCAATATGAACTATGACTGGGCTATAAGCAATATGAACTATGACTGGCTTATAAGCAATATGAACTATGAATGGGCTATAAGCTATATAACTATGACTGGGCTATAAGCTATATGAACTATGACTGGGCTATAAGCAATGTGAACTATGACTGGGCTATAAGCAATGTAACTATGACTGGGCTATAAGTATATGAATATGACTGGGCTATAAGCTATATGACTATGGACTGGGCTATAAGCAATTGAACTATGACTGGGCTATAAGCAATATGAACTATGACTGGGCTATAAGCAATATGAACTATGACTGGGCTATAAGCAATGTGAACTATGACTGGGCTATAAGCAATATGAACTATGACTGGGCTATAAGCAATATGAACTATGACTGGGCTATAAGCAATATGAACTATGACTGGGCTATAAGCAATGTGAACTATGACTGGGCTATAAGCAATGTGAACTATGACTGGGCTATAAGCAATATGAACTATGACTGGGCTATAAGCAATATGAACTATGACTGGGCTATAAGCAATGTGAACTATGGGCTATAAGCTATATGAACTATGACTGGGCTATAAGCAATATGAACTATGACTGGGCTATAAGCAATATGAACTATGACTGGGCTATAAGCTATATGAACTATGGGCTATAAGCAATATGAACTATGACTGGGCTATAAGCAATATGAACTATGGGCTATAAGCAATATGAACTATGACTGGGCTATAAGCAATATGAACTATGGGCTATAAGCAATATGAACTATGACTGGGCTATAAGCAATATGAACTATGACTGGGCTATAAGCAATATGAACTATGACTGGGCTATAAGCAATGTGAACTATGACTGGGCTATAAGCAATATGAACTATGACTGGGCTATAAGCAATATGAACTATGACTGGGCTATAAGCAATGTGAACTATGACTGGGCTATAAGCAATGTGAACTATGACTGGGCTATAAGCTATATGAACTATGACTGGGCTATAAGCAATGTGAACTATGACTGGGCTATAAGCAATGTGAACTATGACTGGGCTATAAGCTATATGAACTATGACTGGGCTATAAGCAATGTGAACTATGACTGGGCTATAAGCAATGTGAACTATGACTGGGCTATAAGCTATATGAACTATGACTGGGCTATAAGCAACATGAACTATGACTGGGCTATAAGCTATATGAACTATGACTGGGCTATAAGCTATATGAACTATGACTGGGCTATAAGCAATATGAACTATGACTGGGCTATAAGCTATATGAACTATGACTGGGCTATAAGCAACATGAACTATGACTGGGCTATAAGCAATGTGAAACTATGACTGGGCTATAAGCAATGTGAACTATGGGCTATAAGCAATATGAACTATGACTGGGCTATAAGCAATATGAACTATGACTGGGCTATAAGCAACATGAACTATGACTGGGCTATAAGCTATATGAAACTATGACTGGGCTATAAGCAACATGAACTATGACTGGGCTATAAGTAATATGAACTATGACTGGGCTATAAGCTATATGAACTATGACTGGGCTATAAGCAACATGAACTATGACTGGGCTATAAGCAATATGAACTATGACTGGGCTATAAGCAATATGAACTATGACTGGGCTATAAGCAATATGAACTATGACTGGGCTATAAGCAATATGAACTATGACTGGGCTATAAGCATATGAACTATGACTGGGCTATAAGCAATATGAACTATGACTGGGCTATAAGCAATATGAACTATGACTGGGCTATAAGCTAATATGAACTATGACTGGGCTATAAGCAATATGAACTATTGGGCTATAAGCAATATGAACTATGACTGGGCTATAAGCAATATGAACTATGGGCTATAAGCTATATGAACTATGACTGGGCTATAAGCAATATGAACTATGGGCTATAAGCAATATGAACTATGACTGGGCTATAAGCAATATGAACTATGGGCTATAAGCTATATGAACTATGACTGGGCTATAAGCAATATGAACTATGGGCTATAAGCAATATGAACTATGACTGGGCTATAAGCAATATAAAATATGGGCTATAAGCTATATGAACTATGACTGGGCTATAAGCAATATGAACTATGACTGGGCTATAAGCAATATGAACTATGACTGGGCTATAAGCAATATGAACTATGACTGGGCTATAAGCAATGTGAACTATGACTGGGCTATAAGCAACATGAACTATGACTGGGCTATAAGTATATGAACTATGACTGGGCTATAAGCTATATGAACTATGACTGGGCTATAAGCAACATGAACTATGACTGGGCTATAAGCAATATGAACTATGACTGGGCTATAAGCTATATGAACTATGACTGGGCTATAAGCAATTGAACTATGACTGGCTAATAAGCATATGAAACTATGACTGGGCTATAAGCAATATGAACTATGACTGGGCTATAAGCAACATGAACTATGAACAGGGAATAGTTGGTGATATTGACACGCGCGTGCACTCACTTGCACACTCATACACACGCTGTCTGTCTCTGTCTCTCTGTTTCTCTGTCTCTGTTTGTCTGTCTCTCTCTGTCTGTCTCTGTCTCTGTCTGTCTGTTCTCTCTCCCTCACTCTCTCTCTTTCTCTCTCTCTCTTTCCCTCGCTCTCTCTCTCTCTTTCTTTCTCTCTCTCTTCTCTCTCTCTCTCTCTCTCTCTCTCTCTAAACACACACACAATAACTGTGTAACCCCTCCAAACAATCCCTGGTTTGTGTATGGGTCGGTGGCCTTCACAGTAAACTACTTGTGAGTATCAGTCAATGACAGCCTCTATCTCTCTGTCTCTGTCTGTCTGTATGTCTGTCTGTCTTGCTCGCTTGCTCGCTCTCTCTGTGTCTTGTCTTTCTCTGTCTCTCTCTCACTCCCTCTCATTCACTCCCTCCCCCATCCCTCTCTGTCTGCGTCTGTCTCTTTCTGTGTCTCTCTGTCCCTGTCTCAATAGCAACTATAGCAATAGCAACAACAACAATAGCATCAGGAATACCAAAAACAACAATAGCAACAACAATATCAGCAGCACAACAAAAAACAACAACAACAACAACAACAACAACAACAACAGCAAGAGCAACAACAGCCGTTATGATATGAACACCTGTAACAACTACAAGAACAGCAGCAATAGGAACAAGAACAACAGCAACAACAGCAGCAGCAGCAGTAGCAACAACAAGAAGAACAACAACAACAACAGCAGCAGTAGCAACAACAACAACAACAACACTAACAGCAACAGCAACAACAATAGTAACAGCAATAGCAACAACAGCAGTCATAATACCAACACTAGCAACAACAACAACAAGAGCAGCAGCAGTAACAACAACAGCAGGTTTAACAGTAACACCTGCAACAAGAACAAGAACAGCAGTAGTAGCAACAATACCAGCTTCAATAGCAACAGCAACAACAGCAGTTATAATACCAACACTAGCGTCAACAACCAGAGCAGTAGGAATAGCAACATTAGGAGCTATAACAGCAATAGCTGCAACAACAAGAGCAGCAACAATAACAACAACAATAGCAGCAACAATAACAACGACAACAATAGCAGCAACAATAGCAGCAACAATAACAACGACAACAATATCAGCAACAATAACAACAATAGCAGCAGCAATAGCAGCAACAATAACAACAACAATAACAACGACAACAATAGCAGCAGCAATAACAAAACAATAGCAGCAACAATAACAGCGACAACAATAGCAGCAACAATAACAACGACAACAATAGCAGCAACAATAACAACGACAACAATAGCAGCAACAATAACAACAACAATAGCAGCAACAATAACAACGACAACAATAACAACGACAACAATAGCAGCAACAATAACAACGACAACAATTGCAGCAACAATAGCAAGCAACAACAATAACAACAACAACAATAACAACGACAACAATAGCAGCAACAATAACAACGACAACAATAGCAGCAACAATAACAACGACAACAATAGCAGCAACAATAACAACGACAACAATAGCAGCAACAATAACAACAATAGCAGCAACAATAACACGACAACAATAGCAGCAACAATAACACGACAACATAGCAGCAACAATAACAACAACAATAGCAGCAACAATAACAACAACAATAGCAGCAACAATAACAACAACAATAGCAGCAACAATAACAACAATAGCAGCAACAATAACAACAACAATAGCAGCAACAATAACAACAACAATAGCAGCAATAACAACGACAACAATAGCAGCAACAATAACAACAACAATAGCAGCAGCAATAACAACAACAATAGCAGCAGCAATAACAACAACAATAGCACCAACAATAACAACGACAACAATAGCAGCAATAACAACGACAACAATAGCAGCAACAATAACAACAACAATAGCAGCAACAATAACAACGACAACAATAGCAGCAGCAATAAAAACAACAATAGCAGCAACAATAACAACGACAACAATAGCAGCAATAACAACGACAACAATAGCAGCAACAATAACAACAACAATAGCAGCAGCAATAACAACAACAATAGCAGCAGCAATAACAACAACAATAGCACCAACAATAACAACGACAACAATAGCAGCAATAACAACGACAACAATAGCAGCAATAACAACGACAACAATAGCAGCAATAACAACGGCAACAATAGCAGCAATAACAACGACAACAATAGCAGCAATAACAACGACAACAATAGCAGCAACAATGACAACAACAATAGCAGCACAACAAATAACAACAATAGCAGCAGCAATAACAACAACAATAGCAGCAACAATAACAACGACAACAATAGCACCAATAACAACGACAACAATAGCAGCAACAATAACAACAACAATAGCAGCAACAATAACAACAATAGCAGCAGCAATAACAACAAACAATAGCAAGCAAACAATAACAACAACAATAGCAGCAACAATAACAACGATCAACAATAGCAGCAATAACAACGACAACAATAGCAACAATAACAACGACAACAATAGCAGCAATAACAACGACAACAATAGCAGCAATAACAACGACAACAATAGCTAGCAATAACAACGACAACAATAGCAGCAACAATGACAACAACAATAGCAGCAACAATAACAACAATAGCAGCAGCAATAACAACAACAATAGCAGCAACAATAACAACGACAACAATAGCACCAATAACAACGACAACAATAGCAGCAACAATAACAACAACAATAGCAGCAACAATAACAACAATAGCAGCAGCAATGACAACAACAATAGCAGCAACAATAAACAACAACAATAGCAGCAACAATAACACACAACAATAGCAGCAATAAACAACGACAACAATAGCAGCAACAATAACAACAACAATAGCAGCATCAACAATAACAACAGCAATAGCAGCAATAACAACAAACAATAGCAGCAACAATAACAACGACAACAATAACAACAACAACAATAACAACAACAATAGCAGCAACAATAACAACAACAATAGCAGCAACAATAACAACGACAACAATAGCAGCAAAAAAGACAACTGAGCAACAATACAACGCACAAGCAGCAAATAACAAACAACATAGCAGCAACATAACAACAAACAATAACAGAAAACACAACAATAACAGACATAAACGCAACATAACAACGACAACAATAGCAACAACAATAACAACAACAATACAACAAAATAAACAACGACAACAATAACAGCAACAATCACAATAAGACAATAACAACACAATAACAACACAACATACAGCACAATAACGACAACAATAAGCAGAACAATAACAACGACAACAATAACAACGACAACAATACACAACATAGACAACAACAACTAACAACGACAACAATACAGCACAATAACAACGAACAACAAAGCAGCACAATAACAACGACAACAATAACAACGACAACAATACAACAACAATAACAACGACAAACAATAGCACCAACAAATACACAACATACACAACAATAACAAATCAACAATACGCAAACAATAACAACGACAACAATAAGCACAATACAACACAATAACAACGACAACAATAGCAGCAACAATACACAAACAACAATAACAACGACAACAATAACAACAATACAAAAAACAACAATAACACGACACATGCAGCACAATAACAACGACAACAAAAAAAAAAAAAAAAAAAAAAAAAAAAAAAAAAAAAAAAAAAAAAAAAAAAAAAAAAAAAAAAAAAAAAAAAAAAAAAAAAAAAAAAAAAAAAAAAAAAAAAAAAAAAAAAAAAAAAAAAAAAAAAAAAAAAAAAAAAAAAAAAAAAAAAAAAAAAAAAAAAAAAAACAAACACAACAATGACAACAAACGACAACAATACAAGCACAAACAACAAAACAGCAATGCACACAACAAACAAAACTCCAACAAACAACAACAAACACGACAACATAGCAGCACAATCACAATAAGACACAGACAAACAACAAAATCGAATAACAAAAACAAAAACAAAACAACACAACATAAAACACAATAACATGAAACAAACGACAACAATACACAACATAAAACGCAACATAACAAACAATAAACACAATAACAAACAAACAAACAATACACACAATACAACACAATAACAACACAACAATACACAACATATAACGACAACATAAGCACAACACAATAACACCAAAACAAAATAACAAAACAATACACAATAACACAACAAACACAACATAACAACACAACAAAACAACAACAATAACAACACACAATACGCAACAATAAAACACAAATGCCAACAAAACACGACAACACCACAATAACAACACAACATCACCAAAGCACAATAACAGCAACAATACAGCAACAATAACAACAAAAACACAACAAACACAACATAACAACGACAACAACACACAATAACAACAACAATACAGACAATACATAACAACAAACAAAACACAAACGCAACAATACAAACAACAAACCAGCAAACAAATAACAACAACACCACAATAACAGCAACAATAAACAACAACAATAACAACACAACAATAGCAGCACAATAACAACAAACAATAGCACAACAAGACAACAATAACACACCAACAATACACACAATACAACACAACAACAATAACAAACACAAAATAACAAAAATACACACAAACACATAACACAACAATAACACAACAATACAGCAACAATAACAACAACAACACACAATAACACAAATACACAAAAACAAAAGAATAACAACAACATAGCGCAACAATAACAACGACAACAATAACAACACAACAATCAACACAAAACAACACAACAATAACACAAAAAACACACAACAACCATAACAACAATAGCAGCACAAAACAAACAAACGACAACAATACAACAATAACAACAACAAGACCAAAAACACAAACAACAAACAACAACAAAACAACAATAGCCAAAAAACAAACAATAACACAAAAGAAACAACGACAACAACAGCAACAATACAACACAATACACACAATACAACGACAACAATACACAATAACAACACAACAATACAGCAGCAATAACAACAACAAACAGAACATACCAACAATAACAACAAACAACACAACATACAACAAAACAACAATAACAACACAACAATACACAACAATAACAACGACACATACAATACAACACAAACGACAACAATAGCAGCACAATCAACACAACAATACAACAACATCTAACACAAAATAAACAATAACACAACATGCACCAATAACAACAACAAAGCAGCAACAAAACAGACAACAATAAGCAAAGAATAACAACAAAACAAAAACAAGAACAATAACGACACATCAGCAACAATACACAAACATAACAAGACAACAAAACAAACATAACAACGACAACAATGCAGCAACAATAACAACACAATAACAACGACAACAATAGCAGCAACAATAACAACGACAACAATAACAACACAACATCAACAATAACAAACAATACAACGACAACAATAACAACAGACAACAATAGCAGCAACAAAATAAACAACAACAATAACAACGACAACAATAGCACAACAATAACAACGACAACAATAGCACAACGAAACAAGCACATAGCAGCAACAATAACAACGAAACAATACACAACAATAACAACGACAACATACAAGCATAACACGACAACAATAACAAGCAACAATAACAACGACAACAATAACAACGACAACAAAACAACGACAACAAAACACAATCACAACAATAGCACAACATAACGACAACAATGCAGCAACAATAACAACGACAACATAACAACGACAACAATAGCGCACAAAAACAACAACAATACACAGAACAACGACAACAAACAACGACAACAATAGCAGCACAATAACAAACAATACACAACAAAACAATACAACAACATAACAACGACAACAATGCAGCAACAATAACAACGACAACATAACAACGACAACAATAGCAGCAACAATAACAACGACAACAATCAGCAACAATAACAACGACAACATAGCAGCAGCAAAACAACAACATAACAACGACACAATAACAACAATAACAACAAAATCAGCAACAATAGCAACAACAATAGCAGAACAATAACAACGACAACAATAGCAGCAACAATAACAACGACAACAATGCAGCAACAATAAAAACAACAATAACAACGACAACAATAGCAGCAGCAATAACAATAACAACACAATAACAACAACAATAACAACGACAACAATACACGCAATAACAACAATAACAAACAAAATAACGACAACAATAGCAGCAACAATAACAACGACAACAATAACAACGACAACAATAGCAGCACAATAACAACAACAATAACAACCAACAATAACAACAACAATAGCAGCAGCATAACAACAACAATAACAACGACAACAATAACAACAAATAACAACGACAACAATACAACAACAATAACAACGACAACAATAACGACAACATAACAACGACAACAATAAAAGACAACAATACACAACAATAACAATGACAACAATAACAACGACAACAATAGCAGCAACAATAAAAGACAACAATAACAACGACAACAATAGCAGCAGCATAACAACAACAATAACAACGACAACAATACAACAACAATAACAACGACAACAATAGCAGCACAATACAAAACAATAACAACGACAACAATAACAACAACAATAACAACGACAACAATAGCAGCAACAATAACACGACAACAATAACAACGACAACAATAGCAGCAACAATAACAACAACAATACAACACAACAAAACGACAACAATAGCACAGCATACACAAATAACAACGACAACAATACACAACAATAACAAACAACACAAATAACAACGACAACAATACAGCAACAATAACAACGACAACAATAACAACGACAACAATAGCAGCAACATAACAACGACAACAATAGCAGCAGCAATAACAACAATAACGACAACAATAACAACAAACAATAACAACAACAATACAACAATAACAACGACAACAATAACAACGACAACAATACAGCAACAAAAACAACGACAACAATAGCAGCACAATAACACACAACAATAACAACGACAACAATGCAGCAGCAATAACAACAACAATAACAACGACAAAACAATAACAACAACAATAACAACAAATAACGACAACAATAGCAGCAGCAACAACAATAACAACGACAACAATAACAACAACATAACAACGACAACAATAGCAGCAACAATAACAACGACAACAATAGCAGCAACATAACAACGACAACAATAGCAGCAACATAACAACGACAACAATAGCAGCACAATAACAACGACAACAATAGCATCACATAACAACGACAACAATACAGCACAATAACAACAACAAAACAACGACAACAATAGCAGCATCAATAACAACAACAATACAACACAACAATAACAACAACAATAACAACAACAATAACAACGACAACAATAACAACGACAACAATAACAGCAGCAATAACAACAACAATAACAACGACAACAATAGCAGCATCAATAACAACGACAACAATAACAACAACATAACAGCGACAACAATAACAACGACAACAATAACAGCAGCATAACAACAACAATAACAACGACAACAATAACAGCAGCAATAACACAACATAACAACGACAACAATAAAAGCACAATAACAACGACAACAATAACAACGACAACAATAACAACGACAACAATAACAACGACAACAATAGCAGCATCAATAACAACGACAACAATAACAACAACAATAGCAGCATCAATAACAACGACAACAATAACAGCAGCAATAACAACAACAATAACAACAACAATAGCAGCATCAATAACAACAACAAAATAAAAACGACAACAATAACAACGACAACAATAACAACGACAACAATAACAACGACAACAATAACAACGACAACAATAGCAGCATCAATAACAACGACAACAATAACAGCAGCAATAACAACAACAATAACAACGACAACAATAGCAGCATCAATAACAACGACAACAATAGCAGCAGCAATAACAACAACAATAACAACGACAACAATAACAGCATCAATAACAACGACAATAACAACGACAACAATAGCAGCAGCAATAAACAACGACAACAATAACAACGACAACAATAACAACGACAACAATAACAACAACAATAACAACGACAATAACAACGACAACAATAACAACGACAACAATAACAACGACAATAACAACGACAACAATAACAGCATCAATAACAACAACAATAACAACGACAACAATAACAGCATCAATAACAACAACAATAACAACGACAACAATAGCAGCAGCAATAACAACAACAATAACAACGACAACAATAGCAGCAGCAATAACAACGACAACAATAACAACAACACAATAACGACAACAATAGCAGCAGCAATAACAACGACAACAATAGCAGCAACAATAACAACGACAACAATAGCAGCAACAATAACAACGACAACAATAGCAGCAGCAATAACAACGACAACAATAACAACAACAACAATAACGACAACAATAGCAGCAGCAATAACAACGACAACAATAGCAGCAACAATAACAACAGCTATAGCAGTAGCAATAACAAGAACAACAATAGCAGTAGCAATAACAACAGCAGGTATAATAGCAACACCTGCAACAAGAACAGCAGTAGCAGTAACAACAACAACAATAGTAGCAGCAACAGCAACAATAGCTAGAATGGCAACACCAGCAACAACAATAGCAGCTACTATGGCAACACCAGCAACAACAATAGCAGCTACTACGGCAACACCAGCAACAACAATAACAGCAACAACAATGTTATCAGCAATAGCAACAATAGCAGCTAGAATGGCAACAGTAGCCACAACAATAGCAGCAGCAATGACAACAGCAACAACAATAGCAGCAACAACAATGTTATCAGCAATAGCAACAATAGCAGCTAGAATGGCAACAGTAGCCACAACAATAGCAGCAGCAATGACAACAGCAACAACAATAGCAGCTAGAATGGCAACAGTAGCCACAACAATAGCAGCTAGAATGGCAACAGTAGCCACAACAATAGCAGCTAGAATGGCAACAGTAGCCACAACAATAGCAGCTAGAATGGCAACAGTAGCCACAACAATAGCAGCTAGAATGGCAACAGTAGCCACAACAATAGCAGCTAGAATGGCAACAGTAGCCACAACAATAGCAGCTAGAATGGCAACAGTAGCCACAACAATAGCAGCTAGAATGGCAACAGTAGCCACAACAATAGCAGCTAGAATGGCAACAGAGCCACAACAATAGCAGCTAGAATGGCAACAGTAGCCACAACAATAGCAGCTAGAAATGGCAACAGTAGCCACAACAATAGCAGCTAGAATGCAAACATGACACAATGCAACAACGTAGCCACAACAATAGCAGCTAGAATGGCAACAGTAGCCACAAACAATAGCAGCTAGAATGGCAACAGTAGCCACAACAATAGCAGCTAGAATGGCAACAGTAGCACACAACAATAGCAGCTAGAATGGCAACAGTAGCCACAACAATAGCAGCAGAATGGCAACAGTAGCACAACAATAGCAGCTAGAATGGCAACAGTAGCCACAACAATAGCAGCTAGAATGGCAACAGTAGCCACAACAATAGCAGCTAGAATGGCAACAGTAGCCACAACAATAGCAGCAGCAATGACAACAGCAACAACAATAGCAGCATTAACAACAACAACGATTACAACGATAGCAACAGCTGCAACGTTTAAAGCAGTGTTGCAGTGGTAATGACAGCAACAACAAAAACAGCATAGCAACAACAAGAGAGCGAAAATAACAACAGCAGCAACAGTAACAGGAAGAACTATAGCAACAGCTGCAACAGCAACAAAAATAGCAACAACACACAGCAACAACGAGAAAACAAACAACAGACTAAGCAACAACATACAACATACAGCAACAAAACACAACAACAGCAGCAACAACAGTACAACCATTAGCAGCAGCAACAACACACAACATACACAACAACAATTAACACAGCAGCAGCAACAACAATAACAACACCAACAACAATAAGCATGCAGCAGCACACAATACAATAACAAACAACAGAGCACAACATAAAATACATACAATGACAAAAACAATAACAAGAACATCATCAACAACAACAACAATAACAACAGCAACAACGGCAACGGCAACAACCACAACAACTACTACTACTACAACAGCAACAACAACAACACTTACAACGACAACAGCAGCAACAACAAAGACAACAACAACAGCGACAACAACGACGACAACACAACACAACAACAACAACAACAGCAACTTGGTTTCATACAGGGCTGCGAAGAACAGGCTACCGAGGTGCATGCCATCTTCCAGTTTTCACAAATCTCTTGGTGTTTTCTTCAGCCGTCGTCCTACGTATCGGACTTGCCTTCTCATGTGACCAGGAGTCGCGTGACTCCTTAAGCCTACACGCGCGCATGACTGCACAATCTGTAAACAACAGTAAACAACAACGGCAGCAACAACAACAAGACTATCTATAACAACAGTGTAACCGTTAGCAGCAGCACAACAAATAACAACCATTAGCATCAGCAACAACAATAACAAACACAACAACAACGACAACAACAATAACAAGAACAGCATGATCAACAACAACGACGACAGCAACCACAACGACAACGGCAACAAAAAAAAAACAACTACTATTACAACAGCAACAACAATAAACAACAAGAACAACAAGCAGCACAACAACATACAACCATTAGCAGCAGCAACAACAATACAACCATAGCAGCAGACAACAACAATAACAACCATTAAGCAGTCACAGCAACAACAACATCAACAAACCATTAGCAGCAGCAAAACAACAATAACAACCATTAGCAGCAAGCAACAACAATAACAACCATTAGCAGCAGCAACAACAATAACAACAACATTAGCAGCAGCAGCAACAACAATAACAACCATTAGCAGCAGCAACAACAATAACAAACACAACAACTACAACAACGACAACAACAATAACAAGAACAGCATGATCAACAACAACAACGACAGCAGCAACAACGGCAACAACAACAACAACTACAACAACTACTACTACTACAACAGCAACAACAACAACAACACTAACAACGACAACAGCAGCAGCAACAACAACAGCAACGACAACAGCAACAACAACAACAGCAACTTGGTTTCATACAGGGCTGCGAAGAACAGGCTACCGAGGTGCATGCCATCTTCCAAGTTTTCACAAAACTCTTGTGTGTTTTCTTCAGCCGTCGTCCTACTTATTGAACTTGCCTTCCTCATGTGACCACGAGTCGCGTGACTCCTTAAGCCTGCACGCTGCGCATGACTGCGCAATCTGATTTTTGATTCGTCGCTGTACTGGCTGAGGCCCAGCAAATTGACAGCATCGCGGAAGAAGGGAGTAGGGGGGGGGGGGGTGTTGGAGTGAGGGAAGGGGGTGGTGGAGGTGGGAAGTAGGAAGAGAATGGGTTTAGAGGTCGGAGGTTGGGGTGGGGGTGGGGTCATGGTCATGGTCATGACTGACGAGGCTTGTGTGGTAGATTTTCTTTTAAAACGAGTATTGAAAAAAAAAAAAAAAAGAAAGAAAGAAAGAATGGGAAAAGAGGAATATTCAGGTTTATTATTCTTCTTCTTATTGTTATTATTTGCTAATTTTTGAAATATGAATTGTATACGGTTTTGCTATAGAGATTTGCATATGGGCAGAGCAGAGCAATGAGATAGCTAGAAATTGATGTGTGGATCTCTCTTTCTCTGTCTCTCTCTCTCTCTTTCTCTCTGTGTGTCTCTCTCTCTGTCTCTGTCTCTCTCTCTCTGTCTCTGTCTCTGTCTCTCTGTCTCTGTCTGTCTGTCTGTCTCTCTCTGTATTTGTGCCTGTCTGTCTCTCTCTATATTTGTGCCTGTCTGTCTGTATGTCAGTATTCTTGCGCATTTATATGCATGTGTATCCGTGTTTCTAACATTTGTTTGTGTGTGTGTGTGTGTGTGTGTGTGTGTGTGTGTTGTAAGAGTATGCTTGGGCATATATATGTGTATCCGTGTTTGTAACATTTGTTTGTGTTCGTTCGTTGCTTGATTTAACGTCTTTTCACTATAAGTGATATTAGACGGGGAAAAATGGCATGGAGGATGAAATAAGGGGGGGGGGGGGGGGTGTGTGTGTGTGTGGAGGGGAGAGGGGAACAGAGTAAGGGACGTAAAATAAATTAAAAGGAAGCGGCAAGGTCTTAAGAAAAAGGATGTGGATGAACAGAGAAATGAAACTAGAACAACGCTAACATCAATAATGTAAAAGAAAAATCGTCATAAAAACAAAACAAAACAAAAATAATCATAATTATAATAATAATCTTAAAGTAACGCATTAACAGGACTGTGAACCAATGATTCTGAAATTTTAACTAACAAAACTTGATCCGATACTACTTCTTTAAAATGCGTTTCAAGATAGTTTCCTTGTGTAAATGTCTTTGGTAAAAAGGAACGAAGCTTTCTGCAGTAAAACAAACAGTGATACAATGTGAATTGTTCGCCACAAATACATAAAACGTTGTTACAATATTTTGTTTTCAAAGCGTTCAGTTGAATGCGAAAATATGTCATAACAATTAATCTCAAATGATATAACGAGGAATACTGCAAATTTTTACAGATATTTTGAACTGAAAGTTTGATTCTTTTTTGAGACACAAATTTTTCATTTAAATGTTCATGAAATCGAATCCATGATGCTAATTCTAGCGAGTTGTAAGCTTCTTTTACCGAGGTGTTAACATGTAATTCTATGGAATTTTCAGAATGGAGGGCACCGGATTTAGCTGCTCTGTCAACTACGTTGTTGCCATGAAGACCAACATGAGAAGGCACCCAGCATAAATTGATTTCCGAACCATTTATCTTTAAACAATGTATTAGATGATTTGCCTCAATAATTAAGTCAGGTCTTGTGTCTGTATCAAAAGACTGTAAGGCATATAATACAGATTTTGAATCAACAAAGAGAACTACTTTGAA
>JAPXFY010000027.1:48842822-48860322 GCA_030674185.1 Monoplex corrugatus
TACCATGCAACCTATTCACAACCCCAGACGACTCCAGGCAATCGGTTGTCTGAGGTTGTCTGGAGTTGTCAGTTTTTCGATAAAATCCGATTTTTAGTTGTACGTGTAGTCGCACGGCCGAAAATAATATTGTCCTAGAGCGATAATGTTTTCGTAGTTGCATCAGTTGCACGGCCCCAAACGGTTGTGTGGAGTTGGGAACACTTTTACACGAGTTGCCTGGAGTTGGCTGGGGTTGTAGGCAGGAAGTAGTTTTGCGCCACGCGTGCCTCCGTGACACACGCAGCGCAGCCTCAAGAAACGGCGGGAACAGGGGAGGAGCCTAACGGTTGCACGTTTCCTTTTACACGAATGCAACTCCACACAACTTTGCGGTTGCACGGCTCCTCGTGCAACTGGTAAAACCCAGTGGTTGCACGTTAGTTGCATCCCGTGTAAACGTAGCATTAAGCAACAGCTTCTATGTGAAGGCGGCCCGTGACACTGTCCCTACTTAGACTTGTTCACGTGAGATGTGCGGGGGCTTTGGAGTTAAGGATGAGCAGAGGAGAGAGCGTGCAGATGTGTACAATTGGCTTATGTTGGAGCAAACATTGTGTGCGTAGCATTGTGGGGTTGTATGTGAGGTAGAGAGAGGGTGTGTGGGTGCGTGCGTGTGCATGTGTGTGTGTGTTGACTCCGCGCACATGCGTGTGTGTGTGCATGCTGGTGTGTGTGTGTGTGTGTGTGTGCGTGTGTGTGGGGTGTGTGTGTGTGTGCGTTGTGTGGGGGGGGGGTGCATATGTGCCAACTTCCATCATGACACTGATCCTTCTTACCTAAGAATGTGATATTTTCTAATCTGTTGCTTGTATATGTGTTTCTGTCGGCTGACTTAAAAAGTTTAACCTTGTCCTCTTAGTCTACATACTCATTTTATTGTATTTAACTCATTTTGATTTTAATGTGCATATCGCATTGCATCTTTAATCAAATTTTTCTATACCTACCAATGTTGTTTTTCAATGAGTATTGCCCTTTTTGTCCATTGTTAAAAGTCCTGACCAAGTATCTTGACTCTTATGATGTGCTTTTATAACCGTACATTTTTAGAATTAGTCATAATCTTTGATATTGTGTTCGACAAAGAGGGAGGGGGGGAGAGATGATGGGAGGGAGAGGGTGGGGGAGGGGTGGGAGAGAGAGTGAGAGAGAGAATAAGAGCATGTGTGTACACTTGTTTATGCGTTCTCGTTCCTGTATGTATTTTAATGCGAATGCCAAAACAATATCCCATTGTGATGTTCTGGGCTAAATAAAATTCTTGTATCTTGTAAGAGACAAAGAGAGGGAGAAAGAGATCGAGAGAGAGGGGGGGGGGGGAGAGAGAGAGAAAGACAGAGGGAGAGAAGGAGAGACAGAGAGGAAGAGAAAGAGAGAGAGAGAGGGAGAGAGAAAGAGAAAGAAAGAGAGAGGGAGAAAGACAGAGAGAGAGAGAGAAAGAGAGACAGACAGACAGACAGAGGAAGAGAGAGAGAGAGAGAAAGAAAGAAAGAAAGAGAGAGAGGGAGAAAGAGAGAAAGAGAGAGAGAGAGAGAGAGACAACAACAAAAACACCTGGAGGTATCCACATCACAAGACCGCCGATATACGTAACATCCCCAGAAAAGGGAAGCTGGAAATAATTAGATGTCTGTATGTATATGCATAGCTGAACAGCATTAATATTCAGTGATCAGAGCCGACAGAGACGCGCATCAGAATACATTAAGAGACACTCACTCACTGACTGGGGCGCTTGTCAAGCGGAAAAGACGTCCAACTTCCAACAGGAAGGTCCGGGGGTTCGAACCTGCCTGGGTACCTTCCGCCTGGTGGGTAGTAGGGTGGAGATTTTTTCCCCCGATCTACTGGAGGTTGTTTTTTTTGTGTGTGGATCTCCAAGGACATAACTCTTGAGAATTATTCCCATGTTGTATAGAACTTCTCAAATCTAACACAGTTTGCGCTACCCATTCAGCTAGCTAGTTTTTTGTACTTTGTATCTGCTTCTATGCTAGCTGAATGGGTAGCGCAAACTGTGTTAGATTTCAGAAGTTGTATACAACATGGGAGATAATTCTCAAGAGTTATGTCCTTTGATTAATATTATAAAAATTCTACTGTGTTAGATTTCAGAAGTTGTATACAACATGGGAGATAATTCTCAAGAGTTATGTCCTTTGATTTATATTATAAAAATTCTACTGTGTTAGATTTCAGAAGTTCTATACAACACGGGAGATAATTCTCAAGAGTTATGTCCTTTGATTTATATTATAAAAATTCTCCCTGCTTCCCTCTTATTTCTTCGGGATCTCCAAGGTCTACTTGTCTGCAGACCTGTTCATGCCCACCACAATCCTCTTTCGTACGCACAACATTAACCCTTTGACTCCCGCATCCTTTCTACCAACTGCAAAAACTTAACCTATTGACTCCCTCACCCTATCCACCAACTTCCTGCGGGAAGGTGGTGGATAGGGTGAGGGTGTCAAAGGGTTAAGTTTTTTGCTTTGCTAGCATGGTTGACAATGCAGGATGCTGGTGGACAGAGTTCAGGAGTCAAAGGGTTAAGTTTTTTGCTTTGTAAGCATGACTGACAATGCAGGATGCTGGTGGACAGAGTGCAGGAGTCAAAGGGTTTTTTGCTTTGCTGGCATGGCTGACAATGCAGGATGCTGGTGGACAGAGTGCAGGAGTCAAAGGGTTTTTTGCTTTGCTGGCATGGCTGACAATGCAGGATGCTGGTGGACAGAGTGCAGGAGTCAGAGGGTTGTGTTTTTGCTTTGCTGGCATGGCTGACAATGCAGGATGCTGGTGGACAGAGTGCAGGAGTCAAAGGGTTGTTTTTTGCTTTGCTGGCATGGTTGACAATGCAGGATGCTGGTGGACAGAGTGCAGGAGTCAAAGGGTTGTTTTTTGCTTTGCTGGCATGGCTGACAATGCAGGATGCTGGTGGACAGAGTGCAGGAGTCAAAGGGTTGTTTTTTGCTTTGCTGGCATGGCTGACAATGCAGGATGCTGGTGGACAGAGTGCAGGAGTCAAAGGGTTGTTTTTTGCTTTGCTGGCATGGCTGACAATGCAGGATGCTGGTGGACAGAGTGCAGGAGTCAAAGGGTTGTTTTTTGCTTTGATGGCATGGCTGACAATGCAGGATGCTGGTGGACAGAGTGCAGGAGTCAGAGGGTTGTGTTTTTGCTTTGCTAGCATGGCTGACAATGCAGGATGCTGGTGGACAGAGTGCAGGAGTCAAAGGGTTAAGGTTTTTGCTTTGTTGGCATGGTTGACAATGCAGGATGCTGGTGGACAGAGTGCAGGAGTCAAAGGGTTAAGTTTTTGCTTTGCTGGCATTGTTGATAATGCAGGATGCTGGTGGACAGAGTGCAGGAGTCAGAGGGTTGTGTTTTTGCTTTGCTAGCATGGTTGACAATACAGGATGCTGGTGGACAGAGTGCAGGAGTCAGAGGGTTGTGTTTTTGCTTTGCTGGCATGGCTGACAATGCAGGATGCTGTGGACGGGGTGCAGGAGTCAAAGGGTTAAATATGCACGTTAAAGATCCTGTAAGTCATGTCAGTGTCTGGTGACATAGGGAAGCAAGAAAACAGCCAGCGTGTACCGCCTCCGAAGACGGGAGTATACATGGATTGACAGAACTCATATGTGTACGTCATATCTACTCATCATCATCATCAGGTGCCCTGCCGCATGACGTTGGCGATCATGGACTTCCATCTGTCTCTATCTCTCGTTGCCCCTAGCATCTCTCCCACCCTCCTCGTCCCACCAGCCACTCTGCAAGTCCGTCCAGCATTTTCTCCCTGGGTCTACCCGGTGCTCTCTTTCCTTCCAGCTTTCCCGTTGTGACTAGGTGCTTCAAATCCCCCTTCCTCATAAAATGGCCTATAAATGTTGGCTTGTCTTTTCCTAATCTTCCTTATGAGTGATCTACTTGCGTCTGCCTCCATCAAGACTGTCTCGTTTGTTTTCTTTGCTGTCCATGTCATATCTACTAGTCTGTTATATTGTTTTCTTGTTTGTTTGTTTGTTTTCACTTTAGTGACAGTGAGGTGTATGCGCGTGCGTATGTATTGTAGGTTGTGTGTATTTTGAAAGAGAGAGAGAGGAGAGAGAGAGAGAGAAAGACAGACAGGACAGACAGAGAGAGAGAGAGTTACAGAGGACGAAATGTACCAGAACCATCTTGCAGAAAGTCAGCTGGAACATCACATTTTTTTTTTCTGTTTCTGTGATTGTATCGTTTGTAGTGCATACGTAGCAGTTGTCTTTGAGAGAGGGAGGGAAGGAGGGAAGAAGGTACGGGTGAAGGTGTGTGTGTGTGTGTGGTGGGGGGGGCTATCGGCGATGGAAGTTCTAACGTGCGGGGTGATACAGTAATGAGGCAGAAACGAACGGTGCACTGTCAGGTGGTTGACACTGAGCTGCCCGGTGCTCTCCCTTTGTTGTGTACCTACCCCATTTATGTGTTCTGGGCAGGTTTTTTTGTGTTGTGTTGTGTGATGGTGTGGGGGTGTGTGTGTGTGTGTGTGGTGTGTGTGTGTGTGTGTGTTGTGTGTGTGTGTGTGTGTGTGTGTGTGTGCTTATCTAATTGGTTGGTTGATTGGGTGTTTTATTTTTGTTTATTGACTGTTGTTGTTTTCCAGCAAACATGATAGACCCAGAACACGTTTTGGTGTGCGATACATACGCTCTACGTTAGAGATTAATGTGTCCGTATGTGTAATGCTGTTGAGTAGACCTTTTCTTCTCCTTCTTCTTCTTTCTTCTTCTTCTTCTTCTTCTTCTTTCGTCTTTTACATGACAACTGCGTGGCTCTTTCAAAACCAGTTTTCATTTGGTACAAACTGTCGACTCCACTGACTTTATAATCACCCATGTTTTATCTGATGAAAAACCCGCCCGCAGACTTCATCAGGAGTCTGAAACGGCTGTTCACAGAGTGTTAACGTCTTTGCACTCCCTTCGTCCTGTGAAAGGCTGTTAACGTACTGTTAACGTCTCTGCACTCCTTCGTCCTATTAATCGTTGTTAACAGATTGTTAACATCTCTCCACCCCCTTGTCCAGAAAAAAGGCTATTAGCAGACTGTTAGCATCTCTCCACCCCCTTGTCCTGAAAAGGGTATTAGCAGACTGTTAGCATCTCTCCATCCCCTTGTCCTGAAAAGGGTATTAGCAGACTGTTAGCATCTCTCCACCCCCTTGTCCAAAAAAGATTTGCATGTTAACCCCAGGACGACGTTAACATTTCTCCATCCCCTCGTCTATAAAATGCTGTTAACAGACTGTTAATGCTCTCCACCCCCTCGTCCTGTGAAAGGCTGTTAACAGACTGTAAACGTCTCTCTGTCCCCTTGTCCAGTTGAAGACTATTAATAGACCGTTAACATATCTCCGTTCGCTTGTTCAACAAAAAGGCTGTTAACAGACTGTTACTGTCTCTCGACCCCTTTGTCTCATGAAAGTCTGTTAGCAGTCTGTTAACATCTTTTCACCCCCCCTCGTCCTGTAAAAGTCTGTTCACAAACTGGTTAACATCTTTCCAATTCCTCGTCCTATAAAAGGCTGTTAACGGTCTCTCCATCCCCTCATCTGTAAAAGACTGTTAACATCTCTCCATTCCCCCGTTGGGTTGCCGGGGTCTCTTTCAGTACAAATAGTATCCCCACCTTCTGGAAATTCTGTGCTAGAAATTTCCTCTTTTCTATCACTCTCTTTGTTTCTGCCTTGTTGCCTTGCTTTCTGTCATTTCTACTTATTTTCTGCCTTAATGGTCCATTCACCTGTATTTTTTCGATAAAGTCTTACGTGCTTTTTCTTTGGATTGATAATTGGGTACATGTGTTAAGTGCATTTTTTGGCTCTAAGGAGGTGAGACATGCGGAAGCAATTTTAGGTAATATATGCCTGTTTTTATATATATTTTGGTGTCCTTATGTATGCTTATATTTGTATTCAGGTGTGTTTTTTTAAATCTCCCCTGTGCAATAAATCGGACGGAATGGTCCTACGCCGGGGGCATGTCCTTAGATTATGTGCGCGAATGCATTGATGTGTACTTAATTTTTTTTTTTTTTCCTGTTGAAGTTTTGTGTGTTTTGAAGCGGTTATAGCCCTGATATGGCTCTGCGCAGTGGGCTGGGCTTTAAACAACAATAAAAAGAAAAAAAAATAAACATCTCTCCACCTTTTCCTTCTAGTAGATCAAAGCACACATGTACTTCCCAGTACAGCCTTGGGAATCAGTTAGGTATTGTGACCATAATTTTATTCTTGTACAGGTGAATACTGGTTGAGGTAGCGCTGATAGTTTCAGGTGCGCATCATTAACGTGAACGTAAACTGAAGCAAGTGCAGTGCCCCTCCCCTCGTCCCTTCCCCTCCCCTCCCCCCCCCAAAAAAAAAACAAAACAACAACAACACTTACCAACATAATGCATTATCCAGAATCTCTAATCAGGGAACCCCTAATCCTCTAATCTCTGTCGTTCAGTTGACTAGTCTATTGTTTTTCTTACCAGACAGAAAGTGTGAACGTTCTATGACGTATTGATATTAACGTTGGATGCGAAAAGAAAAACCGCCGGAGGCAGATTTAGCGGGGGCTAGACCGTCTATCTGTTCAGTCAGTGACGCGAGCAGCGAACGCGGAAAAAAAAAAAAGTAGAGTATAATAATGGAGCGACCCACCATCCATCCTGTCACTTTTCTGAATCCGAGGCAGGACGTGGATTGTGACAGACTTGCCTGAATACATTTTCCGTGACAAGAGGTATTGGAGAGTGCAGTCTTCTGCGGTTGCGAAACGGATGTATCGTCTGACCCGGTAGAGCGTGGTGTGTGTGTCGTGTGTGCGGTGCCTTCAGTGCTTGCGTGCTTGTTCGTCGAAAACTAATTAGTGGTGGTTTTGTTAGTATAGTGTTAGTAGGCAAACAATACTTGTTGGTAAATTCAACTTTTGAGATACTGGACTGGAGAGTGAGAATTTTGTTGGCTAAAAATGAAAATGGTATGAGGTATGTGAACAGGGACATAAAACTTTGTTTATAATATTGTTGTTGATTTTGTTGTTGTGTTTTTTTTTTTTTTTTTTTGGGGGGTGTTTGTTTTGTTTTGTTTGTGTGTGTACTAGTCTTCTATCTTCTCTCTTCTCTCTCGTCACTCTCTCGCTCTCTCTCTGTCTGTCCGTACTCTCTCTCTCTACTCTCTCTCTCCTTTATATGTTGTATATTGTATTTATTTATATTATCTGTGTTAATAGTTTCACTTGTCGCTGCTGTCACCATTCATTGTTGACTTTAATGTCATGTTACAAGGGAAAAGAGGACTCGTACATTCTCATGTGATAGTATCTGAAGTGCTTTGCGTACAATGTTACATGCACTTACTGGCAAAAACTATTTACGATCACGGTGAAAAGAAGATCGCTGATATGAAATTACGTATGCAGACTTGAACTTCAAGTTGCTACTTTTCACGGCCTCACATTGACAGCATAAATTATTAGCCTCACAAACATGAATATCTTAAAATATCACGTGCCTTGTCGCATGGCGTTGGCGAACATGGCCCTCCATACGAATCACCGTCTAATATCACTTATAGTGAAAAGATGTTAAATCAAAGAACGAACGAACGAACGAACGAATTTTTTTTTCTCACAGCAAGTATATTTCCTCTTTTTGTCCTCACCCACTCTGCGAAATTGTTTAAAATATTTTCTCCTTTGGTCTGTTTGGTCTCTATTTCCCTCTAACTTTCCTGTTGTCACTAGGTGCTCAAAATTCTCTTGCCTCATACAATGTCCGCTAAATATCGTTTGTCTTTTCCCAACCTTTTTCATTAATGTTCTTTGTGTGTTTGCTTCTTTTAAGACTGTTTTGTTCGTTTTCTTTCCTGTCCATGGAACTCTTAACATTCTTCTTAGAAATCACATTTCAGCTGCCTCAATCTTGTTCTGAGTTTGTTTGTTGATTATCCAGGCTTCGCATCTGTGTAACATTATTGGTTCTGTAAAGCACTGAAAAACTCTCTTCCTGATCTCAGTTGATAGGCATTGGTTAGTAACATCGTTTTCCATTTTTTTGAAAGCTGTTTTAGCTTGGCCAATTCTGCTGGATACTTCTACAGAGCATATCTGCCATCTGATGAGACGACTGTTCCAATATACTTTAAACTTATCAACTTGTCTCAGTGGTCTGCCATTTGCTTTATTTTACATGAAGGGATTTCTTGGCTTCTACTGATTACCTTGACTTAAGTCTACTTACTATTTAACTCCAGTCCTTTATTTCTGCTTTCTGTTTCTATTGTGTTCATAAGATTTTGTGGGTCCTTTTCATTTTCTGCAATTAGAACGATGTCATTTGCATAACGGCGATCATTTATCACTTTTCCTTCAACTTTTTATCCCAGTTTAAGGAAAAATGATAAAGACTGTACGAAAGTTGGTATTCGTTTTTTATAGTTAGATTTCAGATGTATGGTAGACCGGTCGAAAGCATAGACCTAGGCTGTAGAAATTAGTGTCACTTTTGAGAAATCCAGTCATGTACTGACTGTCTGACATAGATATTTATCGTCAAAAGAACACTGATACGCAAATTGAATGTTATGGTAAACTTTATATTGAATCGTCGTGGTTTCGTTATTTTTTTAGTTGTTTTGTCGTATATGGTGAGGGAGTTTTGTGTGTGTTTGTTTGTTTTTTGGTTTGTTTGTTTGTTTTTTGGTTGTTGTTTGTTATTGTTGTTGTTTTTGGGGGGTTGGTTTTGATTTTTGCAGGATGAGGTGTGGGGGGGGGGGGGGGGAGCATTTGTTGATTTTTGTCAGTGTTTCCTGCCACGATATTTTGACAGAGTGGTAACAGTCATGTGAGGTGGGGTAGGGGTGGGGGGTGTTTGTAGATTTTATTGTTTCTGCAACGATATTTTAACTTAGTTGTAGGGGTGTTGGTGTGTGGAGTGGGGGGGGGTGGGGTGTTTTGTCGATTTTGGTCAGTGTTTCCTGCTGCGATATTTTAACTTAGCCGTAACAGTCCTGTGTCGGTAGTGTGTGTGTGTGTGTTGTGGAGGTGTTTTGTCGATTTTTGTCAGTGTTTCTGCAACGATAATTTGACGTAGCCGTAACAGACGTCCTGTTCCGGTTCTAGATTTCATGTAATGTTATTGTCGAACGGACGTCATGAAATAATTGTTGTAGTTGGCATCAAAGAACTTGAGGAACACTTGCAAGGTCAGCGGATGTGTAGACAGTTGAGTATCCGCTGATTTTGCATGATTTTAAAACCTGAGGCATAAGATGATGAATTAACCTTTTCGCTCTCGAACACTATCCGCCAGTTGCCAAAAAAAAAAAAAAAAAACCCCAAAACAAAACAAAACAAAATTAACCCTTTTACTTCCTCACCCTATCCACCAGTTTCCTGCAGAAAGTTGGTGGATAGGGTGAGGGAGTGAAAGGGTTAATTTTGTTTTGTTTTGCTGCCATGGCGAGATAATTGCGGGATGCTGGTGGATAGGGTGTGAGAGTCAAAGGGTTAAAGTTGTCAAAGGCGAGTGTGTCAGAAACATGTGATTGTAATGAATGTGAACTTTTTTTTTGTTAGAATGTAGGCAATACGCTGTGCTGTTAAAGAACGCTGTAATACATTTCATATAATCCGTGTCGTCGCTGTACAAATCTTTGCGATCAGCCGCACATAAATCCTGCACGCTGATTGATGATTGTCCATTATTTGTTGGTGTTGTGAAGACCTCGACAGCATTTTGGTTTGTATTCTTTGTGTGTACAGAACGCTTATTGCGTGTGTAACGAAAGCATTTTAGTCCGTCTACAGCTTAAAGTTGTGACCGTCGGAATCTGTGTGTATAGAACGTTTTGTGCGCTTGTAACGAAAACATTTTCGTACATCTACAGCTTAAAGTGTGACCATCGAATCTGTGTGTATAGAATATTTTGTGTGCTGTAAAAGAATTTTAGGACATCTACAGCTTAAAGGCATGACCATCAGGATCTCTGTGTATAGAACATTTTGTGTGCTGTAAAAGAATTTTAGGACATCTACAGCTTAAAGGCATGACCATCAGGATCTCTGTGTATAGAATATTTTGTGTGCTGTAAAAGCATTTTAGGACATCTACAGCTTAAAGTGTGACCATCAGGATCTCTGTGTATAGAACATTTTGTGTGCTGTAAAAGAATTTTAGGACATCTACGGCTTAAAGTGTGACCATCAGGATCTCTGTGTATAGAATATTTTGTGTGCTGTAAAAGCATTTTAGGACATCTACAGCTTAAAGGCCTGACCATCATCTCTGTGTAACGAAACTTTTGTGCGCCTATAACGAAAACATTTTAGTACATCTACAGCTTAAAGTCGTAACCATCGGAATCTGTGTGTATAGAACATTTTGTGCGCTTTAAAAGCATTTTAGGACATCTACAGCTTAAAGGCCTGACCATCAGAATCTCTGTGTAACGAAACTTTTGTGCGCCTATAACGAAAATATTTTAGTACATCTACAGCTTAAAGGCCCGACCATCAGAATCTGTGTGTACAGAACGTTTTTTGCGTGTATAACAAAAGCATTTTAGTGCATATCCATGAGGATATGTGCGTATAGAACCTTTTGTGCTCGTATAACGAAAACATTTTAGTACATCTACAGCTTAAAGGCCTGACCATCAGAATCTGTGTGTACAGAACGTTTTTTGCGTGTATAACAAAAGCATTTTAGTGCATATCCATGAGGATATGTGCGTATAGAACCTTTTGTGCTCGTATAACGAAAACATTTTAGTACATCTACAGCTTAAAGGCGTGACCATCAGAGCCTGTGTGTAACGAACGTTTTGTGCGCGTATAACGAAAACATTTTAGTACACGTACATCTTAACGGCGTGACCATCGGAATCTGTGTGCGCTTTAAAATCATTTTCGTGTGTATACAACTTGAAGGCGTGAGCATCATCTCTGTGTAACGAACGTTTGGTGCGCCTATAACGAAAACATTTTAGTCCATCTATATCTTAAAGGCCTGACCATCAGACTCTGTGTGTATAGAACGTTTTGTGCGCCTATAACGAAAACATTTTAGTCCATCTATATCTTAAAGGCCTGACCATCAGACTCTGTGTGTATAGAACGTTTTGTGCGCCTATAACGAAAAATTTTAGTCCATCTATATCTTAAAGGCGTGACCATCAGACCCTGTGTGTATAGAACGTTTTGTGCGCCTATAACGAAAACATTTTAGTCCATCTATATCTTAAAGGCCTGACCATCAGACTCTGTGTGTATAGAACGTTTTGTGCGCCTATAACGAAAACATTTTAGTCCATCTATATCTTAAAGGCCTGACCATCAGACTCTGTGTGTATAGAACGTTTTGTGCGCCTATAACGAAAACATTTTAGTACACGTACATCTTAAAGGCGTGACCATCGGAATCTGTGTGTGCTTTAAAAGCATTTTAGTGCATATACAACTTGAAGGCGTGACCATCAGAATCTGTGTGTATAGAACGTTTTGTGCACTTATAACGAAAGCATTTTAGGACATCTACATCTTAAAGTCATAACCATCAGAATCGGAAATTTCATGTGTGATGTGTGTTATCTTCAGCTTCTAGTTCTGTCAAAGATGTTTGGTGTGTGCTGAGGAAGCAGAGAGCAAGCCGTGTTTTTGTTGTTGTTGTTGTTTTTGTGATGTTGGAAAGAACGTCTGTACTAGGCCCCTTACCTGTGAACTAGTCCCATTGTGTGTGGACTAGGCCCTTTACGTCCTGACTGGGCCCTTTACGTCCTGACTAGGCCCTTTACGTCCTGACTAGGCCCTTACTAGGCCCTTTACGTCCTGACTAGGCCCTTTACGTCCTGACTGGGCCCTTTACGTCCTGATTAGGCCCTTTACGTCCTGACTAGGCCCCTTACGTCCTGATTAGGCCCCTTACGTCCTGATTAGGCCCCTTACGTCCTGATTAGGCCCTTTACGTCCTGACTAGGCCCCTTACGTCCTGACTAGGCCCTTTACGTCCTGACTAGGCCCCTTACGTCCTGACTAGGTCCTTTACGTCCTGACTAGGCCCCTCACGTTCTGACTAGGCCCTTTACGTCCTGACTGGGTCCCTTATGTCCTGATTAGGCCCTTTACGTCCTGACTAGGCCCCTCACGTCCTGACTAGGCCCCTCACGTCCTGACTAGGCCCCTTAGTCCTGACTAGGCTCCTTACGCCCTGACTAGGCCCCTTACGTCCTGACATAGCCCCTTACGTCCTGACTTAGCCGCTTACGTCCTGACTAGGCCCTTTACGTCCTGACTAGGCCCTTTACGTCCTGACTAGGCCCTTTACGTCCTGACTAGGCCCCTTACGTCTGATTAGGCCCTTTACGTCCTGACTAGGCCCTTTACGTTCTGACTAGGCCCTTACGTCCTGACTGGGCCCTTTACGTCCTGACTAGGCCCCTTACGTCCTGACTAGGCCCCTCATGTCCTGACTAGGCCCCTTACGTCCTGACTAGGCCCTTACGTCCTGACTTAGCCCCTTACGTCCTGACTAGGCCCCTTACGTCAGTACTAGGCCCCTTACGTCTGACTGGGCCCTTACGTCAGTACTAGACCCCTTACGTCAGTACTAGGCCCTTTACGTCTGACTAGGCCCTTTACGTCCTGACTAGACCCCTTACGTCCTGACTAGGCCCTTTACGTCCTGATTAGGCCCCTTACATCCTGACTAGACCCCTTATGTCCTGATAGGCCCTTTACGTCCTGACTAGGCCCTTTACGTCCTGACTAGGCCCTTTACGTCCTGACTAGGCCCCTTACGTGTGGACTAGGCCCTTACATATGGACTAGGCCCCTTCATCTGGTGGTCAAATCCAGTGCTAGTCTAACTTACACGAGAACAGGCGTTGGTCTGCCAACCTTACAAGCGCATAGGGTTTTGCGCAGGCTTAGGGAGTCTGCCAGGTAACTGTTAGCAGGTACGGGTGGAGCGCATACGGAATTGTCTGAGTGCGATGAATCCCTGTTAAACAAACTCGAACTCCAAGTTGGTAATCGAATTCGTCGTAGTCTAACTTACGTCCGACTAGGCCTTTACGTCCTGACTAGGCCCTTACGTCCTGATTAGGCCCTTTACGTCTGACTAGCCCTTTACGTTCTGACTAGGCCCCTTACGTCCTGACTGGCCCTTTACGTCCTGACTAGGCCTTACGTCCTGACTAGGCCCTCATGTCCTGACAGTGGTGTGCTAGCGTGTTTGTGATGAAACCCAGATTGTATAGTGAGTTTACAAATGTCTTTGACCCAATGCTAGTTTTTAAAAAAAAAATTTATTCAACTTTAGGCAAGAATTTATTCAATATGAATGTAAACTGCATTTTTTGCATAACACACACTGTCTTAAATGGATATCATACGTGACAATCCAAATATACAGATAGGTGTGTATGCTCATTTATGATCAAAACACACACACACACACACACACACACACACACACACACACACACACACACACACACACACACACACACACACACACACACACACACACACCAACGCACATACCAGCGCACACATGTATACAGATTGCACAAAGACGTACAATCATATGTACACGCACTCTCAAGCTGACATTTGAATATTTTGATAAAGACACGAACAATAAAGTAAAGCAAAACAAACAAGAAACAAAAAAAGGCATGAGTGTATCAAACTTGTATTTTGAAAAGAGCGACCCGGTCTAGTTTAACCCTTTGACTCCCGTACCCTGTCCACCAACTTGCAAAAACTTAACCCTTTGACTTCCGTACCCTATCCACCATCTTGCAAAACTTCGCCCTTTGACTTCCGTACTCTGTCCACCATATTGCAAAAAGTTAACCCTTTGACTCCGTACCCTGTCCACCATCTTGCAAAAAGTTAACCCTTTCACTCTCTTACCCTGTCCACCACTGCAAAAACTTAACCCTTTGACTCCCTTACCCTGTCCACCAACTTGCAAAAACTTAACCCTTTGACTTCCGTACCCTGTCCACCATATTGCAAAAAGTTAACCCTTTCACTCTCGTACCCTGTCCACCAACTGCAAAAACTTAACCCTTTGACCCCTTACCCGTCACCAAATGCAAAAACTTAACCCTTTGACTCCCATACCCTTTCACCAACTGCAAAACTTAACCCTTTTACTCCTGTACACTGTCCACCAGCTGTAAACAACTTAACCCTTTGACTCCCGTATCCTGTCCACCAACTGCAAAAATTTAACCCTTTGACTCCCGTACCCTGTCCACCAACTGCGAATAAACTTAAACCTTTGACTCCCTACCCTGTCCACCATCTTGCAAAAAAACTTAACTCTTTGACTCCCTCATCCTCCTGCAGGAAGCTGGTGGATAGCGTGAAGGGGTCAAAGGGTTACGTTTTTAGCTTTCCTAGCATGATTGGCAATGCAGGATGCTGGTGGACAGGGTGCAGGGGTCAAAGGGTTAACTTAGAGGAGAACGAGTGTGTCGGTTTACCAGCGTGGTCTTAAATCAAACCCAGTGCTGTAGCTGTGCTAGAGATCAACGCTAGTGTCTGTGTTTTTTAATCCTTGCTAGGAACAGGTTATACGGTTGTTTTGACTTACTTGGGATAAGTGTTAAGTGTATTTGCGTGTTGTGTATAACACACACACACGCGCGCGCGCGCGCGCACAACACACACACACACACACACATATATATATATATCATATATGTATATATGTATTTATACTATATATATATATATATGTATATGTATATAAACACTCACATACATATATATATATATTTATGTATGTATACATATATGTATATATGTATATGTATATAAACACACACATACATATATATATATATTTATGTATGTATACATATATGTATATGTATAATATATATTATATATACATATATGTTTATATATAGAATTATGTATATAAACACACACACTCGCTCATACATACAAATACACACACTCTCTCTCTCACACACACACACAGACGCACGCGCACAGATACACACACACACACACACACACACACACACACACACACACGTGTGCGCGTGCGCGCGCGCGAGAGAGAGAGAGAGAGAGAAAGAAAGAAAAAGAGAGAGAGCAACTGTTTATCAGCTCCGTGTTCCAGGTGTAAATGGGGAAACATATTAACCTGCCTATGTGTGTTAGTGATCTCACCCAGTGGGTATTGCCATTGTAAAAACTCTTCTCCTGGCGGGAGCAACTCACCTGGGACTTGCCAGTCCTTGATATTCGAATGGTTTAACTCACAGGAGATAAAATTTGTTCTGTGATAAAAAAAATAAAAAAAATACAGACGTGTTATATTGTTCGGCTATATCTTCTCTCTGTGTGCGTTACGTGTCAAATCCAGTGTTGAAACTACAAATAACTGCTGTTACCAGTGATTCTGATTTTAATTTGAGGACAATTGTTCTTCTCTCTCTGGTTGCAATCCAACCCTGTGCTGAACGGGTTAATTGCTGTCCTGCTGGTTGAACTTGTAAATACCAGGACAGGCGTTACTGTGGTCGGTGCCTCCTGGTGGTGGTGAAATCTGTCTTGAGTGTTGAAAGAGTTAACGACTGTTTGCGGGCTGTCGACTCGCCTGCCCCTTGTGTGTTATTCTGTCTGTGCTGTCGTCAAACGCCGAGCGCGTGGTCAGCGGGAAGTGACGTCATGATGAACGGAAGTGCGAACACGCGACTGGTGAAGGGAGCGTTTCAGAACGGGGTGAGGGTGAGAATTATGGTTTTCTTGTGCTTTCTTTCTTTCTCTCTCGTCTGTCTGTCGGTATCTCTCTATGACTGTCTGTCTGTCTGTCTGTCTGTCTGTCTCTCTCTCTCTCTCTCTCTCTCCTCTCTCTCTTTCTGTATCTCCTTTTCTCTCTGCTCTTTCTCTCTTTCTCTCTCTCTCTATTTCTCTTTCTGTCTGCCTGTCTGTCTGTCTCTCTTCTCCTCTCACTGTGTGTGTGTGTTTGTAATCATAGACTAATTTGCATGTTTTGCATATTTTGTAATTTACATGATAATTACGATTGAACGATTGATTGATTAACAATGATTGATTAACCCCTTTTGAGGTGTAAATTACATGATAATTACGATTGATAGATTGATTAACAATGATTGATTAACCACTTTTGAGGTGTAAATTACATGATAATTACGATTGATAGATTGATTGATTAACAATGATTGATTAACCCCTTTGAGCCCCGTAGAACCATGGAATCCTGTTCTACAGGAGATCCAGGGCCCAGTGTTAACCCTTCGACTCCTGCACCGTGTCTTCCAACTCCTCCTGCAGGAAGCTGGTGAATAGGGTGAGAGTCAAAGGGTTAAGTTTTTGCTTTGCTAGCATGGTTGACAATGCAGTATGCTGGTGGACAGCGTGCGGCAGTCAAAGGGTTAAGGAGAACCTGCTTTTCCCCATGTAGCGTTTCCATCCTTTCCACAACATCGGTGGAACCAGACGATAAGCTAAAGCCCATACAGCTTAGTTAACCCTTTGACTCCTGTAACTTGTCCACCAGCAACCCTACATGCTAGCAAAGCAAAAACTTAACCTTTTGATTCCCTCACCCTATCTTTCCTCCAGGAAGCTGATGGGTAGGGTGAGGGAGTCAAAAGGTTAAGTTTTTGCAGTTGGTGGATATAGGCTGGGAGAGTCAAAGGGCTTTAACCCTTTGACTCCTGCTCCCTCTCCACCGGCGTCCTGCATTTTCAACCATGCTAGCAAAGTGGAAACTTTACCCTTCCTGCAGGAAGCTGGTGGATAGGGTGAGGGAGTCAAAGGGTTAAGTTTATGCAATTGGTGGATAGGCTGCGGGAGTCAAAGGGTTAAAGCGTGTGAAAAGTGTAGATGCTGTGTGTGTGTGTTGTGTGTGTGTGTGGTGTAGTGTGTGTGTGTATGTGTATTTGTTGTGTGTATATGTGTGTGTTTATGTGTGTGTTGTGCGTGTGTGCGTGCGTGTGTGTATGTGTGTGTCCTAAAACGATTCTTTCGCCAGATCGATCACTTTTCCACTTAACGACGTTAGACCTTGTATTGACGTTTATAGTAATATGACAGCCGTGATTTAGGCCTTAATGAACTCTGTCTGTCTTTGTCTGTCTGTCTGTCTGTCTCTCTTCTCTCTTTCCCTCTTTCTGTCTCTGTCTCTTTGTGTCACCGTCTCTCTCTGTCTGTCTATCTGTCTCTCTGTTTCTGTCTCTCTCTCTCTTTCTCTGTCTGTCTCTCTCTCCCCATCTCTCTCTCTCTCTGTGTGTCACCGTCTCTCTCTCTCTGTCTTTCTTTGTCTCTCTCTCCCTCTCTCTCTCTCTCCCTCTGTCTCCTCCTCTCTCTCCTCCTCCTCCTCTCTCTCATACACACACATACACGTGGACTCATGAACAAATAAATTCATGTACAGG
>JAPXFY010000027.1:48865322-48890322 GCA_030674185.1 Monoplex corrugatus
ATAAAATCTTACATACTTCCTCTTCGGATTGATAATTGGATACATGTATTAAGTATATTTTTGGCTCTAGGGAAAGAGATATGCAGAAGCAATTTTAGGTAATGTATGTCCGTTTTTATTATGTTTCAGTGTCCTTAGTTATGTTTAAATATGTATTCAGGTTTTTTTTAAATCCCCTGTATGATAAATCGGACGGAGTGGTCAACGCCAGGGGCATCTCCTTAGATTATGTACGCGAATGCATTGGTATGTGTATTTAATGTTCTTTTCCTTTTTTATCAGTTGAATTTATTGTATGTTTTGAGGCGGTTATAGCCCTGATATGGCTATCTACACAATCGGCTGGGCTTTTAACAAAAATAACAATGACAATGATAAAAAATGATTCCCAGGGCTTATATTGCATTTATGTGGCTACGGTTATGGGCATCATTGTGTTAATGGTTATGGTAAAAATAACAATAACTGTGACAAGAAAATGATTGCCAGGGTTTATATTGTCATTTCTGTGGTTGTGCTTATGGTATCATTATGGTTATGGTTATGGCAAAAATAACAATGACAAGAGAATGATTGCCAGGGTTTATATGTTATTTATATGGTTATTGTTATGGGTATCATTGTGTTTATGGTTATGGTAAAAATAACAATAATATTGACAAGAAAATGATTGCCAGGGTTTATATTGTCATTTATGTGGCTACGGTTATGGACAACATTGTGTTTATGGTAAATAAATGATTGCCAGGTTTATATGTAATTTATGGCTATGATGGACACTGTGTTTATGGTAAAAAAAAATGATTGCCAGGGTTTATATTGTCATTTATGTGGTTATGCTTATGGGTATCATTGTGTTTATGGTAAAAATAAAATGATTGCCAGGGTTTATATTGTCATTTATGTGGTTATGCTTATGGGTATCATTTGTTTATGGTAAAAATAACAATAACAATGACAAGAAAATGATTGCCAGGGTTTATATTGTCATTTATGTGGTATTGTTATGGACAACATTATGTTTATGGTTATGGCAAAAATAACAATGTCAATGATAAGAAAATGATAACCAGGGTTTATATTGTCATTTATATGGTTATATTATGGGTATCATTGTGGTTATGGTTATAGTTACGGCAAAAATAATGACAAGTAAATAATTCCCAGGGCTTATGTTGTCATTTATGTGGCTATGGTTATGGGTATCGTTGTGTTTATGGTAAAAATAAAGAAAATGATTGCCAGGGTTTATATTGTCATTTATGGTTATGGTTATCATTGTGGTTATGGTTATGGATATGATTATGGTATGGTTAATATCGGTGTCGTTATCCTCTGTACCCCCTCCCCCCTCCCCCCAACAAGGGGTCAAAAGGTTAAGTACTGTTGAACTATGAACTCTGTCTTCCGCATTGATATCTTTTCTCAGCATGGAGAGAAGTGCTCTTTCCGTGTCAACTCTACGGTTTGATAACGTGTGTGTGTCCAGCTTTTTTTTTTTTTTAAATTTATTTCAAGGCTCGTTGGCTAGCTTTTATTTTATTTTTTTTGTTGACACTTGTTTTAACTCTTTTTTGACAAAACACAAATAAATACAGTGTTTGCTGAACATAATTAACAATATCATTAAGAAAACTGAACAAGATTTGTATACAATGGATTGAGCAAAACTCATATACGTACGTCATATCTATTAGTCTGTTATGTTTTTTAAACAATATAAAGTCATTTAATTTATACGGTTGTAGTTGTTGTTTGTTTCTTTGTTTGTTTGTTTGTGTGTTTGTTTGTCTGTTTGTTTGTTTGTTTGTTTGTCTGTTTGTTTGTTTGTTTGTTTGTTTTAAATTTATTTGTATTCGCCCCTAGCAAAAAGTCAACGATAAACGCGTTAGAAAAGCAAGATTATCCGCGTGAGACCCGAAGTTCAAAACACACGCAAAACGCCTACATCTTCAACAAAGGTTCTATATATATGAATTTACAGTCGTTTTTAATTATTTATATATAGGACAAACATTCAAACATAAACAGGCATCAGTTCATACAGAAGCCATGCATACTATATCTAGTAAAGAAGCGTGTGTGTATGTGTGTGTGTGTGTGTGTGTGGCCAGACTTGATGTCTGCAACGCGTTTGTTCAAGAGAGCAAAGATTTCAAGATCACGACAATGTCGACTATTGGGTTCGTTTTTGTTTGCGGGCTAGTGTTCGTTAAATTGCGATTGCCGCCCTGCAGCTTACCATAGCCTGAAGGGGGTAACACGTTTTGCACCTGCCGTGTTTGGCCTTCTGTACTTGCTTGTGTTTTGCCTTCTGTACCTGTTGTTTTGCCTTCTGTACCTGTTGTGTTTTGCCATTTATAACGTTTACACACAGGTGAGTGATAGATCTAACGTTTCTGCTGCGATGTGTATCATGTTAATACAGTTTTTGTGTGTGTGTGTGTGTGTGTATGTGTGTGTTTGTGTGTGTGTGTGTGTGTGTGTGTGTGTGTGTGTGTTGTGTGTGTGTGTTGTGTTGTTTGGTTGGTTGTGTGTGTGTATGTGTGTGTGTGTGTGTGTGTGTGTGTGTGTGTGTGTGTGTATTGGTTACGGTTATTGTTAAGGTTGAGATTGGTTTTTAGTTATGTCTGTACCCAGTTCTTTGAAATTGAAACTTCAGTAACAGCGCTCTTGAAACCTAGCTTGCGTTTTCTACCGTCAGAAAACGCCGCAGCAGAACGCCGCCATATTCTAGAAATGTATGGCTAGTATTTTAACCCTTTCACGCCCTTGTCCTGTTCACCATTTCGTCAAGTCACTGGGCGAAGCTGGTGTAAGGTTTTTGAAGACAGGAGGGTGAGGGAGTGAAAAGGGGTTAGTTATGGCGTACAGCGCCCGTGTCGTTACTGTGTAACTTCTTTACACGTGACAGCTGGTGATTTCGAAGAATGTCTTGTGTCTTTAAGATGGTCGTGATGTTGCATATGACACACGTGTTTCACGGTCTGGTACGATGCCTTGCGACACCCCCAGTCTGTGAGGGAGAATGGCAACACTGAAGGGAAGGGGGGGGGGGGGGTCAGCCACCGAGCCAAGAGAGTGAGTGATTTGTGCCGCTACGCAAAGGCAGTCTCACCATAGTAATTTTTTTCATGCTCGGGAATCCCTGAGCCGCAATTTCCGACGGGTTATTGGAAGTCTTCGTTATCATTGGTTATTGGAAGTCTTCGTTACCATTGGTTATTGGAAGTCTTCGTTACCATTGGTTATTGGAAGTCTTCGTTACCATTGGTTATTGGAAGTCTTCGTTACCATTGGTTATTGGAAGTCTTCGTTACCATTGGTTATTGGAAGTCTTCGTTACCATTGGTTATTGGAAGTCTTCGTTACCATTGGTTATTGGAAGTCTTCGTTACCATTGGTTATTGGAAGTCTTCGTTACCATTGGTTATTGGAAGTCTTCGTTATCATTGGTTATTGGAAGTCTTCGTTACCATTGGTTATTGGAAGTCTTCGTTATCATTGTTATTGGAAGTCTTCGTTACCATTGGTTATTGGAAGTCTTCGTTACCATTGGTTGTTGGAAGTCTTCGTTACCGACGGTTGTTGGAAGTCTTCGTTACCGACGGTTGTTGGAAGTCTTCGTTACCGACGGTTGTTGGAAGTCTTCGTTATCATTGGTTATTGGAAGTCTTCGTTACCATTGGTTATTGGAAGTCTTCGTTATCATTGGTTATTGGAAGTCTTCGTTATCATTGGTTATTGGAAGTCTTCGTTACCATTGGTTATTGGAAGTCTTCGTTACCATTGGTTATTGGAAGTCTTCGTTACCATTGGTTATTGGAAGTCTTCGTTACCATTGGTTATTGGAAGTCTTCGTTACCATTGGTTATTGGAAGTCTTCGTTATCATTGGGTTATTGGAAGTCTTCGTTACCATTGGTTATTGGAAGTCTTCGTTATCATTGGTTATTGGAAGTCTTCGTTACCGACGGTTGTTGGAAGTCTTCGTTATCGACGGTTGTTGGAAGTCTTCGTTATCGACGGTTGTTGGAAGTCTTCGTTATCGACGGTTGTTGGAAGTCTTCGTTATCATTGGTTATTGGAAGTCTTCGTTACCGACGGTTATTGGAAGTCTTCGTTATGGACGGTTGTTGGAAGTCTTCGTTATCGACGGTTGTTGGAAGTCTTCGTTATCGACGGTTATTGGAAGTCTTCGTTATCGACGGTTATTGGAAGTCTTCGTTATCATTGCATGGAAGTCTTCGTTATCAATGGTTGTTGGAAGTCTTCGTTATCGACGGTTGTTGGAAGTCTTCGTTATCGACGGTTGTTGGAAGTCTTTGTTATCGACGGTTGTTGGAAGTCTTTGTTATCGACAGTTTTCGGAAGTCTTTGTTATCGACGGTTGTTGGAAGTCTTTGTTATCGACGGTTGTTGGAAGTCTTTGTTATCGACGGTTGTTGGAAGTCTTTGTTATCGACGGTTGTTGGAAGTCTTCGTTATCGACGGTTGTTGGAAGTTTTCGTTATCGATGGTTGTTGGAAGTTTTCGTTATCGATGGTTGTTGGAAGTCTTTGTTATCGACGGTTGTTGGAAGTCTTCGTTATCGATGGTTGTTGGAAGTTTTCGTTATCGATGGTTGTTGGAAGTTTTCGTTATCGATGGTTGTTGGAAGTTTTCGTTATCGATGGTTGTTGGAAGTTTTCGTTATCGATGGTTGTTGGAAGTCTTCGTTATCGACGGTTGTTGGAAGTCTTCGTTATCGATGGTTGTTGGAAGTTTTCGTTATCGACGGTTGTTGGAAGTTTTCGTTATCGATGGTTGTTGGAAGCTGGCATGGTTGACAGTGCGGGATGCTGGTGGACAGTATGAGGGAGTCAAAGGGTTAAGTTTTTGCTTTTCTGGCATGGTTGACAAGCAGGATGCTGGTGGACAGTGCGAGGGAGTCAAAGGGTTAAGTTTTTGCTTTTCTGGCATGGTTGACAATGCAGGATGCTGGTGGACAGGGCGAGGGAGTCAAAGGGTTAACATTTTGCTTTTCTGGCATGGCTGACAATGCAGGATGTTGGTGGACAGGGTGAGGGAGTCAAAGGGTAAACATGACTGATGTCTGATGGTTTGGTGTGTCTTTCTCAGTGCACTACTCCTGTGGAGTTCAGTCCCAGCCTGCGGTATTAACCCTTTGACTTCCGCACCCTATCTACCAGATGCAAAAACTTAACCCTTTGACTTCCCCACCTTTAACCCTTTGACTCCTTCACCCCTTTCCACCAGCTTCCTTTGAGTCCCTCACCCTGTCCAGAAAGCTGGTGGATACGGTGAGGGATCCTGGAGTCAAAGGCTTGAAATTTTGTTTTGCTAACGTGGCAAGCCTGGTTGACAATGCAGGATGCTGGTGGACAGGATGCGGGAGTCAAACAGTTTAAAAAAAAAAAAAAAGGAAACCTGGCCTGTTGGCTGCCCATCATTTTGGTGGTGTCAACTTTTAAGAGTTGCATAGCCCCCCTCTCCCTCCCCATCTCAAGATCTTGACAGGAGGCAGGGTTGTGCGTAGGCTCAAGGAGTCTGCTATAGACAGTTGCTGGCTGATTTTTCGGTGGAGCGCATATGGAAATGTCCGAGTGTGACGAATCCCTCTCGATCAATCTCCAGCTCCCTCTCTCTGTCATCAAGACAGTTTCGGAAGTGCGGTACAGGCCTCTCTTAGTATAGCAGTTCTGTGTGTGTGTGTGTGTGTGTGTGTGTGTGTGTGTGTGTGTGTGTGTGTGTGTGCGTGCGTATGTGTGTGTTTGTGTGTGTGTGTGTGTGTGTGTGTGTGTGTGTGTGTGCGTGCGTGTGTGTGTGTGTGTGTGTGTGTGTGTGTGTTTTCATTTACCAAGTTAATTATACCATATTTATTTTAACCGAGGCCCATGATAAGTACTCGCTTTAGAGGAAAGACATGGGAAAACGATTCCGTCTCACAGATGTTTTGACAGACATACACACTCATACACACATGATTCAAATTAGCAGTAAAATTACCCTTTTTTCAAAAACTACCATACAGACACAGACACAGATACAGACACACACACGGGCGCGTGCGCGCGCGCGCACACACACACGCACACACGTACACACACACACACACACACACACACACACACACACACACACTCTCTCTCTCTCTCTCTCTCTCTCACACACACACACACATGATTCAAATTGGCAGCATGATTACCTGTTTTCAAAAACTACAACACAAAACACACAACCACACACGCACGCACACACACATACACACACACACATACACACACGCGCGCACACACACACACACACACACACACACACACACACACACCACATGTACACACGCACATGATTCAGATTGTACGTCTTTTTTTCAAAAACCACAATACAAAACATACACATAAACACACACACACGCACGCACGCACGGACGCACGCACAGACACACACACACACACACACACACACATAACACACACACACACACATAACACACACACACACACACACACACACACACACACACACATAACACACACACACACACACACACACACACACACACACACACACACACACGATTAAAATTGGCAGTAAAACTACCTTTTTTCGAAAAATAAATTACCTTTTTTTTCAAAAATTACAACAACAAAACACACACACACACACACACACACACACACACACACACACACACACACCACACACACACACACACACACACACACACACACACACACACACTCACGCGCGCACACACACACACACACACACACACACACACACACACACACACACACACACACACACACACACACACGTCTATGATTAAAATTGGCAATTAAATTACGTTTTTTTCAAAACTACAAAACACACACATACCCCCACCCACCCCCCCACACACACACGCACACACACGCAAGTCAAACTGACGAGTTAATTACTAACCATCTGTCAAGAACTTGACGTCTCCATTCTGCAGTCAGACAAGAACTTGACGTAAAGAGTTCACATGGACATGTCAGTGACACAGGATGTTGTTGTGTTGAAATGACCCGTGGGGAACAAGGGAACCACAACATGGCAGACGACCTGAGTGACAGCTGGAGGGAAGTGAGTACAAAATAAGTAATAACAGAATTAATTTGACAATCAATTTGACAATCAATCCATTCAGATTCACCCATTCGATTGCCATCCAGGGTGGATCAGAGAACCGAAAAAAGCATCGGTTTCTCGCAATGCACAAATTTTTTTTTTTTTAAAGCTTCTTCAAACAGTGTTTTCGCTAGTCCTCATAAACTCTGAGAGTGGTAGGACTTTAAAACTTACTAAACTAACTAACTTGACAATCAATCGTATATTTGAGAGAGAGAGAAAAAAAAGAAAGAAAGAAAGGAAGAAGAAGAAGAAGAATGTGACAATCGTCTGTTTGAAAAACATATATAAGAAAATGAATAGATAAATATATAAGATAAAGAAGAAGAAGGAGGAGGAGGAATTAGAATGACGGGTATGCTGAAGACAGTAGTAAGAGAATTTGACAATTGTCTGTTTGAGGGAAAGAAGAAGAAGAAATTAGAATGACGGGTATGCTGAAGACAGTAGTAACAGATTTTGACAATCGTCTGTTTGAGAGAGAGAGAGAGAGAGAGAGAGAGAGAGAGAGAGAGAGAGAGAGAGAGAAAAAGAAATTAGAATGTTGGGTATGCTTAAGATTAGTGCGAAAAACATGAAACGTGAATGCTACGTCGGTCGTATTCGATCACATATTAAGAAAATACTTTTATTTTTCAATTTTTGTGTCTGCTTGTACGGTCATGGATGTTGTGAGGAGACAGAAAGTTTTGACTGTCAGTAAACTCCGAAAGCCTATTATAAATCCTGATTACTATGTCGGTGGCTTTTTTAAAAGTTTTTTTTTTCATTTATTATTGATTTTGTACAGGAGTGAAATTCTTTTCTTTTTTCTTTTTTTTTTCCGTCCCATTTTCTGTGCCACCTTAATGGCCACAGAAGCTGGCACAGTTCTTGCAATGCGATGATGATGATGTCGATGTGGATGATAATCATGATGTTATGGAGTTCCATTTAGGATTGAGACTGCGTGACAGGGCTGTACTCTACGCTTACTATCATAATACATCCTGGCATCAACCAGGCCCGAGAGATACAGACACCGGCGGTGCTGGTCAAAAGATTTGAGCAACACCCTCAAAGACGCATCCGTGAAGTGGATGAGACTCAACTGTGTGGTCCCAGTCTTCCCAATGAGCCCGTAGCACGCCCAACTCTTGAGTAGGAGCCGGTTAGAGCCGAAAACTCCCACAGTGATTTTTGAAGGGACTGATGGGGATTCGAACCTACAACTTTCCAGTCGGTAGTCCGTTGCGTTAACCACTACACCACGGCGACTGGTAGGAGAGAAATTCTTATTAGAATGACCTGAACCATAAGGAGCTATGAACACTTCGTCATGGAGAGTGTGTCATTTATAATCTGCTAGTTCCTTTCCTACTGCTTATTACATGTATATACATGATGAATCGGCCAAGCCAAAACAGCATTCAAGAAGATGACAAGCATTCTTACCAACAAGTGCCTATCAATTAACATCAGAAAGAGAGTCCTTGAATGTTATATAGAACCAATACTGTTGTAGGGATGTGAGGCGTGGACAGTCAGCAAGCAAAGCCAGAACAAGATTGAGGCAACCGAGATGTGGTTTCTCAGAAGAATGTTGAGAGTTCCATGGACAGCAAAGAAAACAAACGAGACATTCTTGATGAAGGCAGACACAAATAGTTCACTCATAAGGAAGATTAGGAAAAGACAGGCAACATTTATAGGCCATTTTATGAGGAAGGGGGATTTGGAGCACCTGGTCACAACAGGAAAGTTGGAGGGAAAGAGAACACCAGGTAGACCCAGGGAGAAAATGCTAGACGGACTTGCGGAGTGGCTGAAGACGAGGAGGGTGGAGGAGATGCTTGGGGCAACAAGAGATAGAGACAGATGGAAATCCATGATCGCCAACGCCATGCGGCAGGGCACCTGATGATGATGATGATGATGATGATGATGATACATGATGAAGACTCTCCTATGGATCCGATGGATGAGTGGACATATGAATCCTCATGGCCATAGTAATTAGCTTGGAGTTTTTTCAAAGGGAATTTATTATTTAATATCTACGTGCTCCTGTTCTACTGCTTACGAGCGTATCACATGTATGTACGTACATGATGAAGAATCTCTCATCGATCCAGTGGATGAGTGGACATATGAATCCTCATCGCCTTACTTAATTAGCTTGGAGTTTGCTCAAGGGGAATTTATTATTTGATATCTGCATGCTCCTATTCTATTGCATATTACATATACTCCTAATCATAATTTAAGGGCCACTTCTTCCTTCCTCTCTAATTTTAAGTTGAAATAATTGACAATGTTTAGAATTGATTCTATGTTTTATTTCATCATTTCCACACCTGTTTTGGAAAAAGAAATTAGCACAATGACCCATTAGTGAACAGCACATGCATTTAAAGGAACATCCCCCCCTTTTCAAAAAACAGAAAGTGTCAGATTTGGCCAATCTGTTTTCAATATCGCGTGTGTCCGCCCCGAGCCTGGATGCATGCTTCACAGCGCCGATGCATCGACCCCACAAGGGTACGGAGTGTGTCCTGAGGGATGGCCGCCCACTCGATCTGCAGGATGTCGACCAGCCTGGCCAGGGTGCCCGGTGGGGGGTGGTTGTCCCTGATGCGCCTCCCGAGCACATCCCAGAGGTGTTCAATTGGGTTCAGGTCAGGTGAGCACGCTGGCCAGGCCATACGGACGACTTCATGCTGCTCCAGGAAGTCGGTCACAAGGCGTGCTCGATGCGCAGGTGCATTGTCGTCCTGGAAGATGGCGCCTTGACCAAGGTCCACAAGCGCAGGCAGTGCCACGGCCGCCAGAACCTCGTCCCGGTACCGGACCCCGTTCAGGATGCCGTCAATGGGGAGCAGAGGGGTCCGGGTACCACGGCTCATGCCACCCCACACCATCACCGACCCGCCGCCGTACCGGTTATGCTCTTGGACAGTGGCGTCAGCGAACCTCTCCCCTTGACGTCGCCACACCTGAGCCCGGCCATCGTTAAAGGTCAGGGTGAACCTGGACTCATCCGAAAACAAGACCCGGGCCCACTGTTGCCTTGTCCAGGTCACGTGCTCCCTGGCCCAGGTCATGCGGCGCACTCTGTTGACCGGTGACAGCACGGGTCGGACGGCCGGTCTCCGTGACCTCAAGTTTGCCTCATGTAGCCGTCTTCTCACCGTGCTGCAGCTGATGTTAGCACCTGTTGCGTCCCTCAGCTGACCCCTCAAGGTCACCGCAGTGGATGCCCTTTCCCTCAGGACGGAGAGGGCAAGGTAGCGGTCTTGCTGTCTTGTCGTTACTCTGGGTCGACCCGTGTGACGCCTTTCCTGGACTGCTCCAGTCTCATTGAAGCGCTCCAGCAGTCTCTGGATTGTGGAATGCGACACTTCAAGTCGTCTAGCAACTTCCCGCAAATCCCCAAACACGTGCCAAAAGGAAACTGCAATGTTGTCTGAGCTCTTATCCATTCAGTTACGGCAACGAATTGGAGAAAAGAGTAAGAGAAAATAGGTTATTTCTCCTTTCAAAAATTGACTCAAAAACATTCCTGGCCCTTCAATAATGACGTGTAGTATATATAGTGAGGATTCTTTCATCGATCCCATGGATGAATAGACATGAATCCTCATCGCCATACTAATTAGTATGGAGTTTGTTCAAGGGGAGTTTATTATTTGATATCTGCATGCTCCTATTCTACTGCTTATTACATACTTGATGAGGATTCTCTCATCGATCCGATGGATGAGTGGACATATGAATCCTCATCGCCACACTGATTAGCGTGGAGTTTGTTCAAGGGGAATTTATGATTTAATATCTGCATGCTCCTATTCTATCGCTTATGCTACGTTTACACGGGATGCAACTAACGTGCAACCACTGGGTTTTACCAGTTGCACGAGGAGCCGTGCAACCGCAAAGTTGTGTGGAGTTGCATTCGTGTAAAAGGAAACGTGCAACCGTTAGGTTCCTCCCCTGTTCCCGCCGTTTCTTGAGGCTCGCGCTGCGTGTGTCACGGAGGCACGCGTGGCGCCAAACTACTTCCTGCCTACAAGCCCAGCCAACTCCAGGCAACTCGTGTAAAAGTGTTCCCAACTCCACACAACCGTTTGGGGCCGTGCAACTGATGCAACTACGAAAACATTATCGCTCTAGGACAATATTATTTTCGGCCGTGCGACTACACGTACAACTAAAAATCGGATTTTACCGAAAAACTGACAACTCCAGACAACCTCAGACAACCGATTGCCTGGAGTCGTCTGGGGTTGTGAATAGGTTGCATGGTAGTGCAACCGATTAGTTGCACGCTAGTTGCACGTCGTGTAAACGGGGCATTATACTACGTTTACACGAATGCAACTTACTAGGCAACTCGGGCCCCAGCCAGTTGCCTTGTGATCTATTAATAGCAGGCAACTGGTTTAGTTACCGTCAGTGTAAACGGTACGGGCAACTACCATACAACAGCTACGCTCCGCCCCCTGTTTGCGTCACTGGCGCTGTGTGTGTGGCCCGCTCTCGCTGGGCTGCAGTTGAAACGTAGTTGCCAAAAATCATGGCAATTGCCACTGCAACTGCCCACAGTTGCCTCTGAGGTTCCGAGGAGTTGACAACTAATGATACAACTGCTCTTGACTGGTACAGCAACTGGTGGCAATCACGTGGGTTGAAAGTGTCTGAAGGTATAAAAAGCAGGCAGTTGGAGGGAGGCACTTCATTGCATCTTGATTCTTCACCATGGATCCTGCTCTGCCGCTGATGATGCTCAAGGTGCAGCATGAACTCGTCTACTTTCAGCAACGACTCGCTGCAATGGACCTGAGGATGCGCAGGAGATCACTCTGGGTCAGAAACTACCTCACCGAGGAAAGGAGGAGGGAGACTGGCCACTACTACACCCTGCTGGATGTCACCATGAGAGACATAGACCACGCCATGTTCAGGAACTACACAAGGCTGACATTGCCTGTCTTCCTGGAAGTCCTGGACAGCATTCGGCCACGAATCACCAGGCAGGATATCAACATGAGGATGGCCATTGAGCCTGGGCTGAAGCTTGCGGTCACCTTGAGGTATCTGGCCACTGGAGACAGCTACCACTCCTTGTCGTACGCTTTTCGTGTTGGGGTTGCCACCATCTCCCGCTTCCTGGTTGAGGTGTGCCAGGCCATCACAGAGGCCTACAACCTGGAAGCCTTCCCTGATGACTGGACAGAGAACTTTTGGAAAGGCATTGCTGACAAGTTCAACACCCGCTGGAACATGCCCCACACCATGGGTGCTTTGGATGGGAAACATGTGGCCATCAAGAAGCCCCCAAACACAGGCAGTATGTACCACAACTACAAGGGCTTCTTCTCCATCCCTATGCTGGCGCTCGTGGACGCAGACTACAGGTTCCTGTGGGTTGAGCTTGGTGGAGTAGGACACATGTCCGACGCCCAAATCTTCCTGCAGAGTGACCTAAGTAAGGATTTGGAGGACGGTTCCATCAACAGGCCAGTTCCATGTCCGCTCACAAATGATCCTGAGGATACCACCCCTGTTCCCTACTTCATCGTGAGTGATGATGCCTTTGCTCTGAAGGACTACTGCATGAAGCCCTACTCCAGGAACAGCATGCAAAGCTCTGAGCTCATCTTCAACTACAGGCTGTCAAGGGCAAGAAGGGTGGTGGAGAATGCCTTTGGATTGTTGGCCCAACGCTTCAGGGTCTTGCTGCGTACCTGTGAACTCAAGCCAGACAGCGTGAGAGACGTTGTCCAGTGCTGCGTGACACTTCACAACATTCTGCTACAGCGACTACCCCCACCCGCGGACGCAGCCGACACGGAAGATGCAGAGAATGACGTAATCCCAGGCTCTTGGAGGGAGCAAGTCATCTGGACTGACCAGCCTCAGCCACAAGCAGCTCGTGCCACCAATGCTGGGAAGGAGGTCAGGGAGATCCTCACAGACTTCTTTGGCAGTCCTGCAGGGATTGTCCCTTGGCAGTGGGACAAAGCCCATGTCAACCGGCCCGCCGCAGCTGCAAGTCCTGACCCTCACCCTGCTCCTGCTTCACCGGGGTATCCTGTGCAGTGATATGCCTTTGGGCATCACCTCCAATCATTGGTCCTTTTCAGGACCTAAAAATTCCCAAGAGATTTGACTTGTCACTCTCTCCCTCTATCTGTCTGTTTCTCAGTCAATGTATCTCTCTGTCTCTCCCTCCCCCTCTCTCTCTCTCCCAGTCTCTCTCTCTCTCTCTGAGTGTGTGCATGTGAAAATAATTATGTTAAATAAAACTACCTATCCTTCTGTGACCATTTCCCCCCCTAAGACGCACAGACACTACACACAGCACACTCCACCCCACCCCAATCACACATACAACCCCACACCCAAAACAAACGGACGTTTTTATTTTTTCAATGTAGGTACATGTATACATGTGTAAACTAGAACAGAGAGAGAGAGAGAGAGAGAGAGAGAGAGAGAGAGAGAGAGAGAGAGAGAGGCTTGTTAAGTTGTGCTAATGTGTATACATAAAGAAAAAAGTCCAGCAAAAAGATCAATTCCATTCTACATCTATAAACCTTTTTTTTTTAAAAAAAACACACTGGCAGTCCTACTAAACTAATCGCATTTTTATCAAATAGGCGTGTAAAATACGCCCAAATTGAACGGGTTCCCAGGTCTGTCTGTGTGTGTGTGTGGGGGGGGGGGGGGTGAGGTGCGGTGTGTGTGTGGATGGGGGAGGGGGTGGGTGGCTCAATCTCTTTTGAACAATTATTGGCCCTGAAAAGGGCCGTATTTTGCATTAGGAGTGCTGCTACTCGAAACCGATGTCCACGTCATCCAGGTTGAGGGTGCTGTAGGTAGAGGGGCCAGCAGACAGACGGGCTTTCTTGGGGGTGCGCTTCCGTGGGGACTGCCTGACACGAACTGGACTGTCCAGCAGGTACTCCAAGGGGTCAGGCCGCACGGGGATGGCGGGAGGGTTCGAAGGCTGGATGCACGTAGGGGGTGGGGCCATGGCAGCAGCGGCGTCCACATGTTGTTTCACCACCTCCCACACCTCGTCCTCAAGGGCCTTGGTCCTGGCCTGGTCCAGGGGTTCGGCCCGAACCGCCATGGCATTCCAAAAGTGGGATTTGGTGGTGGGCATACGTGCGACCATGCGGTCCACCTCCCCCTTCAGGTACTCACAGTACTCTGCCATGGCAGTCATATCCGGATGCTTGGAGGCTGGCCTTTGACCCGCAGATGCAGAAGTGGTGGCAGCTTGAGTGGACATGGCTGTAGCTGCAGGCACAGGACAACTTGGGCCAGCCAACTCGGGGTCCAAGCCGGTACTTGAAGCAGAACCTCTTCTCCGTTTTCCTCCACCCATGGTCTTGGGGGAGATCTCATGGATGAAGGGGAGCATAAACCCCATCCTTGTTTCCAGAGATTGTAGTCCTGCAGAGAGGGAGGCACTGGAACCACTCTTTGAGCGTGCCTTCTTGGCCCGAGCAAGCATGGTCCTCATCGACTTGTACCATGCGGCCAAAACTTGCGGCGTCACTCCCAGTATGTCTGCAAGATACTTCCACTCCCACTTCCTTCTAGGGTAGTCCTTGTAGTCTGGCTCGTTCTTGTCGTATATGTAGGGCCGTTGCTTCAGGAACTCTATGGCCAGGTCCCTCTGCTCTTCAGTCAGGTTGACTCTGACTGCTTTCCTCTTTCCTTTGCCTTTCTGGGGTAGGGTAGGCTCACGCTCTACCAGCTCCTCCACGTCCTCAACCGCAGACAGTGACGCCTCGGATTCAGAAGAATCCATGGTAGCGATGAAAATGGAGAAAAATTCAGTCGTGGACTCCAGTAGCAGCTCAAAATGAATGAGAGTTGTCAGTAAAACTCCCGCCTTTTATACTGTTCCAACGGCGACTGACCAAGTTGCGAAAGCGGTTGGCATGCGAGACAACTGCCTAGGCCACTAGTTGGCAAGCAGTTGTCTATCAGCGCAACCGCACAGCGAGCGAGCGGGACACGCCGTGAAGCGTGCCACGTCTGCCACGCTGGCCTTGGCTTTGGCGCCAATTCGTATAGGTTGCCTCACGAGGCAACAGATACAACTGTGTGTGAACGCTCTGCCAACCGCAGGCAACCGCAAAACAGTTGCCTTGCACCTCGAAGTTTTCGGTTTGATCTATCAACTATTTGGACATGACAACTGCCGAGTCAACTGGAATCGGGAAAATCCAAAAAGGTGACAACTGCAGACAACTGCTAGGCCACAACGTGGCAACAAGTTGCCAAACCTGCCAACTGCCGTTGTTGCCTAGTTAGTTGCCTTCGTGTAAACGAAGCATTATTACATATATGGTGAGGATTCTTTCACCGATCCCATGGATGAATAGACATGAATCCTCATCGCCATATTTAATTAGCTTGGAGTTTGTTCAAGGGGAATTTGTTATCTAATATTTGCATGCTCCTTTACTAGTGATTATTACATACTTGATGAGGATTCTCTCATCGATCCGATGGATGAGTGGACATTTGAATCCTCATGGCCATACTAATTAGCTTAAAGTTTGTTCAAAGGGAATTCAACGTACCCTGACAATTCCATATATATATATATACGCTCCATGCTTGAAATGGGAAGAATGGGGAGAGGGACCTATGAAACGTTAAGCTGGCACCACCAGAACGATGGAAAATGATATGATGGGCAGCTAACAGGCCAGCTTTTTTAATGTTACATGCTAGTATTAACCCTTTGACTCCCTGTACCCTGTCCACAAACATCCTGCATTGTCACCCATGCTGGCAAAGCAAAAACTTAACCCTCTGATTCTCTCATCCTGCAGGAAGCTGGTGGATAGGGTGAGAGAATCAGAGGGTTAAGTTGTTGCAGTTGGTGGATAGGGTGTGGGAGTCAAAGGGTTAAATTAGTACAATAATTAATAAACGGTCTCTATCAGATTGGGCTCTCCCTTTCCAGTTGGTGGATAGGGTGCGGGAATCAAAGGGTTAAATTAATACAATAATTAATAAACTGTCTCTATCAGATTGGGCTCTCCATTCCAATTGGTGGATAGGGTGCGGAATCAAAGGGTTAATTTAATACAATATAATACAATGATTAATAAATGGTCTCTATCAGATTGGGTTCTGCCTTCCAGTTGGTGGATAGGGTGCGTGAGTCAAAGGGTTAATAAATAATTAATAAACGGTCTCTATCAGATTGGGCTCTCCCTTCCAGTTGATGGATAGGGTGCGGGGGTCAAAGGGTTAATTTAATACAATTATAATACAATAAGTAATAAACGGTCTCTATCAGATTGGACTCTCCCTTCCAGTTGGTGGATAGGGTGGAGGAGTCAAAGAGTTAATACAATAATTAATAAACGGTTTCTATCAGATTGGGCTCTCCCTTCCCCGCAGATGTTTTTCATTCAGACGTTGCTGGGAAATGTAACCCTCGTTATCAGTGCCAGACAGATTGGTGTTTCTGTTCATTCATGTGGTGTGACATCCTTGAACAACCCTCTTGTGCCTAATCGCCTCACCATACTCACTGTTATCTTGTTTCTTCCGCGCGGTGCGCCTTCATTCTGTCTCCCACTTGAAAATATGCTCGTGAAAAGAAAGATTGTGTTATATCGACTGGAGAAAACTGGTCCTTGTCTGTCTGTTTTGTCTTTGTGTCTCTGATAATGTGTACAGGAACGAGGGGGAAAAAAACACGAAAAAAAGAATAAGAACGCGTATTTAATACAAAAAGACAAGACAGGCGCAAATTTTTCGGCCATTTGTCAAGCGTAAGATCACAAACAAACAAACAAACACCAGATACAAAAATTTGGAGAGAAAAGACTGAAACTTCCCTGCTGCTCTGTCCAGTGTGATCGAAAAATTAGGAGAGAAAGACTGAAATTTCCTGCTGCTCTGTCCAGTGGAGATACTGGACAGAGCAGCAGGGAAATTTCAGTCTTTCTCTCCTAATCCACTGGACAGAGCAGCAGGGAAATTTCAGTCTTTCTCTCCTAATTTTTGTATCTGGTGTGTGTTTGTTTGTTTGTGATCTTACGCTTGACAAAGGCCAGTTGGCTGAAAATTTGCCCCTGTCTTGTCTTGTTGTATTAGATATATCTATGCGTTCTTAATCTTTTTTCATGTTTTTTTCTGGGTCCTGTTTGCTTGAACGCGGGCAGTCACACTTGTTTTGGAATTCTGATGATGTATGTTAATTATAATTTCTTGGCTGGTCTTTATGGATAGATCTTTACCAAGTTTGGGTCAAAGGTGAAAGGCCGTTGACTTGTCGCAAGTTCGTCAGTTTAGAGGTCATGGCTGTTTAAAAAAAATTGTAGGATCATGGCACTCGGGGAGGTTACCTTTGTGCTCACCTTTTTTTTTTTTTCAGCCCCATTTTCTATGCCACCTTAATGGCCACAGAAGCTGGGCAGTTTTTACAATGCGATGATGATGATGTCGATGAGGATGATAATCATGATGCTACGGAGTTCTATCTAGGATTGAGACTGCATGACAGGGCTGTACTCTACGCTTACTTTCATAATGTATCCTGGCGTCAACAACCAGGCCCGAGAGATACAGACACCTGCGGTGCTGGTCAGAAGATTTGAGCAACACCCTCAATGACGCATCCATGAAGTGGGTTAGACTCGACTGTGTGGTCCCAGTCTTCCCTATGAGCCCATAGCACGCCCAACTCTGGGTAGGAGCCGGTTAGAGCCGAAATATCCCACAATGATCTTTTTAAATGGATGGATGGGGATTCGAACCCACAACCTTCTTGTCGGTAGTCCGTTGCGTTAACCACTACACCACGGCAACTGGGACCACGTAGCTTTCTACTGTTCTAAGCTTACCATTGACTGTTGAGTCAAGTTCAGAAGGTAATAACGACAATAAAATGGATGGTTACCTGTCCCGTTATCGCCCGTGGGGATGCCGGGGGCTCTTGCAGTATAAATAGTATCCTCACCTTCTGGAAATTCTGTGCTAGAAGTTTCCTCTTTTCTGTCCCTCGCTTTGTTTCTGTCTTCCTCCTTTGCTTTCTGTCATTTCTTCCTATCATTATCCGCATATCTCACCTTCCTGGAGACAAAAATGCACGTAACACATGTACCCAATTATCGATCCTAAGAAAAAGTACATAAGACTTTATCGAACACACACAGGTGAATGGATCAGCAGGGCAGATGATAGGAAGAAACGACAGAAAGAAAAGGAGGAAGAAAGAAACAAAGACAGTGACAGAAAAGAGGAAATGTCTAGCACAGAATTTCCAGAAGGTGGGGGGATACTGTTTATACTGAAGAAAGAAACAAAGAGAGTGACAGAAAAGAGGAAATGTTTAGCACAGACTTTCCAGAAGGTGGGCATACTATTTATACTGAAAGAACCCCCGGCATCCCCACGGGGGAAGTTCAGAAGGTAATAATTCAATAAAATGGATGGTTTACCTGTCCCGTGACTGACTGTCTGGAAGCCGAAGATTACGATGGGCTTAAATTCTTTCCATATCGATGATGATGATAATATACATTCATTATGCGCCTAACCTGTGGAAGCCCCTAAGGGCCTGTATGTTTTGTACTGATTTTAAGATGGATTCGCAATATGTATATTAAACGGAAGGATGAAAGTAAAAGGAGGAGGAAACCCGAACTCGTATGCATAATCAAGCGTACACATATTCATGTATACGTGTATACATACACATCCATACATGTATACATTCATTCGCGTACACACTTACATATGTACATACCTACAGAGATACACACACACACATACACACACACACACACACACACACGTATGTACGTACACACATACATATATACATACATACATACATACATACATTACGTTACATACATATATAACACATGCACATACACGCATTACACACAACACACACACACACACACACTCGCGCACACACACACACACACACACACACACACACACACACACACACACACACACACACACACACACACACACACACACACAACACACACACACACAACACTCACAGACACACACAGGCACACACAAACACAGACAGACCACTCACAGACACACACAAACACAGACACAGCACACACATACACACACACACACTCAACACACACTCAACACACACACAACACACACACACACACACATACACACACACACACTCACACACACTCACACATACACACACACAACACTCAGACACACACAAACACACACAGACACACAGCACACAACACACACACACACACACACACACACACAACACACAACACACACACACACACACACACACATAAAACACACACACATTCATAACCACAACACACCACACAACACTCACACACACACACACACACACACACACACACACACACACACACACAACAACAACGACATTACACAACAGACGTTAAATTAAAGAACGAACGAACACACATACAGAGAGAGAGAGACTCACACACACACACAGAGACTCAGACACACGAAACACACACACACACACACACACACACACACACACACACACACACACACAACACACACACACACACACACACTACACACACACACGACACACATACACACACATAAACACTACACAGTCACACACACACAGAGAAAGATTCAATCAGTGAACACCATATTACTATTGACAGACTCTGACCCACAGTGTCAGCAGTAGACAGTCGATCGGGAGGGGACCAGTTATGTCATACAAACAGTGTCCGTTCAGGGCTAACGTCTAAAAGATGACAGCCGACGTTTTTCACGTGATGTCTGAAGTACAGTCCACTCACTCCTCCATCATCCTTACAGAAGTAGCCAGGTAGATGGACGTGTGTCCCTCACTCCTGTGTGGGTTGATGCAGTTCCATTAGTATCGTGTTCTGCAGAGAGTGTGTGTGTGTATATGTGCTTGTGAATGATGCACTAGAGGTCGTTGGTGATTTTGCTTTTCTCTCCTCGTCGTGACTTGTGATTCATTTGGAATTACTCTCTGTGTGTGTGACTGAAGTGTTTGTACTTAAGGTCTTACAGCATTTTCTGTTACGTTCTGTTATACGTATTTTAAAAAAAAGAAAAAAATAACTAGGGGTTCAAATTTCAACCCCATAGAAACGGTACAGTGAATATAGTTGTCTGCTTGATTAAGTGTGTGACGAAATACGCAGAAAAAAAATTCCAGACTTAATTATCTGCATAACTTTTAAAATAAAAATTACTTTGAATATCACATGTTTCAGCAGGGAAGGAGGGGGGGGGGGGGTGGGATCAGTTTTGTTTTGTTGAACAAATTAACAAAATGCAAAGTAAAACAACTGTCAGTTATGATTTGATTGTATTAATTATTGTGTTGATGATATAATTCAAACGTTCTGCTACAGTCTCTGACTGTAGTATGTCCATAATCATCGTTAATGTTCATAAGGTGATGATATGGAGAACTTCGTGAAGAAAAAGAATCCTTTCCTGTTGTTTAGAGCTTTGAGGAACGTTTACAAACATACTTCAGTTTGACGCACGTGTTATCTGGATAGATGGTAATTGGTGTCGCTTATATTCATTCTGTCATTACACAAATTGTTTCATGTTAACTCGTGCTGTTCTTTGTCGTGTGTATATTCCTGTTCTGTGGTCAGGACAAAAGTGTGTCAGCCAGCCAGAATAGTGGGGCGCCGCGTTAAAGAACTGTTCATCATTTGTTTCCAGCTCTGCTGGTTGTGTGCCAAAGCCTGGGTCTCTGCAAATGGTTTTCTGTCCACTGTGCAGTGTTGTCAGTACATCGGGTTTGGTTGTTTGTTGCTGTTTTGCCCTTTCTGTCACTCCCTCAGCAATTCCCTGGAGGGTTGATTTAACAAGACCGTTAAGGTTAACGGTGAGCATGGTTTTTAACTATTGTTTTTTTTATCTTGACGGGTTGTCGTTTTTTGACTTAGCCCTGATACGGCTGTAGTAGTCGGCTGGGCTATAAGCAAAATGAACTGAACTGAACTGGACAAGACCACTGATCATGTTACATGGCCATACCGACGTAGTTTTCTTTTCTTGATTGAATCAACCAAAGGAATGTTCTGAGCTTACTGTTTTTGTGCTTTGTATCTGCTTCTATGCTAGCTGAATGGGTGGCGCAAATTTGTTGGGTTTGAGAAGTTCCACAACATGGGAGATAATTCCTACGTGACTCTCAAGAGTTATGTCCTTTGGTTGATATTATAAAAATTCTTCCTGCTTCCCTCTTATTTCTTTGGTATTGACTGAATCAGCAGATCTACACGTGTCCCAGTGCTGTTTGATGGTTTGGCATACTTTGTTGTTGTTGTTGGTGGTGGTGGTGATACGATCAGTGTATGTGATGTTCAGTATCTTGCGATAACACTTCATTCCCATAGCTGGGATTCGTCTTTCCAAATCGGCAGTGAGGGTCCATGTCTTCATGTATACAGGAACATGACATTTCAGCAATGGCATGGAAAAGTTTTCCTTTTGTGGGGGGCCTACCATGGTTTCGAAGGGGGAACATTTGGCCCCGAAGGAAATTTGATGTTCCTAGTAAGCTGTGTGTAAAGTGTTCACAGATATTTGTACGCTATCTTTTAGGTTGATTATTTTTTTATTTTCTTTTCTCGTTCAGATTTTGTCAGGCTGTATATTATTTTTAAAAAAGAAATACCCGAGGGTGCTGGATGGGACTCAAAGCACCACCAATGCCTCACCACTGTGTGGACAATCACCTCCAGCTTTGGACGCCATTTCACCAAGCTAAGGGGGGTCCGTCCATGCGCTGTATGACCCATTTGGACCCAGTCGTCTGGTTTCTTTTTTGTTGTTGTTGTTGTTGGTTTGTTTTTTGTTTTTTGTTTTTTTGTTTACAAACCGAATGGCAAGGTGGAGAGATAATAAATCCCAGGACGTAGCCACACAATGTGCTTCAACCAGGTCCAGCCCAGGTTGCGGACCGAGAGAGAATGAAAGTGCCCTTCCCGTGCCTTATTCAGGGACTTACATCTGTCTGTTGGGCAGGGAGATGAAGGCCCGGGCTGTTCTTGTCACTTGTTCTTGTTTTCCTCTGTAATTCAGTTGTTTAGGTATTAGGTGCTCGTCAGAAATTATCGTTGTTTAAGGTCATATAAGCATGTCCAGCTTTCGTACTCATAGCGGAAGATGAGAAACTACGAGTGATCTGTACAGATGATGAAGTTGGTGGTGCTGCTTCCCCAAGATCATTTGGTGTCTTGGTCATGTTGTCATTTCAGTTCTTGTCCTGATCGATTTTTTCTCCAGCTTTCATACTTACAGGGGAAGATAGAGACTACGAATGATCCGTACGTTCTGTGTACTTGAAGCTGATGGTGCTACTTCTGCAAGATCATGTGTTGTCTTGGTCATTGTTGTCATTGCAGGTCTTGCCCTGGTCGACATTTCTTCAGCTTTTCATACTCATAGAGGAAGATAGAGACTACGAATGATCCGTACGTTTTGTATTACTTGAAGCTGATGGTGCTACTTCTGCAAGATCATGTGTTGTCTGGTCATTGTGTCATTTCAGTTCTTGTCTTGGTCGACATTCTTCCAGCTTTCATACTTACAGGGAAATAGGAGACTACGAATGATCGTACGTTCTGTGTACTTGAAGCTGATGTGCTACTTCTGCAAGATAATGTGTTGTCTTGGTCATTGTTGTCATTGCAGGTCTTCCTGGTCGACATTTTCAGCTGTGCATACTCATGAGAGGAAGATAGAGACTACGAGATCCGTACGTTCTGTGTACTTGAAGCTGATGGTGCTACTTCTGCAAGATCATGTGTTGTCTTGGTCATTGTTGTCATTTCAGTTCTTGTCTTGGTCGACATTCTTCCAGCTTTCATACTTACAGGGGAAGATAGAGACTACGAATGATCCGTACGTTCTGTGTACTTGAAGCTGATGGTGCTACTTCTCCAAGATCATGTGTTGTCTTGGTCATTGTTGTCATTGCAGGTCTTGCCCTGGTCGACATTTCTCCATCTTTTATACTCATAGAGGAAGATGGAGACTAAGAGTGATGTGTACAGTTTATGTACTTGATGATGAAGCTGATGGTGCTGCTTCTCCAGGATCATTTGGTGTCCTGGTCATTGCTGTCATTGCAGTTTTGTCCTGATTGACATTTTCTCCAGCTTTCATACTCACAGAGAAAATAGACACTAAGAGTGATCTGTATAGTTTGTGCACATGATGATGAAGCTGATAGTGCTACTTCTCCAAGGTCATAATTATATTGTCTTGGTCATTGCTGTCATTGCAGTTCTTATCCTGAGTGACATTTCTGCTGTGCAAATGTCTGCTGTGATTGGATGGTTCGGCAGTTATCCAGTCTCATGTTTCCTTGGCTTGTGGATGTGTTGGCTGATCTTTTCATGTCATTTCTTATTAGTACTTTAAAGAAAGTTTTCATAATGGTGAAACTACGTGGGTATGTTGGTTTTGGAAGGTTCTGAATTTTTGAAACATCAAGTTTCATGGAATATTTTAAATCTCAATCTGATGAAAGGTTATAAGTAATTCTAAATAAGAAAAATATAACAAGAGATCAGGGAAATGTTTTGTAATTGCACTTTTTCAGTACAGTATTAGGAATTTATGATTAGCATTTTTTTTATATGAAGATCTGAACGCTGTACACAAATGTGCTAGGGACCTATGCATAGAGAAAGTTTTTGAAACACTTGTGTAAGTAATGGATGTAGTTAACGCTGGGTATACTGGAGTATACTGGCATAGCTGGCAGAATCGGCCAAGCCAAACCAGCGTTCAAGAAGATGACAAGCATTCTTACCAACAAATGCCTATCAATTAACATCAGAAAGAGAGTCCTTGAATGTTATATAGAAACAATACTGTTGTACGGATGCGAGGCGTGGACAGTCAGCAAGCAAAGCCAGAGCAAGATTGAGGCAGCCGAGATGTGGTTTCTAAGAAGAATGTTGAGAGTTCCATGGACAGCAAAGAAAACAGACGAGACAGTCTTGATGGAGGCAGACACAAGTAGATCACTCATAAGGAAGATTAGGAAAAGACAGGCAACATTTATAGGCCATTTTATGAGGAAGGGGGATTTGGAGCACCTGGTCACAACGGGAAAGCTGGAGGGAAAGAGAGCACCAGGTAGATCCAGGGAGAGAATGCTGGACGGACTTGCAGAGTGGCTGGGGATGAGGAGGGTGGGGGAGATGCTAGGGGCAATGAGAGATAGAGATGGATGGAAGTCCATAATCGCCAACGTCATGCGGCAGGGCACCTGATGATGATGATGATACTGGAGTGGGAGAGTCTAGAAGTTGAACTAGCATGGCCCATATTGAAATACAAAGGAAGCAAACGGATGAAGGTTATTTAGCTTACACCCATCGTTATTGACTGGATCACAGTGCATTTTCCTGTTAGGAAATATAGGCTGCTGTCTCTAGATAGAGAGATAGCACCCCTGTGTTCTTTTTCTGTTTTTTTTAATCCGACCTTTAACCCTTTGACTCCCGCACCCTGTCCATCAGCATCCTGCAATGTCAACCATGCTGGTAAAGCAAAATCTTAACCCTTGGACTCCCTCACCCTATCCACCAGCATCCTGCAGAAAGCTGGTGGAGAGGATGAGGTAGTCAAAGGGTTAAGTTTTTGCAGTTTAGGGTGCAGGAGTCAAAGAGTTAAACACTAGCAAAAGATCGAGAAACCAACCGACAATGAGCCAGAACAAAGCGCGACAAGGAAAGGGTGGCGGGCGGAAATCCAGAACGGACAAAACCGATAAGAAAAACCGTAAGGACGCGAGCGGTTCG
>JAPXFY010000027.1:48895322-48900322 GCA_030674185.1 Monoplex corrugatus
TGTTTCTCTCTCTGTCTCTTTTTTCTGTCTCTGTCTGTCAGTCTCTGTTTCTGTCTGTCTCTATCTCTCTCTGTCTGTCTGTGTGTCTGTCGGTCTCTCTCTCTCTCTCCCTCTGTCTCTCTCTCTGTCAGTTTCTGTCTCTGTCTGTCTGTCGGTCTCTCTCTCTCTTTCTCTCTCTCTCTCTCTGTTTCTTTCTGTATCTGTGTCTTCCTTTCTGTATCTCTCTCTCTCTGTCTCCGTCTGTTTGTCTGTCTCTCTCTCTCTCTCTCTCTCTCTCTCTCTCTCTCTCTCTCTCTTCTCTCTGGCACATGTGCAGACGCCTTTAGATACCTATAGGTAAAATACCTGCTTGTTTACTTGCATTAGAATAGATAATGAATTTGATTAACAAAATACTAGGTGCTGTTATTGTTCGACTTAACGTTGTGGTGTATCTAGTCATGTCGTGGTTAACGTGGCTGTAACCGAATTCTGTTATTTTCAGTGTTGTTGTTGTTGTTGTTGTTGTTGTTGTTTGGTTTGAAATCAGCTGTCTGTCTTGTTGGGGCTAAATGTTTTGAAGGACACTTGAATTATCAGATTATCAGCTTTATTTTCTGTCTCTAGTCTCTCTTTCTTTGTCTGTCTGTATGTCTGTATGTATGTATGTCGTCTGTCTGTCTGTCTGTATGTATGTATGTATGATCTCTTTTTTTTTCTTTTTTTTTCTCTCTCTCCTTCCTTCTGTCTGTCTGTCTCTGCCTCCCTCTGTCTGTCTCTCTCTGTCTCTGTCTGTCTTTCTCTGTATGTAGGTAGGTCTCTCTCTCTCTCTCTCTCTCTCTCTCTCTCTCTCCCTCTCCCCTCCTTCTGTCTGATTGTCTCTCCCTCCCTCTGTCTCTGTCTCAGTGTGTCTGTCTCTGTCTGTCTGTATCTGTCTGTCTGTCTCTGTCTGTCTGTCTCTCTGACCATCAAGGTCGCTACACGTACATGTCTGATTCAACTATCAGCGTTAATGATTTTTTTAATACTATCATGTGATTTGCTCGCGCATAGATAGCTAACAGAATTGAGTTGATAAACAGCGTGCCTTTGAAGACGTGCATTCGTTTTTCCCGATGACAATCTATACACACACACACACACACACACACACACACACACACACACACACACACACACACACACACATACACACACACACACACACACACACACACACACACGCATACGCGCACACACACACACATACACATACACACATACACACTCACACACACACACACACACACACGCGCGCGCACACTCACACACACACACACACACACATAGAGAGAGAGAGAGAGGAATGATTTTTGAAATAATTCATCGGGAATGAATTATACATGAACGTTTTCCAAAATACAGTTCATTTCTGATGAAACAAAACAGCAAGTGTGTTGAGCGATCCCTCTGATAGACACAGATGTAAATGAAGCATTCAATGTTTTCAGTCAATAACTGTATGAAAGATGCTGCAGAGTGCATGAGAGAACATACCAATACAAATCATGTGAATCCAAAGTACTGGGATGATTTGGAATGTAAAGTTGATTTGAAAAAAAAAATGTCTGGAAATTAGAAAAGAAAAATTTCGTCACACAAATTCTCCAGTTAGTTGTGATATACAAATTCTCCAATTGGTCGTAATAATTTCTGTTAAGCTGGACGTGAGTGTGAAAAGAGGAAACAAACAGTTCAGAAAAATCTGCTTTAAATGAACTAATGTAGTCAAAGACTAATCAGAAACATTTTTGGAATTCAATGCGTAAAATTTGAAGGAAAGGAAAACAACCCATAAATAATCATTTTCCTGATAAGTGAACTAAGTGGGTTGTTTTTCCTTTGTTTGAGAAAGGTGACGTCAATAATCCCAACATCTGGTGAATTCCTTTATGCGATACTATTACTAATCTGTATAATGCTATTAGTAACAAGAGACTGCAAGGTTGGATGCGGGTAAATACTGTTACTGGTGAACACCAAACTGATTTCAGGCAGAATTACTCTGCAGTGGACCGTAATCATTACGTTTACATTGATGGCCTTTGAATACAAAAACAGCTTTCTTTAAATCGTAGGTTTTATGTTGCTTTTATCGATCTTGAAAAAGCTTTTGACGTTGTTAATAGAGGTATTCTTTGGTAAATTGTTTTTGAAATTGGTATTTGTGGGAAAATGTAAAAATGTATGAGGGGTATGTGTGAATGTGTGAAGCGAGAGTGGAGCGTGGTGCTACTGTAACAAACACTATAATTTGTTACAAACTGTATAATGGTACATCTGACAAAGCAAGGTGATGTGCGTAGTCCTATCTTATTTTCTCTAAAAGTCCGTGAATTGACCCTGAATGTTAAATAGACTTTGGAGACACGGTGCAACACGTACAAACTACCCTTTCAAGATGTTTATTCTTCATTTGGCTAATGATGGAGTGTGAAGGTCGGAGACAGTAGGCATGATGGCCAGTGCTGCGTGGTGTTCTAATCTGTCAGAGTTCGTTGTATGGGTTTATACCACCATCTTTCATAGGTGTCTGTCAGGGTTGCCTCGCGTTTAGCTTTTGGTCAAAAGATGTGCTCTGGAAGCACAGGAAAATTCTGTAAAAATCTTCTGAAGGTAAAACAAAATATGACTGCTGGATCTTGAGGGTAAAAACAAAATATTAAAAAATATCTTGTTTGTAAAAGATCCTTTGGAGTATAAAACACAACATTTCGAGCCCAGCATACCTTGTTTGTAAAAGATCCTTTGCAGTATAAAACACAACGTTTCGAGCCTGGGCTCGAAGCGTTTGTGTTTTATACTCCAAAGGATCTTTTACAAACAAGGTATTTTTTTTAATATTTTGTAAACATCTTCGTTTTTCCGAGCATGTTTTTAATAATGTCATCAGTGAACGAGTACATTGTAAAGCTTTATGCTGTATATCTGTACAAAGCGTTCAAATTACGGAATGTTGTCACAACGTAATTTCTGGATGAGTTATGGGTGTGTGTGTGTGTTGTGTGTGTGTGTGTGTGTGTGTGTGGTGTATGTCCGTGTGTGTGTGTGTGTTGTATGTCCGTGTGTGTGTATGTGTGGTGTATGTCCGTGTGTGTGTGCATGTGTGTGTGTGTGTGTGTATGTGCTATAACACCGTCTGAGGGGCCGTGACCTTTATGAACAAACCACCTGAATCAGAACCTGGCTCTCTGTCTGTCTGTCTATCTGTCTGTCTGTCTGTCTTTGTCTCTCTCTCTCTCTCTCAGTCAGTCTGCGTTTATCTGTGTTTTTCTGTTTGTTTGTCTCTCTCTGTCTCTCTCTCTGCCTGTCTGTCTGACCCTCTCTCTCTTTCGCTCTCTCTATGTCTTTGTCTGTCGCTCTCTCTGTGTCTGCCTTTGTCTGTCTGTCTGCCTCTCTTTCCCTCCCTCCCTCCCTCCTTCCCTCCATCTGTCTCTGTCTGTCTGTCTGTATCTCTGTCGTTCTCTCTCTCTCTCTCTCTCTCTCTCTCTCTCTCTCTCTCTCTCTCTCACGTTTTCTCTATCTCTGTCTCGCTATCTCTCTCTCTTTGTCTGTCTTTCTCTGACTCTGTCCCTCCCTCCCTTCATCTCTTTTTGTCCCTGTCTGTCTCTCTGTCTGTCTCTCTCTCTCTCTCTCTCTCTCTCTCTCTCTCTCACGTTTTCTCTCTCTCTGTCTCGCTATCTCTCTCTTTGTCTGTCTTCCTCTGACTCTGTCCCTCCCTCCCTTCATCTCTTTTTGTCCCTGTCTGTCTCTCTCTGTCTGTCTGTCTCTCTCTCTCTCTCTCTCTCTCTCTCTCTCTCTCTCTCTCTCTCTGCCCCCCTCTCCCCAGTAGAGGGTATGTACAAAACGTGTATTGACGTGACACAGTGTCTGCGACTTGAAATGGCCACGAAAGTGGGGCAGGCGGTACGACAGACGCTCCGACCAGTGCGAGTGTGCAAAGCAGAGACGTTGTATGTAAAACGTTGGGGCTACTGCCAGTGAAACACAGCACCATCAGGGGTCTGCTGAAAACCCCACAGAACACACCCTTCAACTAAATATCGGCAGCTCTTAGAGAAGACAAGAAGGCAATGGACAAATACCATTACACCTTCAGACAAGACCAAGAAGTGAACCCCAATACCAAAGTTGTTTTTTTTTTTTTTTTTTTTTTTTTTTAGGATATCACACTCAGGGACATTATCTTCATGTTCACTTTTTATTTATTTATTTTTTTTGGTCCCATTTTCTACGCCATCGTTAATGGCCACAGAAGCTGGCACCCCCCCCCCCCCCTTTTTTTTTTTTTTTTTCCACACAATGCGATGATGATGATGTCGATGAGGATTATAATCATGATGTTAGGGAGTTCCATCTGGGATTGAAACTGTGCGACAGAGCTGTACTCTACGTTTACTCTCATAATATATCCTGGTGTCGACCAGGCCCGAGAGATACAGACACCTGCGGTGCTGGGCAGAAGATTTGAGCAACACCCTCAATTTGCATCTGTGAAGTGGATGAGACTCGACTGTGTGTGGTCCCAGTCTTTCCAATGAGCCCATAGCACGCCCAACTCTGGGTAGGAGCCGGTTAGAGCCGAAAAATCCCACTATGATATACTTTTGAAGGGACTGATGGGGATTCGAACCCACAACCTTCCAGTCGGTAGTCCGTTGCGTTAACCACTACACCACGGCGATTGGTCCCAATACCAAGGCAGAGACGTAGTAAAACGTCGGGACTACTGTTAGTGAAACGCAGCATCAGTACAGGTCCGTTGAAAATTCACAGAACATACCCTTCAGCCAAATAACGACAGCTCTTGGTTATATGTTGTTGTAGCTGTTGTTGTCGGCCATCATGCTGTGTCGATATGGGTGTGTGTGTTTGTATGAATGTATGTGTATATGTCTGTGTGCGGGCATGTGGATATATGCATGTATTTACTGTTATTTATTTTCGTCTCTTACCTGTTTATTTATCTACATACTCCTTTA
>JAPXFY010000027.1:48905322-48935322 GCA_030674185.1 Monoplex corrugatus
ATATAACAAATTGATGCAAGTTTAGACAGTGTTAAACCGTTATATGGCAATAGCAGAGGGGCGTCCAGGAGTCCTGACCAGGATGTGGCCCGGCCCTCTTAGAGTGTCAGAAATTACAAGGGTTTCTCCTCTGAGGACCGTCTACTGTCTGGCTCTCCCCAGAGTTTCTTACTGCTACAGTTTAACCCTTCGACTCCTGCACCCTATCCACCAACTGCAGAAACTTAACCGTTTGATTCCATCACCCTATCCACCAGCTTCCTGCAGGAGGCTGGTGGATAGGGTTTGGGAATCAAAGGGTTAAGAGTTTGCTTTGCTAACACTGTTGGCAATGCAGGACGCTGGTGGACAGGGTGTGGGAGTCAAAGGGTTAGGGGCGGAAACAACTTACTTGACGGGGGTTTCTCCTCTGAGGACCTTTTGCTGCCTGACTCTCCCTAGATTTTCTTACTACTACTTTTTACATGTCAGTGGAACCTCAAAGTAACCTATTGATACAAGCATAACAGTATTCATGAACCCAAAGGCAGGTTGAATCTCAAGAAATGGCTGGTGTGTGCGGTTATGTACAGGCTTATGGCTTATATGCCATGATCATTTGGGATCTTTCCATCACATAGCATCTGTAGCTTTGGCGTACATGGAATTTATTCACAGTGTGAAAACGTTGTTTTGAGAAACTTGAAAACGGAATATGAGACTTTGAAAAAACTATTGGTTTTCTCTTGGTTCATTAGTTGCATAACTGCTGTGGCTGTTTGTATGTGTATTTGTTTTAGTACCGATTAATTTTCTGGAACTTTTGGTTTTACCATATGCTATGTCGTTTGTTATGCAACATTGAAACACATTTTAAGTAAAGGAAGGGCCAAAATCTGCACTAGAAAGAATGAAGGAAAGGAAAAATAAACAGACTGAGGGGGAAAATAGAGAGCAACAGATCAATTATAATTAAAGTCACAGTTATAATTCAAGTCAGTCAAGCAACAGATCAATTATAATTAAAGTCACAGTTATAATTCAAGTCAGTCAGTAACATAATACATGCAAATTGTCAGAGGGAGGTGTATAATGCAGAAGAACCATGCATCATCATTGATAGAAGTTCTATATGATATTCAAAGAAGAGAAAAAAACTTGCAATAGAGAAATCAATAATTGTGAAATAAAATATTAAAGAAAACAAACGAGACAGTCTTGATGGAGGCAGACACAAGTAGATAACTCATAAGGAAGATTAGGAAAAGACAGGCAACATTTATAGGCCATTTTATGAGGAAGGGGGATTTGGAACACCTGGTCACAACGGGAAAGCTGGAGGAAAAGAGAGCACCAGGTAGACCCAGAGAGAAAATGCTGGACGGACTTGCAGAGTGGCTGGGGACGAGGAGGGTGGGGGAGATGCTAGGGGCAACGAGAGATAGAGACAGATGGAAGTCCATGATCGCCAACGCCATGCGGCAGGGCACCTGATGATGATGATGATGAAAGTAGCAAGTCTGCTTTTGATATAGTTATCTTTGATTATAGCATTACATTCTTCAATTTGATTATCTGTATATCAGCTCTTGTTTGTTTGTTTATTTGTATTGATATTGAAAACAAAAACCAGATTACAGACATAGATGCAAAGGAAAAGAAAGACACAAAGAAGCATCAGGAATAAATATGGTTGGGGGGGGGGGGGGGGAGGGGGCAAGACTTATAAACTAACACAATAATGAAAATAGATAAGCTAGGGGGGGGGGGGTAGAGGGGAGGGAAGACACATCAACTAACACAATAATAAATATAGGTCTGCTATAATGGATGCCACGTCATAGAAGTTATTAAAAAAAAAAAAAGGAATACTGATAACATCAATTTCCATATATACATATAGGTAAGTCGATCAAGTGCATTACAAAAGCATGAGATAACGGTAGTTACATGTAAAACAAGTGCACGTCAACCCTAACAACACGAAGTTGTTATAAATTATCAACAGAGAAACATACGGGAAGAACAAAGGGGAAAAAAGCAATAAAGAAAAAGCAAACAAAAATTGGGGGTGGGGAGGGAGGGGGTGACATGCCAGCTGTAACACTATAATGAAGGTAGGAGCGCATAAATAGTCAAACAAATCATAAATGGATAAATATTATCAACTTCAACAGGTGGATTGTAACACATAAATAGTCAAACAAATCATAAATGGATGAATACTACCAACTTAAATCAATAGGTGATGTGTAACATAAATAGTCAAACAAATCATAAATGGATAAATACCATCAACTTCAATCAATAGGTGATGTGTAACATAAATAGTCAAACAAATCATAAATGGATGAATACTATCAACTTAAATCAATAGGTGATGTGTAACATAAATAGTCAAACAAATCATAAATGGATGAATACTACCAACTTAAATCAATAGGTGATGTGTAACATAAATAGTCAAACAAATCATAAATGGATAAATACCATCAACTTCAATCAATAGGTGATGTGTAACATAAATAGTCAAACAAATCATAAATGGATGAATACTACCAACTTAACTCAATAGGTGATGTGTAACATAATTAGTCAAACAAATCATAAATGGATAAGTATTATCAACTTATATCAATAGGTGATGTGTAACACATAAATAGTCACACAAATCATAAATGGATACGTACTGTCAACTTAAATCGATAGGATGGGAGTAAAGAGAAGAAGGGTTTAGCTTTTTTTTTGACCGGGTGCTCTTTTCCCCTCCAGCTTTCCTGTTGTGACTAGGTGCTCTAATTTGTATTGCTTCGTGTGGTTGTGGTTACATTCTTCTTATTTTTTTCTTTTCATGCTCTCTGTTTAAAGAATTGTATTATTTCGATCAAAGGTATGGTATGTATCTGGTTGGTGGTTTTTGTTTGTTTTGTTTTTTTAACATGTCTGTCGGTGTGTCTGTAAGCGTGTGCCTTGAATGAACACGTCAGCAGAGATTATTCCTGTCTTCGTGAGAGGTGGCGGATGTGACAATTAACCCTTCGACTCCCGCACTCTGTCCACCAATTGCAGAAAGTTAACTCTTTGATTCCCTCACCCTTCCTGCAGGAAGCTGATGGATAGGCTGAGAGAATCAAAAGGTTAAGGGTTTGCTTTGCTAGCATGGTTGACAATGCTGATGCGCTGGTGGACTGAGTTCAGGAGTCAAAGGGTTATGGGAACATGATCCAACTTTGGGCCACAGTCACTCAGCAATGTCAAGTAGGTCACCACTGCTGTCTGTCTGCAGATCATCAGGAATTTGGGTCACAGTTACCTGACAAGCGATAACCCCATTTCTCCACCTTGTGATCCTCAGCTTAACACGTTACTTTATGTAAAATACATATTGTGCAGTGTCATTACGTATCACTCATAGAGAAATCGACACATTTTTCTGTATAAAATACATATTGTGCAATGTCATTGTTTATCTGTCAGTGAGAAATCAACACATCTTTCTGTATAAAATACATATTGTGCAATGTCACATGTGTATCTCTCAATGAGAAATCAATCACATCTTTCTGTATAAAATACATATTGTGCGATGTCATTGTTTATCTGTCAGTGAGAAATCAACACATCTTTCTGTATAAAATACATATTGTGCAATGTCACTGTGTATCACTCATACAGAAATCACACATCTTTCTGTATAAAATACATATTGTGTAATGTCACTGTTTATCTGTCAGTGAGAAATCAACACATCTTTCTGTATAAAATACATATTGTCAATGTCACTGTTTATCTCTCAGTGAGGAATCAACACATCTTTCTGTATAAAATACATATTGTGCAATGTCACTGTGTATCACTCATAGAGAAATCAACACATCTTTCTGTATAAAATACATATTGTGCAATGTCACTGTGTATCAGTCATAGAGAAATCAACACATCTTTCTGTATAAAATACATATTGTGCAATGTCACTGTGTATCACTCATAGAGAAATCAACACGTCTTTCTGTATAAAATACATATTGTGCAATGTCACTGTGTATCTCTCAGTGAGAATCAACACATCTTTCTGTATAAATGCATATTGTGCAATGTCACTGTGTATCACTCATAGAGAAATCACACATTTTTCTGTATAAAATACATATTGTGCAATGTCACTGTGTATCTGTCATGAGAAATCAACACATCTTTCTGTATAAAATACATATTGTGCAATGTCACTGTGTATCACTCATGAGAATCAACACTCTTTCTGTATAAATACATATGTGCAATGTCACTGTGTATCTCATAGAATCAACACATCTTTCTGTATAAAATACATATTGTGCAATGTCATTGTTTATCTGTCAGTGAGAAATCAACACATCTTTCTGTATAAAATACATATTGTGCAGTGTCACTGTGTATCTCTCATGAGAAATCAACACATCTTTCTGTATAAAATACATATTGTGCAATGTCATGTTATCTGTCAGTGAGAATCAACACATCTTTCTGTATAAATACATATTGTGCATGTCATGTTATCCTCATAGAGAAATCAACACATCTTTCTGTATAAAATACATATTGTGCAATGTCACTGTGTATCACTCATAGAGAAATCAACACATCTTTCTGTATAAAATACATATTGTGCAATGTCACTGTGTATCACTCAAGAGAAATCAACACATCTTTCTGTATAAAATACATATTGTGCAATGTCACTGTGTATCTGTCAGTGAGAAATCAACACATCTTTCTGTATAAAATACATATTGTGCAATGTCACTGTGTATCTCTCAGTGAGAAATCAACACATCTTTTCTGTATAAAATACATATTGTGCAATGTCACTGTTTATCTGTCAGTGAGAAATCAACACATCTTTCTGTATAAAATACATATTGTGCAATGTCACTGTTATCTCTCATGAGAAATCAACACATCTTTCTGTATAAAATACATATTGTGCAATGTCACTGTGTATCCTCATAGAGAAATCAACACATCTTTCTGTATAAAATACATATTGTGCAATGTCATGTTATCTGTCAGTGAGAATCACACATCTTTCTGATAAAATACATATTGTGCATGTCACTGTGTATCCTAGTAGAAATCAACACTTTTGTATAAATACATATTGTGCAATGTCACTGTTTATCACTCATAGAGAAATCAACACGTCTTTCTGTATAAAATACATATTGTGCAATGTCACTGTTTATCTGTCAGTGAGAAATCAACACATCTTTCTGTATAAAATACATATTGTGCAATGTCACTGTTTATCTCTCAGTGAGGAATCAGCACATCTTTCTGTATAAAATACATATTGTGCAATGTCACTGTTTATCTGTCAGTGAGAAATCAACACATCTTTCTGTATAAAATACATATTGTGCAATGTCACTGTTTATCTCTCAGTGAGGAATCAGCACATCTTTCTGTATAAAATACATATTGTGCAATGTCACTGTTTATCTTCAGTGAGAATCAGCACATCTTTCTGTATAAAATACATATTGTGCAATGTCACTGTTTATCTCTCATGAGGAATCAGCACATCTTTCTGTATAAAATACATATTGTGCAATGTCACTGTTATCTCTCAGTGAGGAATCAGCACATCTTTCTGTATAAAATACATATTGTGCAATGTCACTGTTTATCTCTCAGTGAGGAAATCACACATCTTTCTGTATAAAATACATATTGTGCAATGTCACTGTTTATCTCTCAGTGAGGAATCAGCACATCTTTCTGTATAAAATACATATTGTGCAATGTCACTGTTTATCTCTCAGTGAGGAATCAAGCACATCTTTCTGTATAAAATACATATTGTGCAATGTCACTGTTTATCTCTCAGTGAGGAATCAGCACATCTTTCTGTATAAAATACATATTGTGCAATGTCACTGTTTATCTCTCAGTGAGGAAATCAGCACATCTTTCTGTATAAAATACATATTGTGCATGTCACTGTTAATCTCTTAGTGAGAAATTAACACGTCTTTGCCATAAAAGAGGCATGATGCCAACATGGCATAATATCAGGAAAACAGCACAGGACACAAAGAAGTAAAACGGATACATTATCACGATAATTAGTTATCTGGAGTGTGAAGTTTGTTCAAAACAGATTCATGGCGCTGGGACAGTTCCATATGCGCTCCACCTAAATCTGTCCTCAGTTATCTGGCAGACTCCATGAGTGTGTGGTTAAACCCTGTGTGCAGGCAAGGTGGTTAGGGGTGGAGGTGGAGGTGCAACTAGACCTGTAGAACATTGACACCACCAGAATGATTCAAGCGTTAAGATGGGCTGTGAACAGTCCCAATGTGGATAGAATTAAACCTGTAGAACACTAAACCATCAGAATGATTCAAGGCGTTAAGATGGGCTGTGAACAGTCCCAATGTGGATAGAATTAAACCTGTAGAACACTAAACCATCAGAATGATTCAAGCGTTAAGATGGGCTGTGAACAGTCCCAATGTGGATAGAATTAAACCTGTAGAACACTAAACCATCAGAATGATTCAAGCGTTAAGATGGGCTGGCGAACAGTCCCAATGTGGATAGAATTAAACCTGTAGAACACTAAACCATCAGAATGATTCAAGCGTTAAGATGGGCTGTGAACAGTCCCAATGTGGATAGAATTAAACCTGTAGAACACTAAACCATCAGAATGATTCAAGCGTTAAGATGGGCTGTGAACAGTCCCAATGTGGATAGAATTAAACCTGTAGAACACTAAACCATCAGAATGATTCAAGCGTTAAGATGGGCTGTGAACAGTCCCAATGTGGATAGAATTAAACCTGTAGAACACTAAACCATCAGAATGATTCAGGCGTTAAGATGGGCTGTGAACAGAATAATGGGGGGGGGGGGGGGGGTGGAATTAGACCTGTATAACAGTGACACCCCACCAGAATAATTCAAGCATTAATATATGAGCTATGAACCGGCCAGTGGGGGGAGGGGGGCTGAATTAGATCTGTACAACACTTGACACCACCAGAATGATTAAGCATTAAGATGGCTTGTGAACAGGCCAGTGGGGACGGAATTAGACCTGTATAACACTTGACACCACCAGAATGATTCAAGCAAAGATGGGCTGTGAACAGGCCGGTGGGGGTGTGGAATTAAACCTGTAAAACACTAAACCGCCAGTATGACTCAAGCAAAGATGGGCTGTGAACAGGCTGGTGGGGGTGTGGAATTAAACCTGTAGAACACTAAACCGCCAGTATGACTCAAGCAAAGATGGACTGTGAACAGGCTGGTGGGGGTGTGGAATTAAACCTGTAGAACTTACTAATCCACCAGAACGATTAAGCATTAAGATGGCTTGTGAACAGGCCGGTGGGGACGGAATTAGACCTGTATAACACTGACGCTACCAGAATGATTCCAGCATTAAGATGGGCTGTGAACAGGCCGGTGGGGGTGTGGAATTAAACCTGTAGAACACTAATCCACCAAACCTGTAGAACACTAATCCACCAGAATGATTCAAGCGTTAAGATGGGCTGTGAACAGGCCAGTGGTGGCGGAATTAAGCCTGAAGAACACTGACACCACCAGAATGATTCAAGCATTAACCCTTTGACTCCCGCTCGCTGTCCACCAGCATCCTGCATTGTCAACCATGCTAGCAAAGCAAAACTTGATAACCCTTTGACTCCTTAGCCTATCCACCAGCTGGGAAGCTGGTGGATAGGCTGAGGGAGTCAAAGGGTTAAGTTTTTGCAGTTGGTGGACAGGGTGCGGGTATCAAAGAGTTAAGATGGGCTGTGAACAGGCCAGTCTTAACGTTGTGAAATGCAATCGAGCTGGAGATATGAGGACTTGGCTGTGAACAGGCCAATCTTAACATTGCGGGATAGAATTGAACTCGAGATATGAGGACTTGGCTGTGAACAGGCCAATCTTAACATTGCGGGATAGAATTGAACTCGAGATATGAGGACTTGGCTGTGAACAGGCCAATCTTAACATTGCGGGATAGAATTGAACTCGAGATATGAGGACTTGGCTTGAACAGGCCAATCTTTACATTGCGGGATAGAATTGAACTCGAGATATGAGGACGTTGGTCAACAGCTCCATCCAAAAAGCCACCACCCAGCCTGCATTACAGTCGCTGAGATACAGTTACATATTTTTTTTAATATGTATGTGATCAGGTCAGGAAAGGTTTGGCAACATGACGCGGGTATACTACAAGGAAGCGGTCGGGGCCTTCATTGTCTTCGACGTGACGAGAGCATCCACGTTTGAAGCAGTGACCAAATGGAAGAACGACTTGGACAGCAAGGTGCAGCTTGCTGATGGTGCTCCTGTGCCGTGTGTGCTTCTTGCCAACAAGGTCAGTGTCTGTTAAGCTATGTTGTAATGTTTTCCATGTGTTCAATTTCAGTTTCAATTTCTCAAGATAGCGTCTCCACGTTCGGAATGAATTCCATATGCACTAACGTCACAGGTGCCATGTGATGGAGAAGATCCAGAATGATCATGGCACAAGCCTTAAGCCTGCACATAAACCCATGAGCTGGCCAGGTCCTGAGGTCCTACTTAGATATAGTTCCACAACCCTGGGGACGTAGGGGAGTGAGGTGGCAGAGACCGCAACTTTTCTCAGGGCCAGCACCACAAGGGGAAAATCTGTGCTACTTGCCATCAAGGTTAGGTGTTAGTTAAGCTGTATCGTATAATTGCCTGTGTGTGCTACTTGCCATCAAGGTCGGTGTCATTTAAGCTGTATTGTGATATTGCCCTTGTGTGCGTCTTGCCATCAAGGTCAGTGTCAGTTAAGCTGTATTTCAACATTTTGACGCACTCACCCTGTCTAACAGCACGGAAAAAAACATGATTAACTTGGTGGTTAAGGTAAGAAAATGGAAGATTTCAGTTTTTGCTCTGATGTCATCATATAGCTAATAAGACAGGAAGCTGGAGGATACAGTGAGGGAGTCAAAGGGTTAATATCCAAATACCATCATCGTCATCACAATTATCACCGCCTGATCCCCTAACATTAATGAAGAAGATTTGGAAAAGACAAGCAACAACTATAGGACATTTTATGAGGCAAGAGAAATTAGAGCACCTAGTCACAACAGGAAAGCTGGAGGGAAAAAGAGGACCAGGTAGACCCAGGGAGAAAACATTGGGTGGGACTTACAGGGTGGCTGCGGACGGAGAGGGTGGGAGATGCACCTGCAGCGACAAGGGATAGATTCGTATGGAGAGTCATGATCACCAACGCCATGTGGCAGGGCACTTGATGATGATGAGGATCCTCTAGTCAGTGTGTTCGTTGTGGGCGGGGTTGGGGGTGGGGGAACTGATGAGATGCAGCAGCAGACAGGATCCTCCATCTCTGTGTTCAGCTTGTAGCAGAAAGCAGGTCAGGCACGCTGAGACCACAGATCAACATCAACGAATGGATTGACTCATTTGGTTGATGTATGTGTGGTGAGATGTGGTGTGTGCTTGTATGCATACACGTGCACAGACGCATGTGCATGTTTGTTAACCCTCTGACCTCCACACCCTATCCACTGCCGCAAAAACTGAACTCTATGTGTGTGTGTGTGCATGTGTATGAATGTGTAAATGTGTGGTGTTGTGTGTGTGTGTGTGTGTGTGTGTGTGTGTGTGTGTGTGTGTGTGTGTGTGTGTGTGTGTGTGTGTGTGTGTGTGTGTGTGTGTGTGTGATAACAGTGTGACCAAGCCAAGGAAGGACTGGTCAACAATGCCACCCACATGGACGAGTTCTGCAAGGAGAAGGGATTCATCGGCTGGTACGAGACCTCGCCAAAGAGAACATCAACATCGATGAAGCAGCCCGATTTTTGGTTACAAGGGTGAGGTTCTTGCTTGTGTGTGTGTGTGTGTTGTGTGTGTGTGTGTGTGTGTGTGTGTGTGTGTGTGTGTGTGTGTGTGTGTGTGTGTGTTGTGTATGGTTGGATCTCTCTCTCTCTTTCTCTCTGTCTCTGTCTCTCTGTCTTTTAGTCTGTCTTTGTCTCTTATCTTATTCATTCATTCATTCATTCATTCATTCATTCATTCATTCATTGTGAATGTCTGTGTGTCTGTGAACTTGAACTTGATTTATTCATTCATTCCCTCCCCTACCCTTCTCTTTCTCTCTATAATCTTTCTTTGGGGGTGGCTTATTGGCTGGGTATGGTAGGGGTTGTGTTGTTGCTGTTGGCATTGTTATGAATCGAGGTGATTTTCGATTTAATTCCAGTCAGACCAGATAGAAACTCAATTTTATTTTTCTCTGTCTGTGGCAGATATTGGAAAAAGACCGAGCTATGCAACTGGGAGACGACGAGAGAGACAAAGACCGTGTGGTGTTGGACAAACCTTCTCAGAACAGACCAGACAAAAAGTCCGGCTGCTGCTGATAATGACGATAATAATATTATTATGCTTAATTGATAATACTGATGATGGAAATGATCGTGATGATGATGATGATGAATGTAAACTGCTAAGTTTTTACTAATGAAAACTTTTCGTATTGAAAGGGGTAGGCAAGAGGTTAGCAGTCTACTGGAATTTGAAATTTGGACCTTGTTGAAGAGGAATCTGATTTTGATGTCTTCAGCTGGTGCAAAGCGCTATGCATGGGTAAAGATATGAAATGGATGTGAAACAGACCCTTAAGCCTTCTTTTTTTTATGTAAATATGATATAGCTACCCCATCTTCTGCATTGCTATAGCGGCATTACAACTATACCACCTCCATCTCCACGACACAATACCAAAACTTGGTTCATTTTGTCGCAAGTTCTAGTGCCCAGGGACACCTCAAGAGCCATCAGTACCGAGCCGCCTTGAGGCTTCCCACCAGAGGATACTCTGTGCTACTACCAGGTCTCTTCCATGAGATTCAGTGGTGCTGGAACCTGAATTGTAAAGCAATAAGCTGGCACCGCGAAATTGATTGGTGTATTAACCCTTTGACTCCCGCAACATGCCACTAACTGCAGAAACTTAACCCTTTGATTTCCTCATTCTATCCACCAGCTTCCTGCGTGAAGCTAGTGGATGGGGCGGGTGACTCAGAGGGTCATGGTCTTGCTTTGCGAGCATGGTTGGCAATGCAGGATGCTGGTGGACAGGGTACGGTAGCCAAAGGGTTAAGATCGGCAGCAAACTTAGTGACTTTTTTATGGTGCTGGCTGGGAGCGAACTTGAGACATGGGATCTCAGGTCAGTGGCTCTATCAGTTGAGCCAGGCAGCTTAATATGATTAACTACGTTGTAGTACTCCATAGTCCATAAAGACCAGTGCATATTTGTAATGTTAGTGAGTAGAGTATTAGGGAAGTTTTGTGTACTACACTACTCTGCAGTTTATAAGGACAGTGCATAAAAAAGGTTTAGAATCTTGCCAATACTGTATGAATAGTACTTAGCTTTTTTTGTATAAGAACAGTGTTGGAGAGGTCTTAGGGTTTATGGGAATGTTACATTACTCAGTAGTTTTTGTATAAGAACAGTGTTGGAGAGGTCTTAGGGGTTGTGGGAATGTTACACTACTTGTAGTTTTTGTATAAGAACAGTGTTGGAGAGGTCTTAGGGGTTGTGGGAATGTTACACTACTTAGTAGTTTTCGTGTAAGAACAGTGTTGGAGAGGGCTTAGGGGTGTGGGAATGTTACATTACTTGTAGTTTTTGTATAAGAACAGTGTTAGAGAGGGCTTAGGGGGTGTGGAATGTTACACTGCTTGTAGTTTTTGTATAAGAACAGTGTTGGAGAGGTCTTAGGGGTTGTGGGAATGTTACACTACTTAGTAGTTTTTGTATAAGAACAGTGTTGGAGAGGCCTTAGGGGTTGTGGGAATGTTACACTACTCAGTAGTTTTTGTATAAGAACAGTGTTGGAGAGGTGTCAGGGGTTGTGGGAATGTTACACTACTCAGTAGTTTTTGTATAAGAACAGTGTTGGAGAGGTCTTAGGGGTTGTGGGAATGTTTACACTACTTAGTAGTTTTCGTGTAAGAACAGTGTTGGAGAGGGCTTAGGGGTTGTGGGAATGTTACACTACTTGTAGTTTTTGTATAAGAACAGTGTTGGAGAGGCCTTAAGGGTTGTGGGAATGTTACACTACTTGTAGTTTTTGTATAAGAACAGTGTTGGAGAGGTCTTAGGGGTTGTGGGAATGTTACACTACTTGTAGTTTTTGTATAAGAACAGTGTTGTGAGTAGGTGTTAGGGGTTGTGGATGTTACACTACTCTGTAGTTTTGATAAGACAGTGTGAGAGCTAAGGCTTGTGGGAATTTACATCTAAGTTTCTGTTAGAATTTGAAGGTAAGGTGTGGAATGTATACTTGTATTTTTGTATAAGAACAGTGTTGGAGAGGCCTTAGGGGTTGTGAATGTTACACTACTTGTAGTTTTTGTATAAGAACAGTGTTGGAGAGGCTTAGGGGTGTGGGAATGTTACACTACTATGTAGTTTTTGTTAAGAACAGTGTTGGAGAGGCCTTAGGGTTGTGTGGAATGTTACACTACTTGTAGTTTTTGTATAAGAACAGTGTTGGAGAGGTATTAGGGGTTGTGGGAATGTTACACTACTTGTAGTTTTTGTATAAGAACAGTGTTGGAGAGGTGTTAGGGGTTGTGGGAATGTTACACTACTCAGTAGTTTTTGTATAAGAACAGTGTTGGAGAGGCTTAGGATTGTGGGAATTTACATACTTGTAGTTTTGTGTAAGAAAGTGTTGGAGAGGGCTTAGAGGTGTTGTGGGAATGTTACACTACTTGTAGTTTTTGTATAAGAACAGTGTTAGAGAGGGTTAGGGGTTGTGGGAATGTTACATTACTTAGTAGTTTTTGTATAAGAACAGTGTTGAGAGGTTGGGGTTGTGGGAATGTTACACTACTCGTAGTTTTTGTATAAGAACAGTGTTGGAGAGGGTCTTAGGGTTGTGGGAATGTTACACTACTTGTAGTTTTTGTTAAGAAGTGTTGGAGAGGGCTTAGAGGGTTGTGGGAATGTTATATTACTTAGTTTTTGTATAAGAACAGTGTTGGAGAGGCCTTAGGGGTATGGGAATGTTACACTACTTGTAGTTTTTGTATAAGAACAGTGTTAGAGAGGTCTTAGGGGTTGTGGGAATGTTACACTACTTGTAGTTTTTGTATAAGAACAGTGTTGGAGAGGCCTTAGAGAGTTTGGGATGTTACAGTACTAGTCATTTTGAAGAAGTGTTGGAGGTATTTGTGTAGGGGATTTCACTCTGACGTTTTTGTATAAGATCAAGTTTGGAGAGTGTTAGGGCTTGTGGAAGTACCTATCTCAAGTTTTGAAATGGAGAGTGTGGGAGAGGGCTTTTAGACATTGTGGATGTTACCATACTTAGAATGATTGGTAAATTAGTGTTGGAGGCCATACAGGCGTGGACTATGTAACATTACTGTAGTTATGATGAGAACATGTTAGATGGGGTAAGGGTTGTGGAATGTTACATTACTTGTAGTTTGTATACAACAGTGTTAAGAGTGGATTACAGGGTTGATGGGAATTACACACATGTAGTTTTTGATATAGAACATGTTAAGAGAGCTAAGGATGTGGAAGTACATTAAGTAGTTTGGTAGAAACAGTGTAGGAGAGGCCTTGAAACATCTAGGAGTTACACAACCAGCAATTTGGAGTTGTTGAAGATTTGTCAAGAGGGATCATCGCAACAAGTCAGACCTATAAACTAGCTACACCCCAAATGTGGCAAAATTAAGATGGCAGACCTCATAGCCTGTGCAAAACCCTATGCACTGGCAAGATCGTTGAAACATTGGGATGGGGGGAAAAGGGACTATGAAACATTAAGCTAGACAGCACCAGAATGATGGAAACATTAAGATGGGCAGCCAACAGGCCAGTGTTTAATGTTGCAGGCTGGGATTGAACTCAAGATATCAGATCTTGAGTCCATGGCTCTATCAGAAGAACCACCAGCCTCAGTGATTTTTGTGTAAGAACAGTGTTGGAGAGGGCTTAGAAATCGTGGGAATGTTACGCTACTCAGCGATTTTTAAAAGCCATAATAAGCAACAGGGCATTACCACGAGTGCTCTGCAAGTTAACTTCTCGTGGGTTTCATCAGAACAGTACGAGAAAAAGATATCTGTACGAATGCTGCACATCCATTAATTTTTAAAGACAATAGTTAGAAAGGCTTTGAGGATGCTTTGAATGGCATACTACTCAACAGTTTAAAAGTAATTTACTTGGTAAAGATGTCAGTTTGGGTAGGCCATTTTTTGTTGTTGTTGTTTTGTTTTTTAAGACTGCGTGGGAAAAGTTTTGGGACTACTGCAATCTACTGAGTAGGTTATAGGAACAGTGCAAGAGCGACATTTTTGAGGTTTTGTTTCTGTAAGTGATATACTGATCATCAATTTGTAGACAACACAGGGAAAGAGCATTGCTGAAAATCTTACATAATTCATCGTGTGAAGTGTGTGGAGGTTGTTGTGAGTGCTATACTTCTCATCGGTTTGCAAGGAATGGTAGAATGCATTACATGTTTTTATGTTTTTAGATGTCCCCCCCCCCCCACCCCACCACTTTACAACCTCTCACTCAGCCTTAATGATGCCATTACTCCTATTAGCAAATCAGTGATTTCAGGTGCATCTGATGCTGTCATATCTTTTGCTGGTTCTTAACCTTTTGACTCCTACACCCTATCCACCACCAACAAAAATTTGACCTTTGACTCCCTCATCCTATCCACCAGCTTTTGGAGAAAGTCAAAGGGTTAAACTTCTTCTTTGCTGCCACAGTTGACAAAGCAGGATGCTGGCAGATAGTGTGAGGGAGTCAGAGGGTTAGATTTCTGCTTTGCTGCCACGGTTGGCAAAATAGGATGCTGATGGATAGGGTCAGGGAGTCAGAGGGTTACATTTCTTCTTTGCTGCCACAGTTGGCAAAGCAGGATGCTGGTGGATTGGCTGAGGGAATCAAGGGGTTAAATTTTTGCCTTCCTGCCATGGCAAAGCAAGATGGTGGTGAATAGGCTGAAGGAATCAGAGGGTTAAATTTTTTGCTTTGCTGGCACGGTTGGCTAAGCAGGATTCTGCTAGATAGGTTGAGGGAGTCAAAGGGTTCAGAACGAGGGAGGATAAGAGATTTGTTTTGGAGTGGATGGGACAAGGGTGTATTGTGTGTGTTATGCTACAAGCCAGTTCTTAAGGACAATGCATGGAAAAGGTTTGGTGGCACAGAAATGGTTACATTAACCCTTTGACTCCCGCACCTTATCAACCAACTGCAAAAACTTAACCCTTTGACTTCCTCACCCTATCCGCCAGCTTCCTGCAGGAAGCTGGCGGATAGGGTGAGGGAAGTCAAACGGTTAAGTTTTTGCTTTCCTAGCACTGTTGACAATGCAGATGCTGGTGAAGGTGCAGGAGTCAAAGGGTTAATCCCCAGTTTATCAAGACTGTGGACATGTATTACTACAAGCAGTGTACTGCAGTGTTAGGGAAAGTTGGTTATGTACTCGTTACTGTCCACTGTCTTCTTCATCGACTTCGTCTTCTCTTCTCTTCTTCTTCTCTTCTCTTCGTTCTTCTGTCTTCTCTTCTTCTTCTTCTTTCTTCTTCTTTTCTTCTTCTTCTTCTTCTTCTTCTTCTTCTTCTTCTTTTCTTCTTCTTCTTCTTCTCTTCTTCTCTTCTTTCTCTTCTTTTCTTCTTTTCTTCTTCTTCTTCTTTTTCTTCTTCTTCTTCTTCTTTCTCCTCTTTCTTCTTCCCTTCTTCCTTCTCTTCTTCTTCTCCTTCTTCTTCTTCTCTTCTTCTCTTTCCTTCTTTCTTCTTTCTTCTCTTCTTCTTCTTTTCTTCTCCTTCTTCTTCTTCTTCTTCTTCTTCTTCTTCTTCTTCTTCTTCTTCTTCTTCCTTCTTCTCTTCTTCTTCTTCTTCTTCTTCTTCTTCTTCTTCTTCTTCTTCTTCTTCTTCTCTTCTTCTTCTCTTTCTTCTTCTTCTTCTCTCTTCTTCTTCTTCTTCTTCTTCTTCCTTCTTCCTTCTCTCTTCTCCTTCTTCTTCGCATTCTCCTTCTTCTTCTTCCATTCTTCTATCTTCTTTCTTCTTCGTCTTCTTCCTTCTTCTTCTTCTTCTTCTTCCTTCTTATTTCTTCTTCTTCTTCTTCTTCGCAATTCTTCTTCTTCGCAATTCTTCTTCTTCCTTCTCTTCTCCTCCTCCTTCCTTTAACTCCATGGAGAGTCATTGGGGCGCCACACCAAAAAACTCCACTCTATCAGATTCTTTCAGCTCTGCCGGTTGTTTGACAAAGCCTGGGTCTAGGTGGGGGGAAAAAAAAAAAATTTTGTGCTCATTCTGCAATGTTGTCAGTCCATGGTTTTTTAGATAGGTGTTATTTTTTTTGTTTTGTTTTGTTTGTTTGTTTGGGTTTTTTTTGTAGTTTGGTCTTTCGTCCATCTCCTTCTCTCAACAGTTTCCTTGAAGAGTGATTCAGCAAAGCTGTTCGATCTTATTACATGGCCATACCAGTGTAGTTTTTTTTTTAACTGAAGTTTAAAGACATGAGAAGAGAAGCATTTTTTTCAGAGTGGGGTGGGGGTGGGTAGGGATACTGTGTGCTACTATACTATATCAGTCATTCGTTTATTACTGTACATACCCTGAGGAAAAGACAGGCAACATTTATAGGCCATTTTATGAGGAAGGGGATTTGGAGCACCTGGTCACAACGGGAAAGCTGAGGGAAAGAGAGCACCAGGTAGACCCAGGGAGAGAATGCTGGACGGACTTGCAGAGTGGCTGGGGATGAGGAGGGTGGGGGAGATGCTAGGGGCAAGAGAGATAGAGATGGTTGGAAGTCTATGGTCGCCAACGCCATGCGGCAGGGCACCTGATGATGATGATGATGATGATGAGGGGCTAGGGAAAGTGGTTTGCATACTGGCTGTCCTATACCATTGTTCATTCTTTATGACAGCGTTAGTGAAACTGGGTTATATACCTGCTGACCTATACCAGTTGCTAGTTTATTATGTATGACAGCGTTAGTGAAAGCCAGTTTTGTCTCCTGTAGTATTCCAGTTGCTGACTTATTATACACCCCCCACCCCCACCCCACAGGTGCCGGGGTCTTTCAGTGTAAACAGTATCCCCACCTTCTGGAAATACTGTGCTAGAAATTTCCTCTTTTCTGTCACTCTTTGTTTCTTTCTGACTTGTTCCTTTGCTTTCTATCATTTTTTTTCCAATCACTCTCTGCCTTGTTGGTCCATTCACCTGTATGTGTTTGATAAAGTCTGACGTACTTTTTCTTTAGGAGTGATTTTGGTGTTTTTTTTTTTAAGAAAAGTGATCATATTCATGCCTATGAGAATTGTCTTATTTTCATTGTTGCTATGTTGTTGTTGTTGTTGATGATGATGGTGATGATTTTTTTTAGAGACATAGTCATGTCAGTACATGTGGATAAGTTGTTGTTTGTTGTTGTTGTTGTTTGCTGTTGCTGCTGCTGCTGCTGCTGTTGTTGTTGTTGTTGTTTGTTGATGATGATTTTAGAGATCTTCTTTAGATACCTGTGGAGAGTTGTTGTTGTTTGTTGTTGTTGTTTGATGATGACGATGGTGATGGTTGATGTTCATGTTCACAACAATAATGATGAGTTCAGTGGGCAATGTTTTTGTGTTCATCATCAGTGTTCCACTATTTGGATCTTTATGCGCATGGCTCTACACACTTGAGATCGTCTATTAATGCGCATTCATGTATATCCGCACACATCACACACACACACACACACACACACACACACACACACACACACAAACACAAACACACACACACACACACACACACACACACACACACACAAATACAAACACAAACACACACACACACACACACAAATACAAACACAAACACACACACACACAACACACACACACACAACAACACACACACACACACACACACACACACACACACACACACACACACACACACACACACACACACACACACACACACAAATACAAACACAACCAAACACCTCTTAATAAATTTGTTTAGTTAGTTGGTTAGATGGGGGTTTTTTTGTTTTGTTTTTTTTGGGGGGGGGGCTTTTTTTTTTCTTGTGTCTATCTTTTTGTTTGTTTTCACATTGTTCATTATCATCATTACTTTTCAAACGAAAATGGTCACAATGATACCAGCAATACAGAAGTATTGTAACAAAGCCACTTTTTTTACAGTCTATTGTTATGATTGTGCTCTGTGATTTGAGATGGTTGAAACTGTGATGGAGATTGCTGAGTCTGTTTGTATTCATTTGGAAAAGAAACACACATCTTGTAAGTTCATCAAAAACGACAAACCACATGTTGATATATATTTTTTATGTGTTTTTATCTATACCCACTTACCTCCTTACACCCCCCCCCACTATACCCACTCACCTCCTTACCCCCCCCCCCCCCCCCCCCCCCCCCCCCGCACACACAACACACTGCTCTGTCCCAGAGAATCAGTTATTCTTGCTGTTTTTTTTGTGTTTTTTTGTTTTTTTATGTAATCGGTTATTTCTGTTTCATCAATTCTGTGTGTGATTATCCTTTCTTGATTCCACTGATTTATCCCCCCTTGCTTTTTTTTTGTGATTGTATTGCATTTTTTTGTTTTGTATTGTTCTAAATAATTCTGTTATTTTTGATATTTTAAGTGAATCTGTGAAACATGTTCACTGTTTGAAAGTAAGTTTTTTTATTTCTGTAATTTTCATAATTCTGTCCATATCTTTTATTTTTGTTCGATTGATTTATTAAAGGAAACATTTTGTTATGTCTGTGTTCAGAAAAAAAGGTGTGTTTTTTTTCTACAATAAAGGGTTTTTAACACATATTGATTGCTTCATAATGGGTGAAATATTGTTACGATTTCTGTGTTCAGAAAAAAAAACAATTTTTTTTTTCGTTGTTATAAAATGTTTTAAGAAATGAAATAGTTTGTTTCCATATTCAGAACATTTTGTCTTTCTTTGTTTTTGATGGAGTGTGATAGAAACTTTATTTTGATTGTCACAAAAGACTTTTTGATTTGTTGTTATAAAATGGTGGAAGCGTATGATTTCTTTTTTCATGAAATTGTTTTCTTTCGTTTTACACTGGTTGAGTTGTGAGGATTATGTCTATAGTGAGAGAAACGTTTGTTGTTATTGTTGTTGTATAGTGATTTGATTGTTAATATTGATTGTTAATACTTCAGCTTATGTAAACTTTTTTTTAATACATTTCCCTGCAGTGAAGTCATTGTAACCTCTTCATTATTTCAGCGTTCAAGAAAGTAGTCTTTGTCTAGTTAGTAACATTGATACATTTGAAAATCAAATATTCGAATGAATATATTTGAAAATTAAATATTCGAATGAAGATGTAAAACAAAATGGCTGCAGAAGCTTTTGTTTGTTTGTTTGAACTCATTTGAAAGTTTCTGTGGAAGGAGAGAATGATTGAGATCAACCCAGTGCATGTGTGGTCCTATCGTGTGTGTGTGTGTGTGTGTATGTGGTGTGTGTGTGTGCATGTGCGCGCGTGTCTGTGTGCGTGTGTGCGTGTGTGTGTGTGTGTGTGTGCGTGTGTGTCTGTGTGCGTGTGTGTGTGTGTGTGTGTGTGCATGTGTGACTGCCCACGTTCAAGCAAACAGGAACCAGAAAAAACACTAAAAAGAGTAAGAAGAATGCATTTTAATACAACAAGAAAAGACAGGCGCCTGTCTTGTCTTGTTGTATTAGATATGCGTTCTTATTGTTTTTACGTGTTTTTTCTGGTTACTGTTTGCTTGAACGTGGGCAGTCACACTTGTTTTGGATATAAGACTTAGGCTGTTATCACCAGGAAGATGGAGTATATTGCCAAAGTGCCACGCCACTTGGGTTTTTTTTTCTTTTTCAATACTGTGTATAATTTGTATAGATTTGCATCCTCTTATGCCTCGCTGAACTCCAAAACTTAAGTTTTGGGGTGAGAGGTGTGTGTTGTATCTACGTCACGTTTAGTTCTTGAGTTATCTTCACTTTTATGTAAGTATGTATGCCTGTAAGATAAATATGCAAATACTATGTACAGAAAGTTCATATAATTATATTGTGTGGAAGCAAGTATAATGAAGCAATAGCTGCAGCTTTGTCTTCTTTTAGTTTGCTGCTTTTTAGTATGTAAATGATCCATAATAGAACGATTGCAGCAAGTTAATTATTCAAAATATGAAGAAGAAAAAAAAGAATTAATCAAAAGAGAGAGAGGGGGAGTGATGCATGCATCTTCTTTGTCCATCTAATATAAGGCAGAAAACAACAACAAAGATTCCCTTCTGCTCTACAGGAGTTGGAAGAGGGGTTTCACATCTACCCGCATTATAATAGACCACTGTGGAAAATAACTGATATCCTGATTTTTTTCCCTCCTGTGGGGATGCCAGGGGCTCTTTCAGTATAAATAGTATCCCCACCTTCTGGAAATTCTGTGCTAGAAATTTCGTCTTTTCTTCACTCCCTTTGTTTTTGTCGTGTTTCTTTGCTTTCTGTCATTTCTTCCTATCATTTTCTGCCTTGCTGGTCCATTCACTTATGTGTTTGAAAAAGTCTTATGTAATTTTTCTTAGGATCGATAATTGGGTACATGTATTGAGTGCAGTTTTGTCTCTAGGGAGGTGAGATGTGCAGAAGCAATTTTAGGTACTTATTGCCTGTTTTTATGTATATTTTGGCGTCCTTAGGTATGCTTAAATTCAGGTGTTTTTTAAATCCCCTGTACGATAAATTGGACGGAGTGGTCAACACCAGGGACTTGTCCTTAGATTATGTGCGTGAATGCATTGATATGAGTACTTAATTTTCTTTTCTTTTTTTTTCCCTGTGTTGAAGTTTTGTATGTTTTGAAGCAGTTATAGCCCTGATATGGCTCTACGAAAGTCGCCTGGACTTTAAACGACAATAAAAATCGTTTTGTTTTTTTTAATCAACAACAGTTCCACAAATGTAGCAAGTGAGTGAACTCTTGACATGAGCGGACCTAAAAATCAACAAGTGACTTAACCATTTGACTCCCGCACCCTATCCACCCACTTCAAAAACTTAACCCTTTGATTCCCTCACCCTATCCACCAGCTTCCTGCAGGAAGCTGGTGGATAGGATGAGGGAATCAAAGGGTTAAGTTTTTGTTTTGTTAGCATGGTTGAAAATGCAGGGTGATGGTGGACAGGGTGCGGGAGTCAAAGGGTTAAATCTTAATAGGAATTGTGCTAAGGATGATTGTGTAAATAGTTCACCTCAGCTTATCTCGGGAAAACATGTCTTTGTGAATTTACTGGCTTTTAAAGCAAGTGGTGTTGGAAATGGGATAAGAGGAAATTTGAGTGTAGCTTGATTGATGGGGTTTGTTTTTTTCCTAGTTCCTGGTATGTGTGTGTGTGTGTGTTGTGTGTGTGTGTGTGTGTGGTGTGTGGTGTGTGCGTGTGTGCGTGTGTGTGTGTGTTTATGGTGTGGTCTGGTGTGTTGTGTGACAGTGTTGTGTGTTGTGTTGTATTGTGACATGGTGTGGTGTGATGTAGTTGTGTGTTGTTTGTTTGTTTGTATTTTTGAAAGTGTGTGTGGTGGGTGTGTGTGTGTTATTGTTGTGTTGTGTTGTTGTTGTTGTGTTGTTGTTGTTGTGCTGTGTGTGTGTGTGGTGTGGTGTGGTGTGGAGTGGTGTGGTGTGGTGTGGTGTCTGTGTGTGTGCATGTATGTGTACGCGTGCGTTCGTGCATGCGTGTGTTGTTTGTTTTTTCTTTCTTTCTTTGAAGGTGTCTCTTGATGGGTTGATTTGTGTTGTTTGGAAGTTTGTGTAGGCGGTGGTTGGTTGGTTGGTTAATTGCTCTGTATGTCTGGAGGTCTGTTGGATTTGTTGAGATGTTGATTTGTTTGCTGTTGGCTCATCCAGGGCTTTTTCCTTTAGTGGGGAAGGGGGAGGGTTGTTTTTGTTGGGTTGTTTTTGTTTGATTTGTTTCTTTTGTTGTTGTTGTTGTTGTTACTGGGGTGTTGTGTGTGTTTTTGTTTGTGTATTTGTTTTGCCATTTTTGAGGAGTGTTTTTTGTTTTGTTTTGTTTTGATTTGCTTTGATTTTTGTTTGTTCATTGTTGTTGTTGTTGCTGTGGTGGTTTGGTTTTTGTTGTTATTTTTGTGAGGTGTGTATTTTCTGTTTTGTTTCGTTTGTTTTTGTTGTTATTTTTGTGAGGTGTGTATTTTCTTATGTTTTGTTTCGCTTTGTTTGTTTGGTTGTTGTGTTTGTTGGTTTGTTGTTGTTGTTGTTGTTTTGTTGCCAAGTCTCTACACCTCTTCGGTCTCATTATTCCCACGTTGCTCATTTCAGCTTTCCAACACACCTCCAAATGCAGCGAAACTGAGATCACCATGATTTTGTCTTTGTTTTATTACTGTTGTTGTTGTTGTGGTGTGGGTGGGTGGGGGTAAGGATGGGTATTTGTTCTAACGACTGTGAAAGTTGTAGGTTCGAATCCCATCACCCTTGTCTAATTCCCCCGTGGGGATGCCGGGGGCTCTTTCAGAATAAGTAGTATCCCCACCTTCTAGAAATTCTGTGCTAGAAATTTCCTCTTTTCTGTCATTCTCTTTCTTTCTTCCTCCTTTGCTTTCTGTCATTTCTTCCTATCATTTTCTGACTCAATCGTCCATTCACCTGTGTGTGTTCGATAAAGTCTTACATACTTTTTCTTAGGATTGATGATGGGTACATCTATTAAGTGCTTTTGGCTCTAAGGAGATAAGATATGGAGAACACACGGTACATCTATTAAGTGCATTTTTGGCTCTAGGGAGATAAGATATGGAGAACACACGGTACATCTATTAAGTGCATTTTTGGCTCTAAGGAGATAAGATATGGAGAACACACGGTACATCTATTAAGTGCATTTTTGGCTCTAGGGAGATAAGATATGGGAGAACACACGGTACATCTATTAAGTGCATTTTTGGCTCTAGGGAGATAAGATATGGAGAACACACGGTACATCTATTAAGTGCATTTTGGCTCTAAGGAGATAAGATATGGAGAACACACGGTACATCTATTAAGTGCATTTTTGGCTCTAGGGAGATAGATATGGAGAACACCCCTTTACGTAACTTATGCCTGTTTTTATATATGTTTTGGTGTCCTTAGGTATGCCTAAATTTGTATTCAGGTATGTTTTTTAAATCCCCTGTGTGATAACTTGGACGGAATGGTCAACGCCAGGGGCATGTCCTTAGAGTATGTGCGCAAATGCGTTGATATGCGTACTGAATTTTATCTTTTCTTTTATTTTTTTTTCCCTGTTGAAGTTTTGTATGTTTTGAAACGGTTATTGCCCTGATGTGCGCCTGTACGCAGTCGGCTGGGCTTTAAACAACAATAACAACAACAACCCAGGTTTCTCTAGGATTGTTGGAAAGACTGGGATGTCATAGTTAAGTATCCAGAGGCCATGAGCCCTTTCCATAACCTGCCCCAGAGATATACAGGGGGGTGCAAAAGTAGGTATACAGTAAGTATCACATCATTATTATAATGCTTAATTCCGCTCTCGATTAGAGGAGTGTGTGAATACCGACGGCAAGCAGTTTGAGTATCTGAGGGATTAAGGCTGTGCTTGTTATTACATTATATGCAATATTCATTTGTTTGTATAATAAATGCGATGGGTATTGTACGTGTTTTCTTTTTTCATAACTGTATACCTACTTTTGCACCCCCCACAGGCAATGTTTCACATCTGTAATAGGAAAAATAAGAACAGTACTGTAGCATAGTGTTGATGAAACAAGAAGAAAACCGTCAATGTTTATTGAATGTAATGACTAACCCTTTGACTCCCGCACACTATATCCAACATGCAATAACTTAACCCTTTGATTCTCTCACCCTATCCACCGACTGCAAAATCTTAACCCTTTGACTCCTGCACACTATATACCAGCAGTCATTGAAACAGAAGAAAACTGTCAATGTCTTACTGAATATAATGATTAACCCTTTGGCTCCTGCACCCTATCCACCAACATGCAATAACTTAACCCTTTGACTCCCTCACCCTATCCACCGACTGCAGAATTGTAACCCTTTGACTCCTGCACCCTGCATACCAGCAGGAAGTTGGTGGACAGGGTGAGAGAGTCAAAGGGTTAAGTTTTTGCTTCACTTGCATGGTTGGCAGTGCAGGTGAAGGAGCCAAAGAGTTGAACACCTGCTTAACTAATCACCACCAGAGTTGAACACCTGCTTAACTAATCACCACCAGTATATTCATCTTCGAATGCTGCCAGCGAGAACGTGATTTATCATAATGATTAACCATGGTAATGTGTGTGCGTGCTTCTGTAATTATTGCAAAACTAGATAAAAACTAAACTAAATGTATGCATTCATCTGTACGTATGTGTATGTGTGGTATTGTGTGCATTATACTCTGTGTCTTGTGAAATATGTAAAGCACAGTGAGTCCGTATTAGTTTGAAAGATAGCGATATAGAAGAATGATTTGTTGTTGTTGTTGTTGTTGTTATTATTATTGTTATTTTTATTATTGTTACTATTATTATTGTTGTTGTTGTTGTTACTATTATCATTATTACTATTGTTGTTGCTGTGTCAGTTATTGTTGTTGTTGTTGTTTACCATCATTACTATTCTTATTACTATTATTATTCTTATTTTCATATATATATATATATATATATATATATATATATATATATATATATATATATATATATATATATATATATACATACATTATTATTATCATTATTATCACTATTATTATTATTACTATTGTTATTTTCATGATTGTTGTTGTTATGGTTGTTGTTGTGTAAGTTACTATTATCATTCTTACTATTGTTGTTGGTGTTCTTGTTTATCATCATGACTATTATTATAACTATTATCATTCTTATTTTTATTTATTATTATTATTGTTGTTATTATTATTATTATTATTGTTGTTGTTGTTACTTTATTATTATTTTTTTTTTTTAATTATCATTATTATTATTATGTTTCAACGAATGCATCCCAGGTTTGGATATTTTTGGGTTTGTTTTTTTTAAACTAAAGGTGTGTTCGTTGCTTGTGACGACCTGCGACCATAGTACTGATGATAATATTGGATGTATAATGATTGTTGTACCCCATCGTACTACTGTATGCAACTATTTCTCACATAGCGCTGACACATTTGTCTTGTCATTACATATTCATGTCCTAAACAACAATTGCTGTGGATTGTAATCATGGATGTTGATTATTTAAGCAGGGTATGATTCATGTTACATTGCAGAGTAAAGTTTGTCATGAAGAGACTTGCGTGGAAGTGTTTGTCGGTTTTGCTTGTCTTGGTCATTCTGGTGCATGTTTTTGTTGTCCTTCTTCTTCTTGGCCATTCTGAGATTTAAAAGAAAAATTAAAATTGAAAGCAAGCCCGGCCCCAGCTCATATGAATATTGAACCTTTCGTTGTCCTGATTTCTAACACACACACATTCACGCACGCGCACGCATACGCACGCAGACGCGCACACACACAGACACACAGACATGCACACACACACACACATACACGCACGCACACACACTCACACGCACACATGCACACAGACAGACACACACACACACACACACACACACACACACCACACTGCACTACATCATCATCATCATCACCAGTCCCGTAGTCTGGTTGACCGTTGGGGCACCACTGAAGATTTTGCAACCAACTTCCTCCACTCCTCACGGTCCTCAGCTTTCCGCAGAACGATATTCCATTCAAGGCCAGTCCACTCTCTGATATTGTCTTCCCATCTTTTTCTCTGTCTGCCTCTTCGTCTCCCTCCCTGAACTGTTCCCTGCAAGACGGTCTTGGCCAGTCCAGATGATCGTGTACGTGCCCGTACCACTTCAGTTTGCGTCTTTTCACTGAGGTCAGGAGGTCTTCATACGGCCCGATGGCGTTTTCGATTCGGGTTTTCACTTCCTTATTGGTTATATGATCTTTGTACGAGATACCAAGGAGTTTGCGGAAGCATCTCATCTCCATTGCCTGTATCCTTCTTTCAATGTCTGCTGTTATGGTCCATGTTTCGCATGCATACAAAAATATTGACATGACCAGGGAACGCATCAGTCTGATCTTGGAGCCGATTGCGATATTCTTGTCGTTCCAGATGACTTTTAGCTTGGTCATTGCAGCTGTGGTCTGGGCAATCCTGGAAAGTACCTCGGGCTTTGATCCTTCATCTGATACTATAGCTCCCAGATATTTAAATCTATGGACGGTCTCAAGTTTCTTGTTGTCTATGGTAATGTCAGTGCTGATGCCATTGGTATTATTTGTCATCAACTGGGTTTTCTCTGCACTGATCTGTATGCCATATGCTGTGGAGGCCTCATCAAGATGTTTTATCAAGCTGACTAGCTCTTGCTCTTGCCCAGCTAGTCCGTCAATGTCGTCGGCAAAACGCAAGTTTGTGATTGTTCTACCTCCGATGCTGACTGTTCCCTCGTGGTCTTCAAGTGCGTCAGCCATTATTCTCTCTAAGAAGATGTTAAAGAGAGTGGGGGAGAGCTGGCATCCTTGGCGTACTCCAACTGTGGTTCGGAACCATTCGCCTATGTTGTTGTCATGGTAGACTGCACTGGTCGCCTTTTCGTAGAGGCATTCTATGATTCTGATCAGGTTGGCATTGATGTTGTACAGCCTCATGGTTGCCCACAAGGCTGCGTGCCAAACTCTGTCGAATGCCTTCTTGAAGTCCACGAAGACGTGATAAAGGCCTTGCTGGTGTTGCAGGTATTTCTCACAGAGCAATCTGAGGTTGAAAATTTGCTCTGTGGTACTTCTTCCTGGTCTGAAACCTGCCTGCTCTTCTTTTATTATCTCCTCAGCTTGTGGCTTCAGTCTACTCAGAAGGATTTTTAGCATGACCTTACTTGGATGGCTGATCAGGCTGATGGTACGGTAGTTTTGGCATAGTTGTAGGTTGCCTTTCTTCGGGAGAGTGATGATCAGGGACTGGGTCCAAGGTGTTGGCCACTCACCTATCCGCCAGATCTTATTGCAGATGATGAGTAACATATCTATCATGGCCTCTCCTCCTGCCTGGACCAGTTCTGAGGGAATGTTGTCCATTCCTGCCGACTTGCCTTTCTTCAATGATTTTACTGCAGCTTCAACTTCTTCTCGCACGATGGGGTAGCTGTCGTTGTTGGTTGGTGGAGGAACGTCTAGCACCGTGGGATCTCCTGTTGTTGTGTGTGTGTATAATTCGGAGCAGTACTCTGTCCACCTCTGCAGAATCTCTTGATCTTCTGTGAGACATTTCCCTGCTTTGTTCTGTATGGTAGTGGTTCTGCCTTGTTTTGAGCTTGCTAGTCCTTTCACAAGCTGGTAGGCTTTTTTGCCGTTATTTTTCTGCAGGTTTGCTTCGATATCTTGGCATTGTTCTTCAATCCATGTTTCCTTTGCTTTCCTCATGCCTTCTTTAACTTGTTGGTTGGCTTTTCTGTATAGTTTAGCACCTTCATCCGTACTCTTCTTTTGCTTTAGTTCTCTGCGTTTGTCGCTCAGCTTTAGCACTTCTTCCGTGACCCAGGGCATCTTTGTTGGTCGGTGTTTTCCAAGGATGTCGTTGGCTGCTTCGGTCACGGCAGTGTTGAAGTTGTTGATCAGAGTGTCTACTTCGGTGTCCACATTGTCAAGGACGAGGAGAGGAGCAAACTTCCCTCCTATCGTTGCTTGGAAGTTTTCAACTATGTTGGGGTCTTTGAGCTTCTCAAGATTGAACTTAATTCTTATGTTGCCCTGTTTCTTCATCCTCTGGAGGCGGAGTTTGAAGGTCATCATTACAAGCTCATGATCGCTTCCAATGTCGGCTCCTGGAAAGCTCCTGGTCTTTGCGATGTTAACACTTGACTGGAAGCGTCTTTTAACCATGATGTAGTCGATCTGACTGTGGTATTTTTCTCCTGGGCTGTGCCATGTCCAGCGTCTAGATGGTTTGTGTGGACCGAACGTGTTCACTACCTTCAGGTCGTTGTAACTGGCGAATTCTAGGAGCCTCAAACCTCTTTCGTTGGTCTCAGGGTTGCAGTATTGGCCACATATCCCTTTCCAGTTATTGTGTTCATCCTCTCCAATCTTCGCATTCCAGTCGCCCTGCACTATAATGATGTCTTTCTTTGGCGTCTGATCTACGATTTCCTGCAGTTGATCATAGAAATCTTCGACAGCCTCGTCATCATAGTCAGTTGTTGGGGCATAAGCTTGGATGACGGTGATGTTAAAAGGTGAAGCCTTAAGCCGAATAGTAATGAGTCTGCTAGAGACTGGTCGGCATCCCATGATGGCATTCACAGTGTCTTTGTGAATGAGGAATCCAACTCCATGTTCATGTTTGTCTTCACTGCCACTGAAGTAGAGTTTGTGGCCTTCTGGGGTAGACGTTTCTCCGAGGTTTTTCCATCGTACCTCACAGAGCCCAAGGACGTTCCATCGGTATCTCTTCATTTCATGTGTTAGTTCTGCAACTTTTCCTGCTGCTCTCAGCGATCTCACATTCCAGGTGCCGATAGTAACATTTTTTTTTGTACGTAGGGATTTTGGTCCACCAGTCACATACTTTTCACCTCCGCCCTGATGGCCAGCGACGGAAGGCGCGGTCCTTGTTCCGGGCGACGACCGGGCCGGTATGGATTGAGTTGCGGTTGTAATCTTCATTTAGTGTGTCTTGGGCAATGTCGCATGGCGGAGCCCATCCCTCTCCATGCCAGACCACAGCCGACGTCCTCCATCTAGGTGGTTCGCCTTGGTCTTGAACACATAGCCGTTGAGTTCCTTGCGGAACTTCGTCCGCCTTGGCCGGTAACCTGCATCGTGGAGGTTATTCGCCCAGTGATGCAGTGTTAACATCACCCCCTCACATGGTTTGGCACGCCTGCTGAGGCGAGGTCCCGGGGTGTGGCGCTTGGAGCCAGCACGTGAGAGATTTAGAGGATGGACGAGGACCAGTGATGCCCGTCCACCCTACCAGGTAGAGTGCAGCAGCCAGACACCAAAGGTACTACCTCTATCCAGAGCCCCCTACACCCCCTGCACTACATATCACAACGTAAAACCAACAAGTAGGCTACGTATAGAACAAAGTCAGCACCTTGGTAGAACAGCAGGCTTCGCTTCTGACAACAGAGAAACAACACAGACTTAACTCTTTGACTCCCGCACCCTGTCCACTAGCATCTAGCATATTCTGATTATTATCATTAGCAATCATTATCATTGTTGTTTAACCCTTTGACTCCCGCACCTTGTCCACCAGCATCCTGCATTGTCAACCATGCTAGCAAAGCAAAAACTTAACCCTTTGACTCCCGCACCCTGTCCACCCCTGCATTGTCAACCATGCTAGCAAAGCAAAAACTTAACCCTTTGACTCCCGCACCCTGTCCACCAGCATCCTGCATTGTCAACCATGCTAGCAAAGCAAAAACTTAACCCTTTGACTTCCGCACCCTGTCCACCCCTGCATTGTCAACCATGCTAGCAAAGCAAAAACTTAACCCTTTGACTCCCGCACCCTGTCCACCAGTATCCTGCATTGTCAACCATGCTAGCAAAGCAAAAACTTAACCCTTTGACTCCCGCCCCCTGTCCACCAGTATCCTGCATTGTCAACCATGCTAGCGAAGCAAAAACTTAACCCTTTGACTCCCGCACCCTGTCCACCAGTATCCTGCATTGTCAACCATGCTAGCAAAGCAAAAACTTAACCCTTTGACTCCCGCCCCCTGTCCATCAGTATCCTGCATTGTCAACCATGCTAGCGAAGCAAAAACTTAACCCTTTGACTCCCGCCCCCTGTCCACCAGCATCCTGCATTTTCAACCATGCTAGCAAAGCAAAAACTTAACCGTTTGACTC
>JAPXFY010000027.1:48940322-48985322 GCA_030674185.1 Monoplex corrugatus
TGAGCCAGTTGGGAATTACACTTGCTAGCTTAATTCAAACCGGGTTGTTGACTCCCCTGCATATTGCTGCGACAGGAGGGAAATAGCAAGGTGCATGCGACATCTGTCAAGTTAAAAAGATCATGCAGATCAATGAAATTTTTGACAAGTTGCGTCATTTTGACGCTTTTCCAAGGACGCTTGAAGATTTCCGAGTGAAGACTTTTGGTGGTGCCCTAAGTATGTGGCGTATTTTTCATTTCAAAGTGCAAAAGTTGGTAGGCCTATATGCCTATGTGATGTATTTTCAATCGGCAGATAATTTAAGAATTAATTTGTAAACAAACTACAAAGTTTCACAGAAAGTTATCAGATGTGAATGATTTCTAGTATATTATCATTCTTGGGTTGAACCTTTGTATGGCTTTTCTGCTGCAGGCTTCTTTGCACATTCTGGTGACACCTGACGGCTGAGGACGTGCTGCAGCCAAGCCTATAACAACCCTAACATAACCCAAACCCTTCCTGAATAGTGATAGTAATGTATTGTGTACACATATAAAAACGCATGCACATACAGAGATGGTTTCAACTTCATTATGAAAATATGCAGTGTACACATATGCACACACATGCACTCATGTACATATAGTATTGATATTCTGATTTTCGATGTTGTGTTGTCCATGTGTAATCTTCGACTCACTGTCACATGTGTGTATATGTGTATACATTGCTGTTTGCATGTATTCGTGTGTCATCTCTATGTATGTACTAATTAATTATAGGTATGTCAAAATCATTGTGATCAACCCAGTGTAACTGTAGCTTGTCATTTAGTGCAGAAAAGTAATGCATGCACTAGCTCTTGTAAGCAAACTAATATTAAAGTAATAGCAATACTGTCTGATTGCATTGTTTTATAGTCTAATTTTTTTTAATATCCTGCAACTCATCTCTCTATTGTCTTTCAAATACTTGAGGGAAAAAAAGTGGACTCAAGTGTAATACTTTGAATCATTCCAGCCCAGAACATTGAAAACTGGCCTGTTTGCTGCCAGATTCCATCATTCTGGTGGAGCCAGCTTATTGTTAAATAGGTCCTTTCTCTCTCCCCCCCCCCCCCCTTCCACTCCCTGTTACAAGATCTTGTCAGCCGTATAAAGTTTTGTGCAGGCTCAGGGAGTCTGTCTGGTAATTGCTGGTGGACTTGGGTGGACATATGGATTGTCTGAGCATGATGAATCTCTCCAAACTCCAAATTCTAAATTGTTTTAATGTGCATATATTATAACAATTGAATAAGTGAATAGCATATTCATGTGCAGATATAATACGCAAGCACATTGCTATACAAAATGGTTTCAGCTTCACTATGAGAATATTAATATATCCATATGTGCGACATATGCATGTATGTGCACACAATAATAATAATAGTAATAATGACTATTTGTACAGCAACTGATCTCACAGAAGCACCACATGCTTCACAAAAGCACTAATGACAGAGGCAGATAATACATTAAATACATGTCAGTCCCTGCTGCCATGATGAAGACAGACAAACTAAAGTATGAAACATGATATACATGTTGAAGAAGCATACAAATGAATTATGATAAGATCTACTTCCACATGTCCATTGGTTTATGCAACAGCATTGCAAAAAACAAAACAACCCCCCACCCCAACCACCAACCAAACCAAACCAAACCAAACAAAAAAACGAAAAAGAACTAACACCAAAAAGCATGTTTGTACACACTCCAATCCAAGAAACACATAGCATACATTATAATTAATAAACTGTTGTTTTGGACATGGTTAATATATAACAAACTGTTGTTTTGGACAGTCACTCTAGTGAGTGGCATAGCGATGGTGATACTGTTTGTATCGGAACTGAACTACTACTTGACCACTGAGGTACATCCAGAGCTCTTCGTCGACACTTCACGGGGACAGAAATTGCGCATCAACATTGACATCACTTTTCCTCATCTTTCTTGTGGATGTAAGTACTGCTCTGAAAAACGAATGAAAGAAAACTAGACATAAATTTAAACAAAGAAAAATGAAGAAAGAAATGTTTTGAAGTTATATATGTGAAGTTTCTCAAGATGTGCAATTTGTCAAACCAGAAACACTGGACTGAGTAAACGAGGGTGCCTATATACAAGAACAGATTTGCTAAATAGTCATGATGCGATGGTCTGTCTTATCTGTCTCATGATATTTGATAATCTTGTATTACAGGTATACAGATTTTTTGTTACGAAGAAGAGTTTCCTTTTAATTTTTGTGATTTTGTTTGTGTTTGTTAAAGCTTGTGCCAAAATGTGGCAAAATCACAGACATGCTCAGAGATTGTCACTTTGCAAGCCTCTTACTGACAACAAAAGACGCTTAACACATAGGTACTTGGTTGTTTTTCCAGTAACACAAATTATCTATGTGTGTTAAGCAACAGTTTGCAAAGAAAGCTACCTCAGATCTATGAATCACATTACTTTTGTGTCCTTTTTCGTCATTTACATTGCAATCTATGTGGCAGTATGCCTGCACCATAATAGAATATCAGTTGATCAAAGCTCTGTGAGAAATATCACAGTCATGAATATGTGGTTTAAAAAAACTGATGTTACTTAATTAAGGCGATGTAGATATTCTTGTGATATTGTGATATTCAGATGTGAGAATCAGTAGGATGGCTGTGTGTCTCTATCTTTGTGACATTTTTGTAGACTCGAGTATTTCAGTTTGCTAATTAAGTATATCATGTTGTAGACATGAGTATTTCTTGTTGCCAACTCGAGCATCTCATATTGCAGACTTGAGTATTTCATGTCGCCAACTTGAGTATTTCATGTTACAGACTTTAGTATTTCATGTTGCAGATTTGAGTATTTCATGTTGCAGATTTGAGTATTTCATGTTGCAGACTGAAGTATTTCATGTCGCCAACTTGAGTATTTCATGTTGCAGACTGAAGTATTTCATGTTGCAGACTTGAGTATTTCATGTTGCAGATTTTAATATTTCATGTTACAGACTTTAGTATTTCATGTTACAGACTTTAGTATTTCATGTTGCAGATTTTGCAGATTTTAGTATTTCATGTTACAGACTTGAGTATTTCAAGTTGCAGATTTTAGTATTTCATGTTGCAGATTTTAGTATTTCAAGTTGCAGATTTTAGTATTTCATGTTACAGACTTTAGTATTTCAAGTTGCAGATTTTAGTATTTCATGTTGCAGATTTGAGTATTTCATGTTGCAGACTTGAGTATTTTATGTTACAGACTTTAGTGTTTCATGTTACAGATTTCAGTATTTCATGTTGCAGACTGAAGTATTTCATGTTGCAGACATGAGTATTTCATGTTGCAGATTTGAGTATTTCATGTTACAGACATCAAGTATTTCATGTTGCAGACTTCAAGTATTTCATGTTGCACACTTCAAGTATTTCATGTTGCAGACTTCAAGTATTTCATGTTGCAGACTTCAAGTATTTCATGTGGTTAGTATTCAGAAACTTCAGGTATTTCATGTTGCAGACTTCAAGTATTTCATGTTGCAGACTTCAAGTATTTCATGTTGCAGACTACAAGTATTTCATGTTGCAGACTGAAGTATTTCCTGTTGCAGACTTCCAAGTATTTCATGTTGCAGACTGAAGTATTTCATGTTACAGGCTGAATAGTTCACATTGTAGGCTGAAATATTTCATGTTGTAGACAGAACTATATCATGCTAAAGACTCAAGTATTTCCTGTTACAGACTTGAGTATTGATGCAATGGACGTGTCCGGGGAGCAGCAGATTGACCTGGACACCAACCTTTTTAAACAACGCCTGGACTCTGCTGGAAAACCTGTTGGCGAAACACCTCAACAAACCAGTCAGTAACTTTTTTTCTTTTTAGGATCATCGCACTCAGGAAGGTTACCTATGTGTTCACCTTACACTCCCCCCCTCCCCCCTTCCCATTTTCTACACCACCTTAATGGCTGCAGAAGCTGACACAGTTTTTATAATGCGATGATGATGATGATGTTGATGATGATGATGATGATAATCATGATGCTATAGAGTTCCATATAGGATTGAGACTGCATGACAGGGCTGTACTGTATGCTTACTATCATAATATATCCTGGCATCAACCAGGCCCGAGAGATACAGACACCTACAGTGCTGTTCAGAAGATTTGGGCAACACCCTCAATGACACATCCGTAAAGTGGATGAGACTCGACTGTGTGGTCCCAGTCTTCCCACTGAGCCCATAGCATGCCCAGCTCTGGGTAGGAGCCGGTTAGAGCTGAAAAATCCCACAATGATTTCATTTAGTACCTTTTGTTTGTTTGTTTGTTTGTTTTTCTTAGAATATTTCTTTTATTTCCTGTCTTTCACGCCAGTGCAGTAGCGTTGCCATTATGTCACTCATTTCAGCTCTCCAACAGGCAACCAAGCTACGTTCACTCAGTTATAAACAAAAGGCATAGTGCCAGAAAGTCTAGAAGCCACGACGTAAAGCCACCATAAACCCTCCCACCAGAGGAGATGGCTCTGCTGCTGGTTATTTTAGTTGAGTTCAGTGGCACCTGCTGTGATCCATTATGCTCATGACACAGCTTACTGATTCCCATATTTACAAAAATAATCGCAGAGCCAGAGTGGATGAGCTTTCTTTTGTTAAGGAGGCCACCACCATATCCTTGTTATGACGGCCCCCCATGACCTACCAACACCAAAGATTCTGATGTGAATTTACCTCAGACACAGAAATGGCTGAAGAAACCTGTCATCTTTTTACAGGCTTAGAAGAAGAGAGTTTTTGTTTCCCATTGGAAATACTGTTAAAACAGGACAAATAACACTTTTGGAAACCAGTCATTACCCCTTCATCACTGCTCAAGAAGAGAGTGTATGTTTTCCTTTTTAGTTTGAAAAATAAAATCCAGTTTATGTAAAGCCAGTAAGATGAAAACACAATGCTGATACAGTACTACATGTTTTCAGTCAATAGCAGACATGTTTCAGATAATGTTTACTTCTGCTCTCAGCTGTGATCACTTTGTTATATATATATATATATATATATATGTAGTTTTTGTTGGTTGAAAAAAAAATTTCAACAAGAGAAAAAAATGATCTTGACAGTCTAGTCAGTCAGTGTGTGTGTGTGCGTGTGTGTGTGTGTGATGTGGTGTGTGTGTGTGTGTGTGCGTGTGTGGTGTGTGTGTGTGTGTGCGTGTGTGTGTATGTGTATTTGTGTGTGTTTGTGTGTGTATGCATACATGTGTGTGTATTTGTATGGTTTAATTGATAAGGAGTGCTAAATGTTATTAACATTGTCATGTTCCAGAGTTAAAGTCAGATGAAGCAGAAAAAGAAGAGACAGTCAAGGTTTGTCACAATGCAGTGTGTCTGTGTGTTATCCGTATACATGTACCAAGAATGTTTATAATCTATTTAGAAACACAGGAGTTACTGGAGTTATTTCAAGAGGGATTCACCGCGCTCGGACAGCTCCATATGCGCTCCACCCAAATCTGCCAGCAATTATCTGACAGATTTCCTGAGCCTGCACAAAACCCTATGCGCTGGCAAGGTCTTGAAATGGGGAAAGGGGAGAAGGGACCATCACCACTAAGCTGACACCACCAGAATGATGGAAAATTAGATGGCACCAACAGCAGTGATCTATGAAACACTAAGCTGACACCACAGAATGATGGAAACATTAAGATGTGCAGCCAACAGGCCAGTGGATCTATGAAACACTAAGCTGACACCACCAGAATGATGGAAACATTAAGATGGGCAGCCAACAGGCCAGTGGATCTATGAAACACTAAGCTGACACCACCAGAATGATGGAAACATTAAGATGGGCAGCCAACAGGCCAGTGGATCTATGAAACACTAAGCTGACACCACCAGAATGATGGAAACATTAAGATGGGCAGCCAACAGCCTGTTCTTAATGTTGCAGGCTGGGATTGAACTCAAGATATCAGATCTTGAGTCCATGGCTCTATGAAACACAGGAGTAGTAGGGAAGTAAACCGCACAGATATGCACACAGCAGCATATACTGTTTGTATTTCAAATGTGTTGTAAAATATTGTACAATAATATCTGCCTTCGGTGGACACTATCATGAGTAGACATCTGTTAACCTGTGGACATTTTGCTCTGCAGTTTCTCAAGATGGCATCTCCATCTGTGTGTGTTGCACTGATTCCACAGGTGCTGTGTGGTGGATAAGATCCAAAATGGTTATGGCATTAGCTGTAAACCTGTGCATAAATCCTACATGCTGGCAAAGTCTTGAAGTCTTGCAGTCTTACTTAACGGATGGGTTGCATGGAATGTTTATTACTGAAACAGAATCATGCTGTTGTCAGCAGACATCTATTAACCCTTTGACTCCCGCACCCTATCCACCAACCACAAAAACTTAACCCTTTGACTTCCTCACCCTATCCATTAGCTTCCTGCAGGAAGCTGGTGGATAGGATGATGGTAGATATGGCTGGGAGTCATAAGGTTAACATACAGTTATAGGTTGTTTGTAGCCTGTTCAGTAAATTTTAGTGTGATGAAAGTGTAACAGTACATGTCTGCCATACCCTCAACAAAGCTTCGAAATCTGTTTGTCCTTCACATTGCTATAATCATGAAATGCTGTGTTGCAGAAAGAACAGAAGGAAGTCTTGGACCCAAACAGATGTGAAAGTTGTTACGGAGCAGAAACTGAGGCTAACAAGTAGGTTTTGTAATCTATACTGATTTTATCTAGTCAGAATTACATCAGAATTACAACATAATACAGTGGAGTCCACCTGAAATGATTCTGATTACTGCTTATCTTATGGATTTCTGATTTCTGTTTGCATGAATGCCAGTGGTCACTTTGATTCAGATTAAAGATACATGTCATCCAAAATCTTCTGCAAAGGAAACTTAAGGAACTAGAATAATTGATATTTTCTCATGATTGACATCACATGTTGTTTCATTTTTTTCCTGTGATTAAAAACAAGTTTCATTGTCAGCAGGGCCTCTAGATTACTTGTCTACAGTCACCCTCCATCTGTTGTGATCTCTAATCTGTTGTTTGGATATCTCTAAGATTATACTTCACTTTTTCCAGAAGGCTGCATTTCGGGTTCTGTTTTGGGTGCACCCTCTTCCTTATTTCAGATTATGGATTCCAGCTTATTCTTTGTTTGGCATTGCAGGACTCTCTATGTAAAGTGTGGCTGATCCAGCATCATTTTCTTTTCCAGGTTTGGATCTCTTTAGATGTCATTTTTAGTGTCGTCTGCAGGATTTTGTTGGACACTATAATAAAAACTGTCAGATATGGATCATTAGCCTGAGGCACTTGTTGATTAGTATTTCTGTGTTTTGCATCTTCAAAGCATGGAGGTTGGTAGAACATAACATGTTATTCCACAGTATGGGTAAATGTCTTACAAATGCCATCATCCTTCAGTGCTGAATATGACCAGACAGAGGATCAATAGGCAATAATCATCATCATCATCATGTGCCCTGCCACATTGCGTTGGCAGTCATAGCCCTCCATATGCATCTGTCCCAAATCACCGCAAGCACATCCTTCACCCTCTTTGTCCTCGTCACTTTGCAAGTTCGTCCAATATTTTCTCCCTGGGTCTACCTGGTGTTCTTTTTCCCTCCAGCTTTCCTGTTGTGACCAGGTGCTGTAATTCCCTTTCCTCATAAAATGGCCTATAAATGTTGCTTGTCTTTTCCTAATCTTCCTTATCAGTGATCTTCTTGGTCTGCCTCCATCAAGACTGTAAGTTAACAAGAAACACCATGAATGTGCGGATGGAGCCCAGAGCACCAACGCCTCCCACCTCGACAATCACCCCCCAAGCTCCCAACGCTACTCGACACACTATGTTTTGGAGACGATGTTTTACTACTGCAACATCTTTGAAGTTCAAACACAGATGATGTTTTTGCAGGTGCTGCAACACTTGTGAAGCAGTGCGTGAAGCGTATCGTAAAAGGGGATGGGCCTTCAGCAATGCAGACTCCATTGAGCAGTGCAAGAGGGAGGGCTGGTCAGAGAAAGTGAAGGCTCAGAAAGACGAAGGCTGCCGAGCCTACGGTTACCTAGAGGTCAATAAGGTAGGTGTCACTAATTGTGTTGACTTGTCTTGTCCAGTTTTCGTCAAAGGCTTTTCAAACTTTGAAATCTGAGTTCTTGTGCCTGTTGATATAAAGGTTTACCTGTCTAAAGTGTAAAACGAAGGATTCATATTTGTGACCACATGAGATAAGGTAGGGAGTTAGGAAAGGTATATGTTTTGACTGTCATGTCAGATTTTCATCAGAGTATTTCTCAAACTTGAAATGTGATTATTTGTGTTTCACTAACTGTGTTGACTGTTAAGTCAAATTCTCACCATGGTATTTTTCAGACTTGAAATGTGAGTTCTTGTGCCCATGGATATGTTTTCTAATTTTTGTGATGGCAAGACCAAGTATTCAAAGTTGTTAGATAGGGCTAGGGAGTAAGATGGTTGATAACCTTACTATTCTTTGTTGGTATTCTGAGGGCAGTGCACATGTCTCTCAGCTCTTGTTGCTTTCCCCAATCTCTCAGTTGGTTCAGATACCCCATTCACAGCTGGTTGACTGGAAAACACAGGCTAATGTTGTTGTTTTTTCCCCCATGCTATGAAACAGGCACAAACTCATGCAGGAGCTTATTACCTATTTATTTCTTCTCCCTCTCTTCTCTGCATGATTTTTGTGTTGTCTGGTTATAATGTACTGATGAAATAGTGTGATACAGTAAAAAGATTGGTTTCTTTTTTCAGGTTGCAGGCAACTTCCACTTTGCTCCAGGAAAGAGTTTTCAGCAGCATCATGTTCACGGTAAAAGTCAGCTTTCTTACTTTTTTTTTTTTTAATTTTTTTTTTTTTTACAAATTTTCAAAAATTATTTATGCTTTTGTAGATGAATATACCTGGTGGTTTCATATTTCATCAAAAAACTTAGTGGAATATTTGCATTTATTTGTTTTGTTTTGTTGTTTATTTTGAATATACCTGGCAGTTTCATGTTTCATCAAAAAAGTTATTTGAAGTTTGTATATGTAATTGTCTTGTTTTCTTGTGTATTTGTTTTCAGAATGAATTCCCGTGTTAAATGCAAGTTGTTCTCCCCAGAGAGAGCATGTCACCACATTTCTGCGCCACCCAATTTTTTTTTTTTTTTTTTTTTTCTAAGCTCGCTATGAAAGTGGATTTTTCTACACAATTTTGCCAGGGATAACTTCTGTTTTGCTGTAGGGAATCTGTAACATGTTAAGTATGAGCTGCGCACAAAACCTCAGTTCATTGTTCGTCTGAAAGACTAGCACCCAGACCATCACTTAAGATCTCTTGGAGGGGTGAGAAAAATCCCTGCCCTGCCCGTGATTGGAACCCAGGTTTATCATGTCCTAGGCAAATACTTTAACCAGTGGGCCACCCACTCTACTTCCTGTAGCAGATAATGTCTTGAAACATTAACTGTGTCTTGAATTGTGTATTTTTAAAAAAGAAAATTTTTTGATCATTATTATTTCTCATTAGTAGAAAAGGAAAAAGAGTCAAATTAGCTGACAAAGTGTGTGTGTGTGAGAGAGGAGAGAGAGAGAGAGAGAGTGTCTGCGGTGTGTAAGATGGAGATTTCAAAATACTCTCTAAAACTGGCTAAAAGGCCTTACTGTATGTGATGTGTGTGTGTGTGGTGTGTGTGTGTGTGTGTGTGTGTGTGTGTGTGTGTGTGTGTGTGTTGTGTGTGTGTGTGTGTGTGTGTTTAATAAACAAAACTGACAAAATATGTGCATTTTCAAACAGAAAAACTGCTTTACAATCTATACTATGTAATTTGGTGAGGGAGTGGGGTTTTTTTGGGTTGTTTTTTTTTTGTGGAGGGAGGCAACTGTACATGTTTTAAAGCCACTGAAATGTAGTAGCTTCCCTTGCCTGCGTATTTGGCTTTTTTCCTTAGTTTTTGCTTTGCTAAGCTAGCCTGGTTGACAATGCAGGATACTGGCAGAAAGGGTGAGGGTGTCAAGGTTTAAAAACCTTGACTTTAGGGGTCTTCTTTCCAAGGCTTGAAATTCCTTAAAATTCAGACTTGTTTCAAGGTACAGAAAGTGTTTCACCCTTTGACTCCTGCACCCTATCCACCAGCATCCTGCATCACCAACCACGCTGGCAAAGCAAAAACTTAACCCTTGACTGCTCACCCTATCCATTAGCTTCCTACAGGATGCTAGTGGATAGGGTCAGGAGTCAAGGGTTAAGTTTTCACAGTTGGTGGATAGGGTTCAGTTCTGTTATTGTTGTTGATTATGAACTGTGGTGACAAGTGTGAATATGCTGCTGGTATGCCCTGAAGCCTAAGGCAGTGAACTTCATTCTGGTGTAGTGCATTGTCGTTATTTTGTCATATAATGAAAATTGTGTGATGTAGAAGGTCCTTGAAAAATAAAAGTAGGACCTTGAAAAGTCCCTAAAAAGTCCTTAAATTCCACACACACACACACACCCCTCCTGATGTTTTGTATGAACCTTGAATAAATGAACTTTCTTCTGTTTCAGTTCATGATCTTCAGGCCTTTGGTGGACAGAAAGTAAGTTTATTTCCCTTTACTTAACTCTTTGACTCCCGTATCCTATCCACCGACTGCAAAAACTGAACCCTTTGATTCCCTCACCCTATCCACCAGCTTTCTGCAGGAAAAAAGAAACCTGAATACAAATTGAAACATAACTAAAGACACCAAAATATACATAAAGATAAACACACATATAATGATAATAATAATAATAATAAATAATAATAATAGTAATAATGATAATAATGACATTTAGAGGGCACTAGATCTTGATTCAAGAATCAAACCAAGGCGCACACTCTCGTCATTCATCAAAGCAATCACCAACAATGATCAAATCTCCAGGGCACAAAGCACTTGCAAACTGGGAGTGGGAAGACGGGAAGGGAGTGGGGCGTGTGACCCCTGACTCAAAGCCCTCCTCCTCCCTCTGTCTCACACGCTTTTTCTCATGATGCTGAGCTAGGGTACACTCAAGCCTGATAGGCAAGTGACCCTGGACCCAAGTTGTCATCTCTCTGTCAAACACACACACATACACTTCCAACATATTCTCTCGTTTTCTCTTCTCTTTCCCTGTGTTACTCACTTTCTCTTTCACTCTGTCTTGCATGTCATCTCTCTGTCACACACACTCACACACAAACATATTCTTTCTTCTCTTCTCCTTCCCTCTGTTACTCACTTTCACTCACTCACTCACTCAGTCTTGCATATTATGTTTCACTTTTTAAACTTTTCACATGAAGTATTTATGTGTAAAGGTTGGTTGTTAATTTTTCAGTTCAACATCAGTCACCACATCAGTCACCTGTCGTTTGGAATTGACTATCCTGGCATCGTTAACCCCTTAGATGGTGCACACGAGCCTGCTGAGAAATGTAAGTGGTGTTGTGTGTATGTTGTGTCCTATCTATCTATCAAATTAATTATGTTCTGTCCTGTTGTATTTCTCTGTCAAATTATGTCCTGTCCTGTATGTATCTATCAAATTTTGTTCTGTTGTGTTGTATTTCTCATCAAATTATGTTCTGTCGTGTTATATATATTCATCAGATTATGTTCTGTGCTGATATATTTATCCATCAAATTATGTTCTGTCGTGTTATATATATTCATCAGACTATGTTCTGTGCTGATATATTTATCCATCAAATTATGTTCTGTCATGTTATATATATTCATCAGACTATGTTCTGTGCTGATATATTTATCCATCAAATTATGTTCTGTTCTATTTATCCATCAAAGTATGTTCTGTCCTGTTATACCTATCAAATTATTTTCTGTGCTGATATATTTATCCGTCAAATTATGTTCTGTCCTGATATGTTTATCCGTCAAATTATGTTCTGTCCTGATATATTTATCCGTCAAATTATGTTCTGTGCTGTTGTATTTCTCCATCAAATTATGTTCTGTGCTGTTATATTTATCCATCAAATTATGTTCTGTGCTATTGTATTTATCCATCAAATTATGTTCTGTGCTGTTGTATTTATCCATCAAATTATGTTCTGTGCTGTTATATTTATCCATCAAATTATGTTCTGTGCTGTTATATTTATCCATCAAATTATGTTCTGTGCTGTTATATTTATCCATCAAATTATGTTCTGTGCTGTTATATTTATCCATCAAATTATGTTCTGTGCTGTTATATTTATCCATCAAATTATGTTCTGTGCTGTTATATTTATCCGATAAATAGGATAAAAGATGAAGGAGATTCTAACTGCATATGAACTACCTAAGGAAACAGTAGACGCCATCATGATGCTGTATCAGAATACCCGCTGTATTGTTCGCTCCCCCGATGGAGACACAGACTTCTTCAACATCACTGCTGGAGTCCTTCAAGGAGGTATGCTTGCCCCCTACATTTTCATCACCTGTCTCGATTATGTGCTGAGGAAAGCGGTGGATAAGAACAAAAAACTCGGCTTTACCCTCACAGAACAGAAGAGCAGACGCTACCCTGCGGTAAAGATAACAGATGCGGATTACGCTGATGACCTGGCTGTTCTTGCAGACCTTCTAAAGGATGCAATATCTCTCCTTCACAGTGTTGAAAGAACAGCAATGGAGATCGGGCTCCACCTCAGTGCAAACAAAACAGAGTTCATCTTTCTGAACCAAGACACATCAGAAGGAATGAGAAGTCTCAATGGAGATACGATCAAACAAGTTCAAGACTTTAACTCTTTGAAGACGTAATATAGTTGCCTTGCACAACCACTGTGGATGCAATCAACAGGACCTGCCACAACCCTTGGAGACGCACGATTTTGGGGGGTTTTCAAAAAATTCTCAAAAATACAAATTTTACAGCACAAGAACATATTTTATATCAAAATAAAATTCAATTTACGCTCTTTGAGCTGAAGCTACATACAACGACAATACATCTATTCCACATACCTTCCTAGAAGGTGAAATGGGGTAGGGTTTTGGCTCTGAGAAAGAAGTTTTTGATTGACAGTAATCCAACACATAAAGTCAGTAAAACACCCATTCCTGACCAGGTAATCCAGAAATCCAGGTAATCACAAGTCCTTGGTATGACCGGAAGATATAAAAGAACAAACACAGCTTTGTTTTCACACAGGTGAAGCAGCAAAGTGATTATGACGATCCTTTGAAGAAGAAGAAGAAGGCCTAAATGTCGCCATTTTGGTGCAAGGACGGTCACTCCGGTTGGTTTGGATAAAGGCAAAAACTAACTAATCGGGATAAAATCGATGCAAGGGAAGTAACAAACACTTCAGAAGATACCAAAGAGTGTTCCTATATGTGTAGTTAGTTCCCCTAGACCAGCAACCGGCTTGCATCTATTTTTAAAAACCGCAGCGGAATATCCGCTATCACGTCTCTAATAGTTTGGCCAGCTGCAGCGGAATGTCCGTTGTCACGTCTCTAATGGTTTGGCCAGCTGCAGCGGAATATCCGCTGTTACGTCTCCGAAGAGTTAAATACCTTGGCAGCTACATTGACTCCACAGAACAAGACGTCAACACCAGACTCGGAAATGCCTGGGGCACACTAAATCTGGAAATCCAATCTACCAGACAACCTGAAGAGGAACTTCTTCCGAGCAGCAATGGAGTCCGTTCTTACATATGGCTCAATCTCTTGGACCCTAACAACGACATTGGAGAGGAAGATTGATGGAGCATACACACTCATGCAAAATAACAGCAAATGGCACAACCTTGACACAGGTTAATAAGTTCAAATACCTGGGAACGGTCATTTCATCAGACGGCAGATGCACATCGGAAATAGCTGGCAGAATCAGCCAAGCCAAAACAGCATTCAAGAAGATGACAAGCATTCTTACCAACAAATGCCTATCAATTAACATCAGAAAGAGAGTCCTTGAATGTTATATAGAACTAATACTGTTGTACGGATGCGAGGCGTGGACAGACAGCAAGCAAAGCCAGAGCAGGATCAAGGCAGCCGAGATGTGGTTTCAGAAGAATGTTGAGAGTTCCATGGACAGCAAAGAAAACAAATGAGACAGTCTTGATGGAGGCAGACACAAGTAGATCACTCATAAGGAAGATTAGGAAAAGACAGGCAACATTTATAGGCCATTTTATGAGGAAGGAGGATTTGGAGCACCTGGTCACAATGGGAAAGCTGGAGGGAAAGAGAGCACCAGGTAGACCCAGGGAGAGAATGCTGGACAGACTTACAGAGTGGCTGGGGATGAGGAGGATGGGGGAGATGCTGGGGGCAACGAGAGATAGAGATGGTTGGAAGTCCATGGTCGCCAACGCCATGCGGCAGGGCACCTGATGATGATGATGATGACACATGCATGCAACCGTGAACAAATGCTGGAGAGAACATCCAACTAACAAAGAGTTATATGGCAAGATCCCTCCAATCAGTAAATCAATACATCAACAAAGACTGCGCTTTACGGGACACTGCTGGCGTAGCAAAGAAGAACTGGTGGGGGATGTTCTACTATGGAGACCCAGTCACAGCAAACAAAGACCAGGACGTCCAAAGAAGACCTTCAACGACCAACTGATGGATGATATGGGCTGTCAGTATGATGAACTACCTACTGCAATGTCTGACAGAGAAGGATGGAAGAAACGTGTCATGGATAGCCGAGCAAGCTCGACATGATGATGATGATATTTATCCATCAAATTATGTTCTGTCATGTTAAATTTATCCATTGCTTTTTTTATTTATTTTCTATTTTTTGAGGGGAAGAAAGGCAACTGATCTACATTTGTTGGAAGCTAAGAGTGTGTGTTTTTATGTTTGTTTAGCGTACATGTGGTGTCTGTGTTCTTGTAAGTGTGCATGAGGAGTTATTTTGACTTTTGGTCCAAGTTTGGATCATCCATGAAAGCTGATAAATGTTTCTGATAAGTCAGACCGTTGTTCACACTTGGTAAACAGCTTATGTCTGTTTTTGCTCACACACCCAAACACACTCACTCAAGCACACAAACATATCGTCTGTTTCAGAATACGAATCACCTTTAGTTTCTTTTTAAGTAAGTGCACTGAAGCTTGGAGTAAAGAGGGAGGTCGTTTTGCCTTTCTCATTATACTAGTTACATAGCAAGTATGTGTGTTAACCCTCTCCCATTTGCATAGCTCGCAGTGAAACTTCTCTTAGTATTCGCCATCTTTCTGGCCTTCACACAAAGACAAGAACGGAATGCAGTCATTTCCTTCTTCTCTCTTGTGAATGATGCCAGTGGTGGCGTCTTAATTTAGTGTTAACAGTTCATTGGTCCTTCGTGGATCTACCCGCCAAATTTCATCCATTCAGAGTGAGCTAGCTCATGGTTACAGCGTGATGGAAAAGTACTGGCCATGTGTGCAAACATGCGGCCGGCCGCGGCCGGAGTGAACAAATGCAGGAGAGGTGTGTTTGGCCGGATGCAGCCGGAGTGAATGGGATAGGGTTAATAGAGATGGTGCCATAATGTAATTGATCAGTAATGCATTCTATAAAGTTCTTTATGATGATTAAATCGAGAATGTTTATTATGTATCACCTCAAAGGTAGACACTTTCCATATTCTGGAAGGATAGGAAAAGGTGGGTCAGCCACTTTTTTTTGGTCAGAAATTAAGAGTACTTTTCTTTTCCGGGAAAGATTTTTGTACATTTAGCTGAAAGAAAAGATATATTTGAATATGTTCTTGCTGGGTACTAAACTGGAAAATCTGAGGATTGAATGGTTTTCCTGGTTTTGATTGTTAAGATCAACTTTAGTGGCACCACAGACTGTTCTGATTTGTTCACCGAGTCGTTTGCAGCCACCACACATAACACTTAGTCAGCAGTGAAACCATTCACACATTGAGCATTTACACGTAGACATGATACAACCTCATAACATGTATTGTTGTTATTGTTATTGTTATTGTTTAAAGCCCAGCTGAATGCATAGAGCCATATCAGGGCTATAATTGCTTAAAAACATACAAAACTTCAACAGGAAAAAAAAAAAAAAAGTACACATATCAATGCGTTCACACACATAATCTAAGAACATGCCCCTGGCATTGACCACTCTGTCCAATTTATCACACAGGGGATTTAAAAAACACCTGAATACAAATTTCTTCATACATAAGGACACCAAAACATATTTAAAAACAGGCATAAATTACCTTAAATTGCTCATGCATATCTCACCTCCCTAGGGCCAAAAATGCACTTACTACCTGTACCCAATTATCAATCCTAAGAAAAAGTATGCAAGACTTTATTGAACACATACAGGTGGATGGACCAACAAGGCAGAAAATGATAGGAAGAAATGACAGAAAGCAAAGGAAGAAGGCAAAAACAAAGAGAGTGACAGAAAAGAGGAAATTTCTAACAAAGAATTTCCAGAAGATGGGGATACTAGTTATACTGAAAGAACCCTGGGCATCCCCACAGGGGAAATAACATGTATTTAAAAAAAAAAAGATTCCAAAATATGCCATGTTCAGTTACTGATCTGTTTTTTAATAACATGTATTAAAAACTCAGTAACTTACCATGGAATATTTTGGAATCATTTTTTTAAAACAGAATTTGTTCAGTGAACAAACAGGAAAAGAAATCAAACAAAATCACAAAACACATGACACAGTAAACCAAATCTCAGTCTTTAATGTCTAGTCTGTAAATCACACAAATCCATTTCCAGGCAATCTCAAAGCATCTGCATACAATCAAAAAAATCACTGTCGAGAAAATGATCGATGTGCTGTGTCTGTAGTTACTGTCGGCACATTTCTCCGACACAATGTTACAGTCCATTTCATCTGTGGGATAAAGGTGGGCCGGTTGTGGTGACTGGCACCATCAGCACCTGATGCCTGTCCCAATCCCCATGAAGACGCCAAAAGTCCCTCCACCCTGTATCATGGTTTTCCCCATTGTCTGCAGCAGCTCCCTCCCCCTCAAGCCATATCTGTAAAAAAAAGAAATACGTTGCTAAGTATAATTAATTCTTTTTTTTTTCCCTAAAGAAATATGAAAATTCATGACACAATGGAAAACAGTCAGTGCTGGAATTTTTTTGCTTACAGTAATGATGATCTGATTTAGTGACAGCTGTAGTGTTTGACTTTATTACTACCATTTTTCCACACCATGTATTTGTGTGTGCATGTACATTTAAATGTATTATGTGTCACATGAAGATTTAACCCTCTAGTCTGTGTGGATCTATACACAGATAAACTTTGAAGAAAAGAACAAGACACCTCATCCAAACTTTATGAAGAAAAGAAGCAGACACTCATCCAAACTTTATGAAGAAAAGAAGCAGACACCTCATCCAAACTTTATGAAGAAAAGAAGCAGACACCTCATCCAAACTTTATGAAGAAAAGAACAAGACACCTCATCCAAACTTTATGAAGAAAAGAACAAGACACCTCATCCAAACTTTATGAAGAAAAGAACAAGACACCTCATCCAAACTTTATGAAGAAAAGAACAAGACACCTCATCCAAACTTAGTGAAGAAAAAAAGCCGACGCCTCATCTAAATTTTATGAAGAAAAGAACAAGACACCTCATCCAAACTTAACTTTATAAAGACAAGCAGAAGACACCTCATCCAAACTTAGTGAAGAAAAGAAGCCGACATCTCATCCGAAGTTAATGTCATCCAAAGTTAATATGGTATCTAGTGTTAGACAAGACACACATTCATAGATTCCCTTACTGGCAAATATAAAGCTGTTAGTGTTCATTCCTCCCTCACTAATTTAAGGTACGATAACAGATTTCACTGACTAATGTTGTTTACAGTGTAGAGTAGATCTGAAATACAGCAAAGCCAAATTCTTTTTCCTTTTGAAAGGCAACTGCAATCTGCCTGTTAAAATCCCCCCCCCCCCTCCCTTTTTTTTTTTCTTTTCTGTTTTTTTCCAAAGAAAGCTCAATGGAGTAATCTTCTCCAGCTCACCATTCGACAAAACCTCATGGAAATCAGCTGATCTTTTCTTTCTGTCCTAAATCTTGTGAACTGGTTTCTTTCTTGTCTTTTGCGTTCACTCGACAAAGGCTAGTTGGCTGAAGATATGTTCCTGTCTTGTTATGTTAACCCTTTGACTCCTGCACGCTATCCACCAACTGCAAAAACCTGGCCTTTTCACTTCCTCACCATACCCATCAGCTTCCTGCAGGAAGTTGGTGGATAGGGTGAGAAGAGTCAGTGGGTTAACTTTTTGCTTTGCTAGCGTGGTTGACAGTGCAAGATGCTGGTGGACAGGGTGTGGGAGTCAAAGGATCAATTTAACCCTTTCACTAGCAACAGTTGGACCAAAAATTCCCATGTCTGGGATGCCCGTTTTCAAAATTGTCATAAATACATCTAGACTGGATGGTGTGGTAGTCGAGTGGGTAAACATCAGATATCCACTGGGAAGGTCCTGGGTTCAGTCCTGGACACCCCCACCTGGATATTTTTACAATTTTCCACATCAACATGTGTGCTGACCTGCCAGAGCCTAAGATCCCTTTGTTTGTATATGCATGCTGAATATGAAATATGCATGCTAAAGATCCTGTAAGTTGTGCCAGTGGCTGGCTCATGGAATCATGAAAACACGCAGCATGCACACTCATTGAAATGGAGTGTGCAGTTTTTGCAGCAACATACAACCAGCACAGTGTGGGTAAAACATTGTGTATATGCACATTCCAGAAAAATTGCAAGGTTAAAAAAAAAAAAAGAGTTGAGACCAGCCAACTGCAAAAGTATGAATATTCTGATTGACAATTGAGGCAATTAGCACAAGACGAGAGGAAGCAACTATTTCTACGGGTGATTATCCATGAATAATTACTTTTAAAAAAAGTACAAATAATAAATAAAATATAAAATACAGCACTGCCATTTGTTTATGAGGTGCATCTTAGGGTTTCTGTGGTTCTGGAAAATAAAAACCGTGAGTATGACACAAAATCCAAACAAGAATGTAGTTTCAGTAGGGATAATGAAAAATTTACACAAGATATCAATGCCAGCATGAATAAAGAAAACATTTCCTGGATCATGTCTTCCACAGTTATTTGTGTCAGCTTCAGTATGTGGATACACGACTGCATGTATAAAAACAGGCATGAATTACCTAAAATTGCTTCCGCATATCTCACCCCCCTAGAGCCAAAAATGCACTTAATACATGTACCCAATTATCACTTCTAAGAAAGTGTGCAAGACTTTCTGAACTGTACACATACAGTGAATGGACTGACAAGGCAAAAAAATGATAGTAGAAATGACGGAAAGCAAAGGATCAAGGCAGAAACAGAGAGAGTGAGAGAAAAGAGGAAATTTCTAGACACAGAATTTCCAGAAGGTGGGGATACTGTTTATACTGAAACAGCCCCCGGAATCACCGTGGGGGGCAGGGGGCTCTCGTGCTATAGAAAGGATTAAATATGTGTCTTGTTCATTTTCATGCATTTTGATTTCTGCTTGCTTTAACAGTGACAGTCACTTTGATTGGGATATATAAAATACAAATATAAAACAGGTCAAGATTTGACAGTTTTACGTAAGTTTATAGATCTGTGACAAAAACCGAAGAGCCATTGGCATGTAACGAGCAAAGGCAAGAACTACAGCAGTCATGTGTCTGGTTTTGGCTTGTGGGTAGTTCTCTCCCTTTATTAATGCTACCACATATTTTCATATTGTAAAGAAAACACTTTTTTCTCTTTTTCCCTCCTGCGATTACTTTTGTAAATAAAACAAAACCATAACATAAAAGCAAGTTTACCTGAGAGCAGAGAATCCCCCAAAGATTGCTCCAGAAGCCATGCCCACACAGAAACCCATCATGAAACCCATCTTGACTTTGTCAAAACAGCTGGGGCCGCCACGGCCAGCAGTATAACCACTCGGTGGAGGGGCTGGCATCCTCCTTTTTCACGCTGAAAGTGGGAAACATATACAAGCATGCACGCACACACACACACACAACATACATGCAAACATACACACACGTACGTGCACACGCACACACACACGCACGCAGCACGCACGCACGCACGCACGCACGCACGCACGACACACACACACACACACACACACACACACACACACACACACTCACTCTATAGTTAGACTTGTATCAAATCGTAACAGATTCCTCACAACAACAGAACTTCCTTTCTCCCCTCATCTCCATCTGTTGTCCTTCCACTATCTTTGTGTGTTTTGCTTAGTTTGCTTGCTTCTTTTTTGTTGTTTCAAGCACAGAAAATGAAAACTCAGTCTTGTTTTATGCATTTATAATGGAAGTCCATGTCTTAAATGGAAATCCAATCTAACATATGTGACCTCTCACCACGAAATCAGTCGAACAGCACTAGGAGCTGAAAAGGTGACTGGGTGTTTTGACTTTTTCTCAAAATGATTTCTTAGACTATAATCTATCCCCCACAGAAAATTTTTTTCTTGAAAAAATATTATTAATCAATTTAAAATGGTATTGTAATGCCACTGATCGCAGCAGAAAGAATGCAATTTCCTACCAAACTACCTATTTTTGTCTCTTATTATGAACCGTAACCTGTACAGTACCTGCACATGTAATATACTGATGAAAAGCTCTTTGGTGCACCGTTCAGATAATGACAGCGAAAATAAGAAACAAACTGGGTCAAAGCCACCAAATATAGAAATTTAAGGAAAATATGTAGGAGAGCACACAAAAACTTTAGAGGCCGTTTTCTCAAAATGGCCGTCATACAACTGAATGACTTTAAACATACATAACTTCTAAAAAATTTTTTTAGTACAAGCTTTATTCAAGTACCAAAATAATCAGCAGAATGTACACTTTCCAGTCATATGTATATCTCAAAATGCTAGTTAAGACTGATTTCATGGTGGGAGGTCACATAATACATGATATAGTGTGAGTAACATAACCCAGCGGTCACATTTTCATGTCTAGACATTAACCATTTGAGTCCTTCACCCTGTTCATCAGATTCCTGAAGGGAATGAATCTCAAAATAACTGGCCTGTTTGCAGCCCTTCTGAACGCTTAACCCATCGACTCCCACACCTTATTCACCTACTACAAAAACTTAACAATTTGACTCCCTCATCTTATCTACTAGCTTACTGCAGGAAACTGGTGGATAGGGTGAGGGAGTCAAAGGATTGTTTTTTCTTTGCTAGCATGTTGACAATGCAGGATGCTTGTGGACAGGGTGCTTCAATCGTTCTGGTGGTGTCAGCTTAGTACTTGATAGATCCTTTCTCCCCCCTTCTGATTTCAAGACCTTGCCAGTATGTATGGTTCTGCTGAGGAATAAGAAGTCTGCCAGGTAACTGCTTACAGATTTGGGTGGAGTGCTTATAGAACTGTCAGAATGCAATTAATCTCTTTTGAACAAACTCAAGACAAACTCATGCTTTTTCTGGGTTCAGTTCTGACAGGTGAAAATGCCGATACGCATAGGCTATATAGTATGCTGCTCCTCTGTTGCGGGTCAGGCACATTTCCTTTGCCTGGCTTGCAGGGTGTGGGTATTTGCAACATACTCGAGTGAAAAGTCCATTGGTCTAATGTTTAATTTTCATCATTACCATCATCATGATGCACCATGCTGCTTTGCATTGGCTGTCATGGACCTCCATATGAATCTTTTGTCACTGCGAGATATTTCCTACCCTTTCTGTCCCTATCCATTCTGCAAAACTAACATTTTCTCGCTGGGTTTACCAGGTGCTCTTTTTTCACCTAGCTTGCTTGTTGTGACATGGTGCTCAAATTTCTCATGCCTCATAAAATGTCCTATAGTATAACTGTTCCTTGTCTTTTCCTAATCTTCATTAAAAATCTTTTTGTGTTTTCACTGTATCTAATTGTACTTATTCCAGCAATCATCACATCATTACTCTGTCACTGTGGTTAAACTGTCAGTACATATATATATATATATATATATAAAATATATATAAAATATATACTATATAGGCCTATACGGCTATAGGCTATATATATATATGTATGATTTTAAGAGAGAGAGAGAGAGAGATCTTCTTCATTACAAATATTAAAATCATATAACTTGTCATATTATGTGTTTTCTCCCTTATATTATAGTAATAAGAATAATTGATGAAAATTAAATTAAAAAACACATCACCGTGACCACGCTTCAACTAAGCTCGAGCAGGCTAGTCAATACTCATTGCTTGCATTTGCCCGGCAGTACTAAACGAAAAATTTCCTGAGGTGTATACAAGCTGGACCCACTGCATTCCTGTAACAATTTGTGGAATATCTAACCAGGAAACAGTGTTGTACCTCGTCAAACAAGGATGAAAGTCGCGGAGGTCTTTTTTTCGAGACTTCGTTCACTAGTCTTGAGCCGACGACTTTTCTTTTCTCTCTGGGGTCAGCTTGCGAGGTCAAATTGCGAATACTTCCGGTTGAATCAATGTCGGAAACATTCAGGTTTTTTTCCTTTTGATTGGTCCACAGACTGTTGCTGCTAGAAATGTATGTATTCGCATTAACGGCACCCGTATACTCTCTGAAACAGACACTGGTAAAGGTGCGCAATCTTCTCGTGAATTGTGGCGACCGCAGGTGACGACTCAAGTCTGGGTATTTAGGTTTAAAATGAGCACGTTATTGTCAGCCAGGCCAAGTGGTCTAGGGGTATGATTCTCGCTTCGGGTGCGAGAGGTCCCGGGTTCGAATCCCGGCTTGGCCCTACTTTTTTTTCCCTTTCTTTTTTTTTTCCTTGTATATTTTGTGTTCTGTTTTTTCTTTCTTTTGTTACTGGTGTTAGGTCTTATTTAATCCTCACCTTTTACAAAACAAAATTTAATTGAAACTGGCCCATTATGTACATGTGTGTATTATGTACAGACAAAAATGTATGAACGTTAGACTGTTCAGACCTTTTCATCCAGCACAGTTTCATCTCACCTTCAGTAGTAAAGTATAGACTTGTAATCAAACTTTCGTAAGTTCTGGGGTTGTTCATTTATGTTTCTGTGTATACTTTAACTTTTGGTTTTCTGCACATACACTCACAGGTGTTTCAGTGAAATGGTGTCATCATCATCATCATCAGGTGCCTTGCCGCATGGCGTTGGCGATTATGGACTTCCATCTGTCTCTGTCTCTTGTTGCCTCAACCATCTCTTCCACCCTCCCTGTCCTCAGCCACTCCGCAAGTCCGTCTAGCATTTTCTCCCTGGGTCTACCCGGTGCTCTCCTTCCCTCCAGCTTTCCTGTTGTGACCAGGTGTTCCAATTCCCCTTTCCTCATAAAATGGCCTATGAATGTTGCCTGCCTTTTCCTAATCTTCCTTATGAATGATCTACTTGTGTCTGCCTCCATCAAGACTGTCTCGTTTGTTTTCTTTGCTATCCATGGAACTCTGAACATCCTTCTTAGAAACCACATCTGTGAAATGGTGTACAAGCTGTAAATTCCTTTTAAGTATAGAACTCATTGGGGGAAATTTTTTTTTCTAAAATGAAAAATAGCAGCAAAAAAAAAAAAAAGGAAAAAAAAAAAAAGGGGGGGGGGGGGCAAGGAAATAAAAGAAAGAATGAAAGAAAAGAAAGGGGAAAAAGGGAAAAACAAACCAAATAGTCCATAGGCAGATATTCCAAAGATGGTGACAGATAGAAGACCAACTGTAATTGCTGGTCTTTCTCATATTTCTTCGTGGAGTGTCTGATTAAAACGAATTCTCTGTGGAGCATCTGATGAAAAGTAAACATTTTGGTCACACCTTTGGCCTCACCGATTGTCTGTTCTGCAGCATCTAAAACATTGTGTCACTGATGGGAAAAGGGGGAAGGCTGCAGTTTGTCTTGTTGTTGTTGTTGTTGTCGTTGTTGTTACAGAGTGATGACGGGGGTACACAGACTTTTTCATTCTTCACACAACCACATGCACAATCTCACACCTCTCCATATCTCTTTCCCCCATCTCTCTCCCACCCCCACCCCCCCTCTCTCTCTCTCTTTTCCTCTTTATTCCTCTTATGTATCAAACACAGCAAAGACTTTCTGATGTATCTATACTTTTATATGACTAAAGAAGAACAGAATGGCATTATCTACGTACCACTAATCAACACAACATATCAAAATGACACAAGGCATGCAACAATGACAAGATGCCAGAGAAATACATAACATTCAACACTTGCGCATGTTCATCCCTTGGTATACACGTAGTTTGAACTACACTGTCAGTGTTGCTGTCTTGATATCACCATTGTACGCTGTCTTCTGGGGTTGACCATCGATCACATCAGAGGAGAAAGCACACTGCACTGACACTGGGAGATATCGGCAAGCAGGGACAGTCGATGTACTGCCTGGTCATGACAGAGTGTTGACACAGTACACTGGGATATGTCAGTGACCTAAGACACTCAATGTACTGCCTGGTCATGACAGGGTGTTGACACACTACACTGGGATATGTCAGCAACCTAGGACACTCAATGTACTGCCTGGTCATGACAGAGTGTTGACACACTACACTGGGATATGTCAGCAATCTGGGACACTCAGTGTACTGCCTGGTCATGACAGAGTGTTGACACAGTACACTGGGATATGTCAGTAACCTAGGACACTCAATGTACTGCCTGGTCATGACAGAGTGTTGACACTACACTGGGATATGTCAGTGACCTAGGACACTCAATGTACTGCCTGGTCATGACAGAGTGTTGACACACTACACTGGGATATGTCAGTGACCTAGGACACTCAGTGTACTGCCTGGTCATGACAGAGTGTTGACACACTACACTGGGATATATCAGTAACCTAGGACACTCAATGTACTGCCTGGTCATGACAGAGTGTTGACACACTACACTGGGATATGTCAGCAACCTAGGACACTCAATGTACTGCCTGGTCATGACAGAGTGTTGACACACTACACTGGGATATGTCAGTAACCTAGGACACTCAATGTACTGCCTGGTCATGACAGAGTGTTGACACAGTACACTGGATATGTCAGTGACCTAGGACACTCAATGTACTGCCTGGTCATGACAGAGTGTTGACACACTACACTGGGATATGTCAGTAACCTAGGACACTCAATGTACTGCCTGGTCATGACAGAGTGTTGACACAGTACACTGGGATATATCAGCAACCTAGAACACTCAATGTACTGCCTGGTCATGACAGAGTGTTGACACAGTACACTGGGATATGTCAGAAACCTAGGACACTCAATGTACTGCCTGGTCATGACAGAGTGTTGACACACTACACTGGGATATGTCAGCAACCTAGGACACTCAATGTACTGCCTGGTCATGACAGAGTGTTGACACTACACTGGGATATGTCAGTGACCTAGGACACTCAATGTACTGCCTGGTTATGACAGAGTGTTGACACAGTACACTGGGATATGTCAGTGACCTAGGACACTCAATGTACTGCCTGGTCATGACAGAGTGTTGACACAGTACACTGGGATATGTCAGCAACCTAGGACACTCAATGTACTGCCTGGTCATGACAGAGTGTTGACACAGTACACTGGGATATGTCAGCAACCTAGGACACTCAATGTACTGCCTGGTCATGACAGAGTGTTGACACAGTACACTGGATATGTCAGCAACCTAGGACACTCAATGTACTGCCTGGTCATGACAGAGTGTTGACACAGTACACTGGGATATGTCAGCAACCTAGGACACTCAATGTACTGCCTGGTCATGACAGAGTGTTGACACAGTACACTGGGATATGTCAGCAACCTAGGACACTCAATGTACTGCCTGGTCATGACAGAGTGTTGACACAGTACACTGGGATATGTCAGCAACCTAGGACACTCGATGTACTGCCTGGTTATGACAGAGTGTTGACACAGTACACTGGGATATGTCAGCAACCTAGGACACTCAATGTACTGCCTGGTCATGACAGTGTTGACACACTACACTGGGATATGTCAGCAACCTAGGACACTCAATGTACTGCCTGGTCATGACAGAGTGTTGACACAGTACACTGGGATATGTCAGTGACCTAAGACACTCAATGTACTGCCTGGTCATGACAGAGGGTTGACACTTCACTGGGATATGTCAGCAACCTAGGACACTCAATGTACTGCCTGGTTATACCCGTGGTATGGCTCTATGCAGTCAGCTTGGCTTTAAACAACATTAACAATAAGATTACTGCACACATACATATTGTGTACAGTGTGTTTTTACTTTATATGTTACAGTGCAAATGATGAAAAAAAAAAGTGACATTTCCATCTAATTCACGTTCTGGTATCACAGATTTTGTTGTTATGTTTCAGTGCAAATGATGTGAAAAATAAAATGGGACGTTTCCATCTAATTCACATTCTGATATTGCAGATTTTGTTGTTATGTTTCAGTGCAAATGATGTACCAGTACTACGTAAAGATTGTGCCCACAACCTACATCAACCTGAAAAGAGAGGTATGTACTGATAGGAATGTAGCAGCTTATTTGACTTGCATTTAACCCTTTGACTCCCGCATCCGCTCTGTCAGAGTCCTGCATGGTCAACCGTGTTAGCAAAGCAGAAACTTAACCCTTTGATTCCCTCCTCCTCATCCTGCAGAAAGCTGTTGGATAGGGTGAGGGAGTCAAAGGGTTAAGTTTTTGCAGTTGGTGGATAGGGTGCAGGAATCAAAGGGTTAAGTTTTTGCAGTTGGTGGATAGGGTGCAGGAGTCAAAGGGTTAAGAAGTTCATGATTGTCTGCAAACATATGGAGAAGATATTGGACGGACTTGCAGGGTGGCTGAGGACAGACAAGGTGGAAGATGTGCTTGCGGCAACAAGGGATAGATGCATATGGAGGGCCATGATTGCCAACGCCATGCGGCAGGGCACATGATGGTGGTGATGATGATGATGATGATGATGATGATGATGACATATGGTCAAACAGGGACATTGAAAGAAAGACAGGTCACTCATTCTGTGGCGCACTGTCTGTATATTTGACTTACTGTAGTCCACCGCACGCAGCATGAACAAGTCTGAGGACCTCACAACGCACAGATTTTCTGTTGCTTCAAGATGTGTCGTTCTTGCACAAATTCGCTGTTAACCCTTTGACTCCCACACCCTGTCCACCAACTGCAAAAACTTAACTCATTGACTCCCTCACCCTGTCACCAGCTTCCTGCAGGTGGCTAGTAAATAGGGTGAGAGAGCCGGAGCATTACGTTTTTGCTTTGCGATCATGATTGACAATGCAGGATTCTGGATTTTACAAACTGTTATGAAACAACGGACAGCCGGACTTAGTGAATTTGACAGTTATTACATATAATGATAGTATTGTCAAGTTATTACATATAAGGATTAGAAGTTTGACATATTACATATTAATGGAAACAGGATAGGATACATATTAATGGATTAGTAAGTTTGACAAGTTATTACATATTAATGGAAAACAGATGGATTACATATTATGGATTAGTAAGTTTGACAAGTTATTACATATTATGGAAAGAAGGATTAATAATGGATTAGTAAGTTTGACAAGTTATTACATATTAATGGAAAACAGGATAGCATAAGGTCACAGACAGTTATAATAACATATATCTGGGATGAATGAATTTCACTTATTGTTGCCCTCCCCTTCCCGTGGAGGTGTCAGGGGCTCTTTCAGTATAAATTAGTATCCCCACCTTCTGGAAATTCTGTGCTAGAAATTTCCTCTTTTCTGTCACTTCTGTTTCTACTTGTTCCTTTGCTTTCTGCATTCTTACTATCATTTTTTGCCTTGCTGGTCCATTCACCTGTATGTGTTCGATAAAGTCTTACTACTTTTTCCTAGGATTGATAATTGGGTTCATGCAATAAGTGCATTTTTGGGTCTAGGGAATGAGACATGCGGAAGCAATTTTAGGTGATTTAGGCCTGTTTTGATATGTTTTGATGTTCTTAGGTATGCTTAAATTTGTATTCAGGTGTGTTTTTTAAATCTGCTGTGCGATGAATTGGACGGAAGTGGTCAACGCCAGGGCATGTCCTCAAATTATGTCGTGAATGCATTATCTGTATGCTTAATTTTCTTTTCTTTTCTTTTCTTTTTTTTTTCCTGTTGAAGAGAGTTTTGTATGTTTTGAAGTGGTTATAGCCCTGATATGGTTCTACGCAGTCAGCTGGGCTTTAACTCAATCGAGTCGCAGTCTTCAGGGTCATTCTGCCCCCTCAATTCAGAGGATTTTTAGCACATTTTAAAAAAATATAGAAAAACAACCAAATAAAGTAGACAAACAAGTAAAGTGATACAGAAAGACCAGGATTAGATCTTTACAAATAATCTTACTTTATTTATGGTTTTCCGTGTACGTGTAAATGATGAGGTATCCAAATAGGTATCCAAAGGGGGGTAATTTTTTTTTTTTTGATGGATATGAACACACACTGTGAAACAGTTTTAGATGAAGTCCAGAACATGATTTCCATGCCATGGATGTTTCAAATCACAAGATTACTGGTAGTTGTCATTTTTTGCGTACAGTTGCTCCAGAGCACAAAATATTTACAGAATTGTGAGGTTCGACTTGCTTTCCTTGACGCCATTTGCGAAATTCGCATGTCGCGGGTAGCGCTGAGAAAAAGCTACTGTTGTCTTTGTTTCACATTGCCACAAACGGTCTAAGGTAAATAAATGCTGTAAACATACCCTTTTTTCGGTTCCCAGTGATTTTTCCCTATAACTGACGCTTCTGACGTAAAAAAAAAAAAAAAAGAATGTCTGACGGCGATAAATCGACGTCGCGTATCCAAGCAGTAAAGAAGTGATGGAGATTTTCTTCGGCACGAAGTGATTGAGTTAAACAACAATAACATATTGTTGCATGACAACTAATTTCTGGGAATAATAACTGATAGCTGGGATGAATGAGTTTCACATATTGTTGTATAACAGCTAATAGCAGGGCTAAATGTAAATAATGAACTGATTTCAGGCCTTATTCACCAACCAGTTTTCTGTGACGAAGCATTCCAAGCACACAGCAGGTAGCAGCCAGGAAGATCAGCTCCCAGGAGTGTTTTTCATCTATGAATTGTCTCCCATGATGGTCAAATACACGGAGAAACAGAGGTCAGTGTCATGCTCAACTTACTTGCTTCTGTTTCACTCGTTTTCGTGAAAGATGAATACCAGGTAGTTTTTTTTTTTTTTCATCATTGAAATATTTTCATGATTATGAAGTAGATAGAATATTAGATGCAAGTATAAATCAGAGCAATTTTAAGTGTTTGTTTTTTTCTGCAGAATAGCTTTCTTCGACGTTGTTATTTCAATGTTTGTCTTTAAATAGTTTTGTGTAATCTATTTAAGTAATTTTTTTACAACCTTTTTGAATAATTTTGTACAACCTAGTTAAATAATTTTGTACAATATAGTTAAATAATTTTGTAACCTAGTTAAATAATTTTGTACAACCTATTTATATAATTTTGTACGACCTGTTCATATAATTTTGTACAACCTAGTTATACAATTATATGCAACCTGTTTGAATGATTTTGTACAACCTATTTGAATGATTTTGTACAACCTATTTAAATAATTTTGTACAATCTATAACAAGCAGTGCAAAATAAAATTGATTACATGTAGACTGGAAGAATTCTGTTTACAGTCTTTTAGGGTAAAAAAGTAAACAATTAACTGCCCCATTTTGACTATGACACAAGGTCCTCTTGCCCTTTCAGATGTAATTTTGAGCTGTCGTGATTACTCATTAGGCCAGACCGGTGACCTGAAATCTGTAAATATTTACCCATAAATAGATGAGAAATCTGTGATAATACATGTCACTCATGAAGAATAGACTCACCAGGTGTAGACGTATGCAGCTATTCATTTGTATCAAAGCCATTTTCCTCGGTATTTTGTTTGTTTGTTTTGTTTTGTTTCTTTGTTGCTTTTTAAAATTCTCTTTGTAGAACCTATTGTCGTAGAAGCAGAATTTTTTTTGTTTTTGTGTCATACACCTTTTCATATTGTACAATCGGTAGTCTTGTCCTTCCAAGCTTATTATGACACAATGTATGTTATGACACAATGTTAATGTAGAAGATTAGGAAAAGACTATCAACATTTATGAGACATTCTATGAGGCAAGAGAAATTTGAGCACCTAGTAACAACAAGACACGTGATGGGAAAAAGAGCGCCAGGTAGACCGAGGGAGAAAATGTTAGACAGTTTTGCAGAGTGGATGGGGTCAAAAAGGGTAGGAGGTATACTTGCAGCGACAAAAGATAGGTTCGTAAGGAGGGTCATGATCGCCAACGCCATGTGGCAAGATACTTGATGATGATGATGTATTATGACACAACATGCTTTGTTTTGTCAATGTTTCAGGTCATTCATGCACTTTTTGACAGGAGTCTGTGCCATCATTGGAGGGATATTCACAGGTAATGTATACTTTGATAAAGAAGATTAGGAAAAGACAAGTAACATTTATAGGACATTTTATGAGGAAAGGGGAATTAGAGCACCTGGTCACAACAGGAAAGCTGGAGGGAAAGAGAGCACCAGGTAGACCCAGGGAGAAAATATTGGACAGACTTGCAGAGTGGCTGAGGACGGAGAGGATGGGAGATGTACTTGCAGCGACAAGGGATAGATTTGTTGGAGGGCCATGATCACCAGCGCCATGATGATGACTGTATTTGTCCACAGCATTATTTTGATATGTAGACTGAGATGTTCTTGAACGGAAAAGACTGGTATTGTAGGCTTTGTTACTACTTGCATTTATAGCACCCTCACCTGTCTCCTCTGTCGGCATCACTGCAGTCAGTGTTGGCTGCTACACTCTTTGACACCGCTACTCTCCTCCAGAAGGCTCCGTCTTGACTTTTGTGGGCAACTTCTTTAATATTTAGGCCACTGATGTTGGTTACGTTCTCGATGTATGAGATTGGAGGTCTGCCTTTCTTCCTTTTTGCCACTGTTTTTCCTTGAAAAATGGTTTTCATGAGGTCTGTGTTCTTGTTGCGTGACACATGGCCAATGTATTGTAGTCTTTTCTTGTTGATGTCTGGTAGTAATTTTCTCGTGGTGTCGCATTCTTCCAGGACACTTTCATTAGTTCTTCTATCTGTCTTTTTGACACGTAGTAGTCTCCGATAAACCCACATCTCCGCTGCCTTAGTTCTTTTGCAATCAGCACGTTCCTTGAAACAAACTTTTATTGAGGGAAGGTGGTGGAGTGTGTCAGTCTTAACTTTTGGGGGTATGCTGTTCATGTTTGTGTTCAAGTTTTCTGTTTGTAAGAGAGAGAGAGAGAGGGGGGGGGGGGTGGACGAGGGATGAGAGAAACTGTAAGAAGGAGGGGAGAACAAGGGAGGAGAGAAACATGGTGTGCTGGTGTCTGTGTTTGAAATACTGTCGTGTTTTATATATTAACAGAGTTTAATGGTGATCTTATAGTATGAGATGTACCTTTTTTTTACATTGTCTTGTGTGTGGAAAATGCTTAGTTTTCAAGAATTTTTCATGAGTAACATTTGGTGTACGCTTAGATTTATGCTTTGAGTGGTTTACATGTAATATTCATGTGTGCATGGTGTAATGACTGTAATTGTTACTCTTTGTGGTTGAATGTTTTGTCTGGTCAACAGGAGTGTGTGGGTGAAAAGATATTTCATGGTTTGTGTGGGTCCATGGACAGTATGGATGAATTTCTGTTTGAATAGTTAATCCCTTATAGATCCTGTTTCTGTTGAGTGTGGCAAATTTGGGTGGAGTGCATGTGGAATTTTCCGAGTGTGATAAATTTCTCTTGCACAGATTCCAATCTCCAAACTCCAAGGGAGAAAAAAAGACATCTGCTTGAAGAGACATGCATATCACATTCAGTAATGTTAATTCACTGATAATCCATTCATGGGAAGTAACAGTCTTCTTCCCTTAGATGGCAAATCAGTTCTATTCCGTTCAACAGAAATTATTAATCCTTAGCAAAATTCATTTGTGCTGTCACAGGCTTGTACTACATGACACACGAACAAAAACTCAACAGAACCACATCTATAAGGGATTAAAACTATTCAAACACAAATTCATCCATACATACCAGTCACCGTGGTGTAGTGGTTAATGCAACAGACTACGGACTGGAAGGTTGTGGGTTTGAATCCCCATCAGTACCTTCAAAAGTCATTGTAGAATTTTTCAGCTCTACCCGGCTCCTACTCTAGAGTTGGGCATGCTATGGGCTCAGTGGGAAGACTGGAACCACACAGTCGAGTCTCATCCACTTCGCGGATGTATCATTGAGCGTGTTGCTCAAATCTTCTGACCAACACCGCAGGTGTCTGTATCTCTCAGGTCTGGTTGATGCTAGGATATAATTATTATGATAGTAGGCATAGAGTACAAACCTGTCACGCAGTCTCAATCCTGGATGGAACTCCATAGCATCATGATTATCATCCACATCAACATCATCATCATCGCATAATAAAAACTGTTTCAGCTTCTGTGGCCATTAAAGTGGCATAGAAAATGGGACGAAAAAAGATAAAATGTGAGCACAAATGTAACCTCCCTGAGTGCAATGATCCTTAAAAAAAAAAATAAAAAAAAATCTTCCATACTGTCATGGATCCACACAAAACATGAAATATCACAAGACACAAAACATGAACTGGTCTGAACCACTGGCAGGTTCCACGAGCTTGCACAAAACCCTATGCGCTAGCAAGGTCTTGAACTGAGGAAGTATTGTGTGTGTTTAGATACGGTTATAGCCCTGGTATGGCTCTAGACAGTCAGCTGGGCTTTAAAGAAAACAACAATAACAAGAAATGGTTATAGCCCTGATGCGGCTCTACGCAGTCAGCTGGGCTTTAAACAAAATAACAGTAACAATTCTTTGTTTATCGATGTGTCATTATTCATTAGCATTGTCCATCATCCGTGTTTCAGTGGCCGGGTTGATTGACGCTTTGATCTACCAGTCAGCCAGAGCCATACAGAAGAAGATAGAACTGGGAAAAACGTCCTAGTGGCATGGACACAACCTGCGATTTCTTGAGACTGGAAGAGGAAGGGATGGATACTGGTGACGAGCAGAATCTTCTAGTCCTTCATCAGATGATGTTTAAAAGATGATGTTTAAAAGATGATGTTTAAAAAATACTGGTCATGACCAAAATCATCTAGTCCTTTGTCAGATGATGTTTAACCTTTGACACTCACCCTCTCCGCCAACTGCAAAAACTTAACCCCTTTGACTCCCCACCCTATCCACCAGCTTCCTGCAGGAAGCTGGTGGATAGGGTGAGGGAATCAAAGGGGTTAAGTTTTTGCTTTGGTAGCATGGTTGACGATGCAGGGTGCGGGAGTTGAAGGGTTAACAAGCTGTAATGATGTGTGAATGCATGTCAACATTTGTATGTCGTTTTATGGGATTTTGTTGTCGATGTGATTTGGAAGTGCTTTCCTCAAAGAAGGTGTGACATCACAGTGCAGCACCTCCCCCACCCCACACACCCCTCCAAGCCACACACACACACACACACAGAATTTCATGGGAAGGAGTACCACCCATGCTGGCACTAAAGTCAAATGGACAATGGGGAAGAAATACCTCTGTCTCGACCTGAGGCTGAACCTTAGACTTCTTGCTGCACACACAGGCATCATGATCAATAGGTTACTACTGTTTCTTTCCATTTCTTAGTGAAAGAAGATGGGATGTAGAGCTTGTTCTCATCCATTCACTAAATAGTCATTTCATCAAGCAAGAAGACAGCTCCCCCCCCCCCCCCCCCCCCCCCCCCCCCCCCCCCCCCCCTTTGCATGATGAAATGACTGTTGAGTGGTGTCGGGAGCTTGGGAGGTCACTGTCTGGAGAGTGGTGAGGCATTGGTGCTCTGGGTCCCATCCGCACCCTTGTGGTTGTTTCTATTATTACTTTCCATTTCAAAGTTAATCGTTTGACTCCTGTACCCTATCTATCAACTGCAAAAATTTAGCCCTTTGACTCCATCACCCTGTCCACCAGCTTCCTGCACAAAGCTGGTGGATAGGGTGAGGGAGTCAAAGGGTTAAGTTTTTGCTTTGCTAGCATAGGTGACAATGCAGGATGCTGGTGGATAGGATGCGGGAGTCAAAGGGTTAGAGGAGGCAGGATATAGACCTTCTCACCCATCCGCTCCCCTTCCTGCAGGTTCCCACTTATAGATGTGTTTGTTTTAATTTCTAAGCATTCCAAGTTTTCTTGGATGCATGTACAGGCGTCATTTTGCCCACACTGTGCAGGTGGCATGTTGCTGCACAGTCTGCATACTCCGTCTTTGATTTTCATGCATCCTGGGTGTTTTCACATCTCCATAAACCAGCTGGAGGGAAAGAGAACACCAGGTAGACCCAGGGAGAAAATATTGGACGGACTTGCAGGGTAGCTGAGGACAGGGAGGGTGGAAGATGTGCTTGTGGCAACAAGGGACAGATGCATACAGAGAGGGTGGAAGATGTGCTTGTGATGACAAGGGATAGATGCATATGGAGGGCCATGATCGCCTACGCCATGCGGCAGGGCACATGATGATGATGATGATGATAAACCTTTGGCATTACTTTCTGGATCTTAAACATAATTACTTCTTGTGTGTGTGTTTCACACGAAGGGGTGGGGGGGGGGGGGGGCGGTATAGGTACTAACAGGTCCACACACATGCTGGTGTGGGAAGTCGGAGGGTAAATCTCCACCCTTTACCCACCAGGCGAGAGGTACCCAGATAGGATCGACCACCAGACCTTCTGACTGGATGTCTGGCATCCTTCCCGCTTGACTTGCGTGCCTGTCTCCTCCTGTAGTTTGTATTTCATTGTGCACAAACTGGAATCGGAAAATGTCTCATGGAACACATACAGTGACAGCCACATTCCATTTATTTGTTCTCTTGTGTCCTGTTTTTTCTGTTGTCGGGATGTGTTAGCATGTTCATGGTATTATTTTCCTGTCAAGGCAGAATGTTCTCCAGGTTCATGGCTTTAGCATTATTGTCGATGAAGATTGTCTGATGCACTCGTGGTTTGATTAAAACTGTCAATGTCTGATGTAACCTTGGTTGGAGTAGAATTGTCCCTGTGAACTGCCAGCAAGTTCGGAGAGTTTGTTCAGGAGGGATTCATCGCGCTTGAATAGTTCCATATACGCTCCACCCAAATCTGCCAGCAATTAAGTGATGTTCTCCTTGAGCCTACGCTAAACTATGTGCCAGCAGGGTCTTGAAATGGGGAGGATGGGGGAGAAGGACCAATGACACTCTAAGCAGACACCACCAGAATGATGGAAACAGTAGTCCTTTGGCTCCCGCACCCTATCCACTAACTGCAAAAACTTAACTCTTTAACTCCCTCACTCTATCCACCAGCTTCCTGTGCAGAACCTATGACATACTAAGTAGACACCAATGGAAACAGTACTCCTTTGACTTCTGCACCCTATCACTGACTGCAGAAGCTTAACTCTTTAACTACCACTCTCTATCCACTGGCTTCCTGTGTAAGAAGCTGGTGGATAGGGTGAGAGAGTCAAAGGGTTTTAAGCTTTTGCTTTGCTGGCATGGTTTACAATGCAGGATGCTGGTGGACAGGGTGCAGGAGATAAAGGGTTAAGATAGGCAGCAGACAGGCCAGCAATGTTTGTTTACAAACTGTATACCACTGCACGTGTAACAAATGTATGTAACATATTTTGTCTTGTGTCAATTGTACTTTTTCTGTTTCTTGAGACTTTGTTGATGATTTTTTTCTGAGATTTTTCGTTTCATCATGATGTGAAATATGAAAAGAGTTTTGAGATTCAGCAGCTTTAACTGTCCTTTCTTTCTCAAGGCCACCTGTCTGTCCCATTTATTTGAGATATAGGTCATATGTGTATGTATATAGATAGACAACAAAGAAAACAAATGAGACAGTCTTGAAGGAAGCAGACACAAAAAGATCATTAATAAAGAAGATTAGGAAAAGACAAGCAACATTTAGAGGGCATATTATGAGGAAAGGGGAATTAGAACACCTGGTCACAATAGGAAATCTGGAGGGAAAGAGAACACCGGATAGAACGAAGGTGAAAATATTGGACGGACTTGCAGGGTGGCTGAGGACAGAGAGGGTGGGAGATGTACTTACGGTGACAGGGAATAGATTGGTGTGGAGGGCCATGGTAGATGTATTACAGTAACAGGGAATAGATTGGTGTGGAGGGCCATGGTAGATGTATTACAGTGACAGGGAATAGATTGGTGTGCAGGGCCATGGTAGATGTATTACAGTGACAGGGAATAGATTGGTGTGGAGGGCCATGGTAGATGTATTACAGTGACAGGGAATAGATTGGTGCGGAGGGCCATGGTAGATGTATTACAATGACAGGGAATAGATTGGTGTGGAGGGCCATGGTAGATGTATTACAGTGACAGGGAATAGATTGGTGTGGAGGGCCATGGTAGATGTATTACAGTGACAGGGAATAGATTGGTGTGGAGGGCCATGGTAGATGTATTTACAGTGACAGGGAATAGATTGGTGTGGAGGGCCATGGTAGATGTATTACAGTGACAGGGAATAGATTGGTGTGGAGGGCCATGGTAGTATTACAGTGACAGGGAATAGATTGGTGTGGAGGGCCATGTAGATGTATTACAGTGACAGGGAATAGATTGGTGTGGAGGGCCATGGTAGATGTATTACAGTGACAGGGAATAGATTGGTGTGGAGGGCCATAGTAGATGTATTACAGTGACAGGGAATAGATTGGTGTGGAGGGCCATGTAGATGTATTACAGTGACAGGGAATAGATTGGTGTGGAGGGCCATGGTAGATGTATTACAGTGACAGGGAATAGATTGGTGTGGAGGGCCATGGTAGATGTATTACAATGACAGGGAATAGATTGGTGTGGAGGGCCATGGTAGATGTACATACAGTGACATGGAATAGATTGGTGTGGAGGGCCATGGTAGATGTACATACAGTGACAGGGAATAGATTGGTGTGGAGGGCCATGGTAGATGTACGTACAGTGACATGGAATAGATTGGTGTGGAGGGCCATGGTAGATGTATTACAATGACAGGGAATAGATTGGTGTGGAGGGCCATGGTAGATGTACTTACAGTGACAGGGAATAGATTGGTGTGGAGGGCCATGTAGATGTATTACAATCACAGGGAATAGATTGGTGTGGAGGGCCATGGTAGATGTATTACAGTGACAGGGAATAGATTGGTGTGGAGGGCCATGGTAGATGTATTACAATGACAGGGAATAGATTCATGTGGAGGGCCATGGTAGATGTATTACAATGACAGGGAATAGATTGGTGTGGAGGGCCATGTAGATGTATTATAATGACAGGGAATAGATTGGTGTGGAGGGCCATGGTAGATGTATTACAATGACAGGGAATAGATTCATGTGGAGGGCCATGGTAGATGTATTACAATGACAGGGAATAGATTGGTGTGGAGGGCCATGGTAGATGTATTACAGTGACAGGGAATAGATTGGTGTGGAGGGCCTGGTTACCAATGCCAAGCTGCAGGGCACATGATGATGATATAGATAGAGAGACAAATAGATAGATAGATGTATAAATAAATAGATGGATAGATGTATATATTTATATACGGATATGTATCCGGCACACAAACTTACACAAGTATTATTGTATCAAAGGCAGTTCAAACATTCGTTTCCTTGTTTTGTTTTTGTTTTTTGTAAAGACATTGAAAGATTTGCGTTTTAATAATTTTCAACAGAAAATGCTCATTTTTCAAGAAAAAGCAAAGATGTAACGTTTTTGTTTTACATTACAGTGGTACTGTATGGTTACTGTCTTTTTCGGGATGAAAGGGGCTCTCCCAAAAATATCCTCACCCAGACAGTGTATGCTGTGAGTGCCCAGGAACCCATTGGCTCTGTGTGAACGTGTGTGTGTGTGTGTGTGTGTGTGTGTGTGTGTGTGTGTGTGTATGTGTGTGTGTGTGTGTTTGTGTGTGTGTGTGTCTGTGTGTGTGTGTGTGTGTGTGTGTGTGTGTGTGTGTATGTGTGTGTGTTTGTGTATGTGTGTGTGTGTGTGTGTGCGTGTGTGTGTGTGCACATTATTCATATCCATATATATTTGTATTTGTATTATGTTCAGTCTTGTTTGTTGAATCCTCTGGTGAGGAATGAAATACAAGCCGGCGCTAGAGGTATTTTCTGAGTTCAGATGGGTTTAACATAAATGTCACTGTACCTAGTATTTGACAGGATCTTTACACTTTGATACAATGCTGACTTTTCTGGTAATATATTTTATGTGGCCGTATGTGGTATTCAACTCAAACCCATAACACTTATGGTATTTATGGATTCACACAAAACTGTCATGTGTGTGATCGTCAACTATGCCATTATCACAGGTGGATATTATCAGATCTGTAGATTTCCATGACGGTAAGAATCAGGGGTTTTTTGTGGGTTTTTTTTTTAGAATACATGGGCTGTTTCCTTGGAAAATTTGTATCCACTTTCTTTTTTCCCCAAGTAGCATAAGTATAATGTCTATAATTTGTGATTTGATATACGCATTTATAGAAATGAAACATGCAGAAAATACCATTTTTTAAACACGCTGAATGTCTGCTTCAATGTCTGAAAATGCTCCAGATTGCACAAGTGCAGAAAATATCTTTTTTAAAATCACTGAATGTCTGCTTCAATGTCTTAAAATGTGCCAGATTGCATAGATTGAAATACCTACAGAATTTTTGGGGGAGCCTGTGCCCGGAGTCCCTAACTTTCCTTTTTTTTTCTTTCTCTCTTTTCAGCAGTTTCCATGCTTGCATTATCCTGTTGGTATACTCATGTAAATGGATGTCTAGTTTAATACACAGCTTTGATCAAATATTCGTTGTCTAAGCTGTGAAGTTTGGTGCTTCATATTATTTCGCACAGTGTAATAATTGTGGAGTCAAAAATTATTTTAGAACCAGTATTTCACTTTTTGCCTTTTCTTGATTGTTTTAAAACTGTTGTTATGTTTTTAATACGCAAACAGAATCATCTGGTCATTATGATTTTATACAGTGTATGCAGGCAAAGGTATTGTCTTGAAGATCACGTGAAATGGTTTTTTTTTTCTTCGAGTTTAATCATGATTTCCCATACAGATGGATTGTCCTTGCCGTGGGGATGCCGGGGGCTCTTTCAGTATCAACAGTATCCCCACTTTCTGGAAATTCTGTGCTAGAAATTTCCTCTTTTTTGTCACTGTCTTTGTTTCTGCCTTGTTCTTTTGCTTTCTGTCATTTCTTCCATCATTTTCTGCCTTGCTGGTCCATTCACCTGTATGTGTTTGATAAAAAGTCTTACGTACTTTTTCTTTGGATTGATAATTGGGTACATGTATTAAGCGCATTTTTGGCTCTAGGGTAGTGAGATATGCAGAAGCATTTTGGTAATATTTGCCTGTTTTTGTATATGTTTTGGTGTCCTTAGATATGCTTAAATTTGTATTCAGGTGTGTTTTTTAAACCCCTGTGCGATAAATTGGACGGAATGGTCAGCACTGGGGGCATCTCCTTAGATTATGGGCGCTATTGCATTGATATGTGTACTTAATTTTCTTTTCCTTTTTTTTCCTGTTGAAGTAGTTTAAGTTTTGAAAAGGTTATAGCCCTGATATGGCTCTATGCAGTCGGCCGGGCTTTAAACAACAATAATAACATTGATTGTGCAAGCCCGGCAGAACTGCAGTCTCCAGAGTATGTTTTAGTTTCTTGCCCACTGTTCACATGTAGAAGTAAGCAATGACCAAAATGAGAATCTCTAGAAAAACAGCTCTGGGGTGACAGAGAGGACTTGGTGAAAACCATATTCTTCATCCAGACCTCCGGACTGACTGTTTGAGGCATACTACGCTCAAAGGCAAAAGAAAAAGGAAAGAAGAAAAATCATGATAATGTTTGTTTGCGTATTGTGTAAGTTGACGATCACACAAATTTTTCAAACGAATGGTGACATTGTTTTATTGTACACTATGTGATCTTGATATTGTAAGAATAATTGATAAATTATTGTAAATTGTATTTGTTTTTATATGTAAATTATTTTAAATTGTATGTATTATTTTATGTGTGCTTTTCCGTCTTCTGTATCGCTTCAGTGGTGTTAATACGACGTCCTTCATTCCAATTTCTCAAACACCATCAAACCCAAGTTTATGTATTTGTAGTCTCCAGTGCAGATGGCAGACGCACATCAGAAATAGCGACAGAATCGGCCAAGCTAAAACAGCATTCAAGAAGATGGAAAGCGTTCTTATCAACAAGTGCTTATCAATTAACATCAGAAAAGAGTTTTTGAGTGTTATTCATAAAACGTTTTAAATCTTCAGTGAACATGTTGAGCTCATATCTGTAAAAAGTGTCGCTGTTCTCATATGTAATGCAATGTGTTTTAAGCCTTTCATTTCCAACTGCGGAAGTAGCCGCGGTATAGGGGTCACTGTAGTGTAAATTATCCCCCTTGTCCTGGAGTTATCTGTGCTTGGATTGACAGAAAAACATCTGCAATAAATAGCCAGTTTATTTTCCTTCAAGAAAATATATAGTTTATTAGGTATTAGGTAATTCAGTTATTTTTTATTATTTTTTCTCTGATGTAACCCATTTTTTGCAAAAAAAAGTTCCGGAAGTGAAGGGGTTAAATGCTTTAACCATGGAATCTCAGTGTTTGCGCAACAGTGTATCACTATTCTAGTCAGTGTTAAGTGATGATGTGTTCAGCATTAGACATTTTGTGGATTGAATCCCCTATGCTTTGTTGAACAGTGTGGCTTGGCAGGTGGGCTACTGGGGGTGTCCCCCCACACCCCCACCCTCCCAAGTCTTATGTAATAGAGTTGTTGGGGGATGTTATCTCAAGTTTTTGCTGTCCTAGTTATGAACCCCTGTGGGGATTGCTGGGGGCTCTATCAGTATAAACAGTATCCCCGCCTTCTGGAAATTTTTTGCTAGAAATTTCCTCTTTTCTGTCACTGGCTTTGTTTTTGCCTTGCTCATTTGCTTTCTGTCATTTCTTGCTATCATTTTCTGCCTTGCTGGTCCATTCACCTGTATGTGTTCAGTAAAGTCTTACGTACTTTCTGTTAGGATTGATAATTGGGTACATGTTTAACACATTGCATTTTTTGGCTCTAGGGAAGGAGATATGTGGAAGCAGTTATAGGTAATTTAGGCCTGTTTTTAAATATGTTTTTGTGTCCTTAGCCATATTTAAATTTATATTCAGGTGTGTTTTTTAAATCCCATGTGTGGTAAATTGGACAGGGTGGTCAGTGCCAGGGGCATCTCCTTAGATCATGTGCACAAATGCATTGATAGGTGTCCTTAATTTTCTTTTCCTTCTTTTTTCCTGTTGAAGTGTTTTGTATGTTTTGAAACGGTTATAGCCCTGATATGGCTTTACACAGTCGGCTGGGCTTTAAACAAAAATAAGAAAATAACAATGGCTGATATGCATTGTTTGTGTTGTGCCTGACATTGTCTCAAGTTGTATGTTTATTGTTTGTGGTGTGTTTTGATGTTTATTGTGTTGTGTGTGTTGTGTCTAATATTGTTTCATGTTAATGTTTATTGTTTGTGTTATGATTTGTTGATGTTTATTGTGTTGTGTCTGACGTTGTCTGATGTTGATTTTTATTGTTTGTGGTGTGTTTTTTTGTTTTATTGTGTTCTGTTGTGTCTGTCATTGTCTGATGGTGATGTTTATTGTTTGTGTTGTGATTTGTTGATGTTTATTATGTTGTGTGTAACATTGTCTGATGTTGATGTTTATTGTTTGTGTTGATTTGTTGATGTTTATTGTGTTGTGTGTAACATTGTCTGATGTTGATGTTTATTGTTTGTGTTGTGATTTGTTGATGTTTTATTGTGTTGTGTCTAACATTGTCTGATGTTGATGTTTATTGTTTGTGTTGTGATTTGTTGATGTTTTATTGTGTTGTATTATGCCTGACATCATCTCACATTGATGTTTGTGGTGTGTGTAACATTGTCTTATGTTGGTGTTTATTGTGATTTGTTGATGTTTTATTGTGTCGTATTGTGCCTGACATCGTCTCACATTGATGTTTATGATATGTCTGTCATTGTCTTACAATGATGTTTATTGTTTGTGGTCTGTTTTCTTGATGTATTTTGTAATTTAGTTCTTTTCTCACACCGGACAAAGCAGCAGGGAAGTTTCAGTCTTTTTCTCCTAATTTTTTGTATCTGGTGTTTGTTCGTTTGTGATCTTACGCTTGACAAAGGCCAGTTGGCCGAACATTTGCACCTGCCTTGTCTGGTTGTATTAAATATGCGTTCTGATTCTTTTTTCGTGTCTTTTCTGGTTCCTGTTTGCTTAAATGCAAGCAGTCACACTTGTTTTGGATGATGTATTTTGTGTTGTGTTGTGTCTGATGTTGTCTCATTTTGGTGAAGGATAACCTCGTCAGTAAAGTTTGTATGGTTTATTGTAGATAGGCTTATTTTGTGTAAAAAGAAATTGCTACCAAAGGTCGCATTTTAAGGAACAGTAAAGCCTGAAATAGCCCTAACCGATCAACAGGGTGCATTATTTCTAGTTGGTGTCACAAGTTTGCATTATTTCTAGTTGGTGTCATAAGTTTGCATTATTTCTAGTTGGTGTCATAAGTTAGCATTATTTCTATTTGGTGTCATAAGTTAGCATTATTTCTAGTTGGTGTCATAAGTTAGCATTATTTCTAGTTGGTGTCATAAGTTAGCATTATTTCTAGTTGGTGTCATAAGTTAGCATTATTTATAGTTGGTGTCATAAGTTTGAGTTATTTCTATTTGGTGTCATAAGTTTGCATTATTTGTAGTTGGTGTCATAAGTTTGAGTTATTTCTATTTGGTGTCATAAGTTTGAGTTATTTGTAGTTGGTGTCATAAGTTTGCATTATTTCTAGTTGGTGTCATAAGTTTGCATTATTTGTAGTTGGTGTCATAAGTTTGCATTATTTCTAGTTGGTGTCATAAGTTTGCATTATTTGTAGTTGGTGTCATAAGTTTGCATTATTTGTAGTTGGTGTCATAAGTTTGCATTATTTGTAGTTGGTGTCATAAGTTTGCATTATTTCTATTTGGTGTCATAAGTTTGCATTATTTCTATTTGGTGTCATAAGTTTGCATTATTTGTAGTTGGTGTCATAAGTTTGCATTATTTGTAGTTGGTGTCATAAGTTTGCATTATTTCTATTTGGTGTCATAAGTTTGCATTATTTGTAGTTGGTGTCATAAGTTTGCATTATTTCTAGTTGGTGTCATAAGTTAGCATTATTTCTATTTGGTGTCATAAGTTTGAGTTATTTCTAGTTGGTGTCATAAGTTTGAGTTATTTGTAGTTGGTGTCATAAGTTTGAGTTATTTCTAGTTGGTGTCATAAGTTTGCATTATTTGTAGTTGGTGTCATAAGTTAGCATTATTTCTATTTGGTGTCATAAGTTTGCATTATTTGTAGTTGGTGTCATAAGTTTGAGTTATTTGTAGTTGGTGTCATAAGTTTGCATTATTTGTAGTTGGTGTCATAAGTTTGAGTTATTTCTAGTTGGTGTCATAAGTTTGAGTTATTTGTAGTTGGTGTCATAAGTTTGAGTTATTTCTAGTTGGTGTCATAAGTTTGCATTATTTGTAGTTGGTGTCATAAGTTTGCATTATTTGTAGTTGGTGTCATAAGTTTGCATTATTTCTAGTTGGTGTCATAAGTTTGCATTATTTGTAGTTGGTGTCATAAGTTTGAGTTATTTCTAGTTGGTGTCATAAGTTTGAGTTATTTCTAGTTGGTGTCATAAGTTTGAGTTATTTCTAGTTGGTGTCATAAGTTTGAGTTATTTGTAGTTGGTGTCATAAGTTTGAGTTATTTGTAGTTGGTGTCATAAGTTAGCATTATTTCTATTTGGTGTCATAAGTTTGAGTTATTTGTAGTTGGTGTCATAAGTTTGCATTATTTGTAGTTGGTGTCATAAGTTTGAGTTATTTGTAGTTGGTGTCATAAGTTTGAGTTATTTGTAGTTGGTGTCATAAGTTTGAGTTATTTGTAGTTGGTGTCATAAGTTTGAGTTATTTGTAGTTGGTGTCATAAGTTTGCATTATTTGTAGTTGGTGTCATAAGTTTGAGTTATTTGTAGTTGGTGTCATAAGTTTGCATTATTTGTAGTTGGTGTCATAAGTTTGCATTATTTGTAGTTGGTGTCATAAGTTTGAGTTATTTGTAGTTGGTGTCATAAGTTTGAGTTATTTGTAGTTGGTGTCATAAGTTTGAGTTATTTGTAGTTGGTGTCATAAGTTTGAGTTATTTGTAGTTGGTGTCATAAGTTTGAGTTATTTGTAGTTGGTGTCATAAGTTTGCATTATTTGTAGTTGGTGTCATAAGTTTGCATTATTTGTAGTTGGTGTCATAAGTTTGCATTATTTGTAGTTGGTGTCATAAGTTTGCATTATTTGTAGTTGGTGTCATAAGTTTGCATTATTTGTAGTTGGTGTCATAAGTTTGAGTTATTTGTAGTTGGTGTCATAAGTTTGAGTTATTTGTAGTTGGTGTCATAAGTTTGAGTTAATTGTAGTTGGTGTCATAAGTTTGCATTATTTGTAGTTGGTGTCATAAGTTTGCATTATTTGTAGTTGGTGTCATAAGTTTGAGTTATTTGTAGTTGGTGTCATAAGTTAGCATTATTTGTAGTTGGTGTCATAAGTTTGAGTTATTTGTAGTTGGTGTCA
>JAPXFY010000027.1:48990322-49005322 GCA_030674185.1 Monoplex corrugatus
CATGGCAGCTCTGATGTCTCATAACATGTCCAACGTATTTCATTTTCCTTTTCCTAACCAGGCCTAAAAGTTCAGGTTGTTTGTTACTCATGACATTCAATACAGAAATAAAGTGCCCTGAGCAAGACCATACAGCCTTATGTTATTTAATTGTTTGTTTGTTTCCTTTCATACAGACTAACAGAATATATGAAACAAAAACAACCACATTATCCTTTTTTTGATATGTGAGTAAATAAATAACATATTAATTTATTGATTAAATTATGCAACCATGTACAAAAAATTAACTGATTTATTATCCAAGTGAAATGAGTGGGAATCATTAGTTGTATGTAGAAGTCAAGGTTTAATGATACATCAAGGTCTCATAATGTCGGTCCACAGGGACAATGTCCAGTTACCATTCCAAGCAATGGTATGAAGTGGATGGGACAAGGTGGGATTTTTTTTTCCTAAATTTGTCTTCTGCCCACCGTCCATCCCCAAATGCCTGTAAAGTTTTCAAATATAATACGTTTGCAGCACTGTTCTTTATTTCTTTTTGCTTCAATGGAAATCACAAAACTTCCCCATCTCACTGTTCTTTATTTATCTTTGTTCAGTGGCAAACTTTACACCTTCCCAACTTTGATAAGCGGCTGAATATTTTCTATACCAAACCTGAGAGCCACAGTTCTTACAGCCAAGGTTGACATGTAAACTTGAATTCCACGCTCCTTATCCAGACAGAGAATAACTGCTATTTAAGACCATTTTTTTCAAATTATTGTTATTTTTTGTTTAAAGCCCAGCTGACTGCGTAGAGCCAATTCAGGGCTATAACCGTTTCAAAACACACACAATACTTCAACAGGGAAAAAGGAAAAGAAAATTTAGTACACATGTCAAGGTATTCACGTACATAATCTAAGGCGATGCCCCTGGTGTTTTGACCACTCTGTCCAATTTATCATATAGGGGATTTAAAAAAAACATACCTGAATACAAATTTGAACATGACTCAAAACACTAAAACATATACAAAAACGACCTAAATTACCCAAAATCACTTCCACATATTAATTTCCTTAGAGCCAAAAATGCACTTAACACATGCACCCAATCATCACTCCTAATAGAAAGTAGTAAGACTTTATCGAACACATACAGGTGAATGGACCATCAAGGTAGAAAATGATAGGAAGAAATGACAGAAAGCAAAGGAGCAAGGCAGAAACAAAGAGAACGACAGAGAGGAGGAAATTTCTGGCACAGAATTTCCAGAAGGTGGGGATACTAAAAAGAGCCCCCAGCATCCCGCAGGGGTATTTTTCAAATATCAAAAACAATAACAAAACACACTTCAGACATTAGTATCATTTACACAAAATTTATTGAGCTGATCTATGGGATAAGCCATATATATACATAAAACTGGCTTTATCAAAAGTGTACATGTACATTCAACATGTTTCAATATATCAAGTGAATAATTAACAGATCCAGATAAACATATTTCAAGACATCAATTAGCCAGAATAATTTACAGATCCTGGATATATTCAATTCACAGATTTCAACAAATAGCAAACACACTCAAAACAAATGACAATGACTTAGTTTGGATACACACCCTATAAATGACGTATTCATTTCATGTTGTTCGAGCCCAGACAACCATGAAGGCCTTCTCATAGCTGAGGCTAAGAAGTTTAAATGCATACATGCAATCGCATGTCCTCAGTTAGCGCAATATCAAACAGCATTTCTATGCTGATGACTCCCAGCTCTACAACAGTGCATCTCCTGAAAATCTTTAAACTCTTCTTTCCAAAACCTCTGACTGTTATGCTGAGATCCAGAACTGAACAGAATAACCCTTTGACTTCCTCATTCTATCCGTCATCATCCCACAATGTTAGCCATGACAGTATATCAAAAACTTTCACTCCCTCACCCTATCCACCATCTTTCTGCAGGAAACTGGTGGATATGGTGAGGGAGTAAAAGGGTTAAGTTTTTGCAGTTGGATAATAGGGTGTTGGAATGAAAGGGATAAGCTACAGTGAATGGAGATAAGACTGAAGCGATGTTCACTGGCACAAAGCACAAACTTTCCCCCATAAAACTTGTCTATCCAACTAAGCGACAGTACTACTGTACTTTTTTTATGCATTCAAGAACCTTGGCGTTGTTCTTGATCCTTAATTCTCCAGGCAGAAATTCATCACCCAAACCTGTCAGTCTTGTCACTGTCAACTGCGACGTTTCAGTTTTATTCATCATTATCTTTCAACTTTGGCAGCATCTAAACACGTGACTTCTCTGATCTCGTCTCGTGTAAATTATTGTAGCTCTCGCTCTTTGGTCGCCTGCTTCTTCTGTTGCATGCCTTGGGCATATTCAGAATTCCCACAACCCATCTTGTCCTTCTGAAAACAGGCATGATCATATCACTCCCTTGCTTCACTTTCTCCGCAGGTTGCCTGTTTCTCAAAAAAAAATTCATCAGAATCACTAGTGTATCACTAGTATAGGACTTTTTATCTTTGTGACCACCTCCGAATAACACTCATGCCTGACCTCTCCGTTCTGCTTCTAATACTGCTTGTTTACAAACTCTCTAGTGTTGCCCTTTTCTCAAAAAAAATTCATACAGAATCAAAGCATCAGATACAGGTATCATAGTACCATACCTTATATTGTGACTCCGAATGTAACTCATGCTATCTCGTTTAGTTAAACCTGGTAACTAATTTCAGATCATTAAGTGTATCAGTAGTACTCTTTATCTTTGCTTCTCCGAATGTAACTCATGCCTGCCTCTCTGTTCTGCTTGTTTACAATTCCTTGATTCAGATGTTCCACGTCGGTCGCTGCTTTTTTTTCTGTGTCTGGTCCCCCACCTGTTCGACAGTCACATACTCTCTTTCTTTGACTCTAGCTTGAAGACAAGGCTTTTTGTCCAACAGTGATCTCCCCTCTATGTGCCCACCCTTTTGTCCCACTTCCCTCCTGTCCTCCCCCTCCTGGTTTACATGTGCTTTGTGCCCTAGGATTTTGGTCATTATTGGGTGATTGCTTCGGTAAACAATGGGACAGCACACTCTGGTTTGATTCTTGTATCAAGATTTGGCATCTTGTAAGTATCATTATTGTTATTATTTTAATCAATTATGACTTGCTCTGGAAATACATCCTTCAGTAAAATTCGAGGGTTGACAACCAGAACCAAGTATCTCGATTTTCTGATAGTTTACAGGAGACGATTTTTACTGGGTTTTGGGGGAGAGGCTGTATCTACATTTTGAGATACTGGTTTTTGGCTTTATCGATAACTGATCAAAAATCAATATCATGGCAAAAACAAAGTCCACCAAGTGAAAGATCACATCAAAAGCAACAGTTCAGTATAAAAAAAGTGAAAAATTGACAAAAAAGTGAGATACTGGGTTCTGGCTGTCAATCCTTGAATTGTGGTAAATCAAATGTGAAACTTCCGACATCAAGCAAATATCGTGTAATATTTGTACAAGACTAGATACATCACAACCAAACTACGACCATGAACAACCAGACTGCCAGTACTGTTTTCTGTTTAAAGCCCAGCCGACTGCGTAGAGCCATATCAGGGCTATATCTGTTTCAAAACATACACAATACTTCAACAAGAAAAAAAAAGGAAAAGAAAATTAATTACATACATCAATGCATTCATGCACATAATCTTAGGATATGCCCCTGGCACTGACCATTCCGTCCAATTTATCGCACAGGGGATTTAAAAAACATACCTAAATACAAATTTAAACATAACTAAGGACACTAAAACAAATATAACAGGCCTAAATTACCTAAAATTGCTTACGCATATCTCATTTCCCTAGAGCCAAAAATGCACTTAATACATGTACCCAATCATCAATCCTAAGAGAAAGTACGTAAGACTTTATCAAACACATACAGGTGAATGGACCAGCAACGCAGGAAATGATAGGAAGAAATGACAGAAAGCAAAGGAGGAAGAAAGAAACAAAGAGAGTGACAGAAAAGAGGAAATTTCTAGCACAGAATTTCCAGAAAGTGGGGATACTTTTATACTGAAAGAACCCCCAGCATCAGTTTTCAATTCAAATTGTAGACAACATCACAATTAGAACAGAACTATAAATGCAATAGCAAAGAGTACTGCTGATTCATAACAACATTCCCCTTTTTCAGCGACTTTTGACACTTCAGTATTTATAACAGAAAGCTTGCCCATTTAAACTGATGATATGCTTAAATTTTTACACGACTGCACCATCTGTTTATAACCAATTCATTTATACCAAATTAAGTCTGGCATGAAAATCTCAACTTTTACATCATTAGAATACTTCTCTAAGTTATGGAGAAACACAGTCACACTTTGAACCACCTGAATATAAATTTGAAAGCTATACACCAAACAACAAACTTGTCACCAAACAGCTGAGAAATAGTTGATGAAATGTTTTGGTTGGGATAAGTATGACCTCAAAAGAGAGATACCAAATCTAAACTTGTGTTATCATGACCTACCCCTGGATCGGACACCTGCCAAAATCTGTTAAAGCTCCATCCTTATAACAAATCGTTGCCCGCACATTTTGTTCTCGCACATACTGTCAGATAACACATAGCCTTGCCGTAAGTTCAGCGTGATCTGAACAAAATTTTAATGCATACACAATAACAAAATGACAACAATAACAAAGGATTCTGTGGCCATAATGTCCTGGACTTTCAAGCACACCTAACAACAGTACTTGTCAACAATCATTCTCAAGCAGCATGAACAGAGATCAACACCAACGGTATGTCTGCTTAAGTATGTGGTCGGGTACGTGTGTGAGTGCGTATATGTTCATTCTTTGATTTAACACATTTTTACTATGAGTGATAATAGACAACAAAAAAAGATATGTATACAAGTACATATGTGTCTATATATGTGTGTGTGTGCACATGAGTATTTGTGTAAGTGCTCAATTTTGTGAATTTTTTTGAGTTTGCAAGACAAAAGATTACTTTTTTGTGTGTGCATATGCATGTGCGCAAATGCTCAAACCAATGTCATGATAAAAATACGTAGCAAAACTGTCTGTCTGCAGTGTAGAGATCAATCTTTTACCTTACCTGCAAAGACCCAAAGAACTCAAATGGTTGTCTGATTTAGAAAATCCCACCGTCAGTAACCCACCGATACAAACAGTGCATTACTGACATGTCAATCATTTTATCACTAGTAAGATACTGGATTTGTCCACACCTATCTGTTATCACCTATGGAATGGAATTGTGCCAAATTCAAGGCAAATCTCCAGCCATTAGAGTTAAATGTTTGGCATTAACCAGTATCCATAACATTTATTCATTTTCTCACACTGGATAAAGCAGCAGGGAAGTTTCAGTCTTTTTCTCCTGATTTTTGTATCTGGTGATTGTTTGTTTATGATCTTACGCTTGACAAAGACCAGTTGGCCGAAAATTTGCGCCTGTCTTGTCTTGTTGTATTAAATACGCGTTCTTATTCTTTTTTCGTGTTTTTTTTCTGGTTCCTGTTTGCTTGAACGCGGGCAGTCATACTTGTTTTGGATTACAGACATAGTGGCTATGATTTGCTAAACCAGAGTTCAAAATTAGCACTTCTGATCAAGTACGTCTCATGGTAAAGACAACAAATAAAACACAAGACATAGTGGCTAGGCTCTGCTAAACCCTAAGCTCAAAATAAACAGTTGTTATTAAAAACGTCTTGTTGTCAAGACTATTTAATTACAACTCATCCTTTAAGGTCACAGCATGAAAATAAAACTGTGAGAGCTTCCTGGCTTTTTGTGTAATAAGTTTTAAACAGGATGATGCATTCCAAATACGGACTGTATGATCTAACCAGATAAACCGCTTCTCAAAGCCGAACCTTAACCCTTTGACTCCTGCTCTCCCTGTGCGCGCCAACTGCAAAAACTTAACCCTTTGACTCCCTCACCCTATCTACCAGCTTCCTGCTTAACCCTGTCACTCCATCACCCTGCAAGAAAGCTGGTGGATAGGGTGAGGGAGTCAAAGCGTTAAGTTTCTGCTTTCCCGGTAAAGTTGACAATGCAGGATGCTCATGGATAGGGGGCGAGAGCCAAAGGGTTAAAAGAGGCCCAAGAACTAAAATGAGCTGAATGTGTCAGTGTACAGAGTCTTTGTGTCTTGCAGTTCCACCACAGCAGTTCTTATTATCAAGCACAATCTGAATCAATACCTGAACATACTCATTACGAACCAAGAATCCTCAGTAATATCACAGTGCAGGATGACACAACAACACTTTGCCATGCTTGAATCAGAAGGGAAAAAAAACTGAAGAATCAACCAAACTCGCACACATGCAAAAATTTGCATGCATGTATCAGCCCGTTCACATACCAACACATACACAATAATAACTGATACATTAAACGAAGATCAGTGACAAAATCCAAAAATGAGGGGAAAATTGACAAAATCCAAAATATGGGAAAATTGACAAAATCCAAAAATGAGGGGAAATTGACAAAATCCAGAAATATGGGGAAAATTGACAAAATCCAAAAATATGGGGAAAATTGACAAAATCCAAAAATGAGGGGAAAATTGACAAAATCCAGAAATATGGGGAAAATTGACAAAATCCAAAAATGAGGGGAAAATTGACAAAATCATGAGGGAAAATTGACAAAATCCAAAAATGAGGGGAAAATGCATAATTTAACCCTCTGACTACCGCACACTGTCCACCAATTGCAAAAACTTAACCCTTTGACTCCCTCACCCTATCTACCAGCTTTCTACAGGAAGCTAGCGGAAAGGGTGAGGAAGTCAAAAGGTTAAGTTTTTGCTTTGCTAGCATGGTTGACAATGCAGGATGCTGGTGGACAGGGTGTGAGAGTCAAAAGGTTAAATAAGAAACATGTACCACCTCTGAAAGAAATTCAACAGACACTTTGCACTATAGAAGCAGTAAGTCTTTTTAATATGGATTAAAAGAAAAAAGTCTGTTTTCATACAGTTAGAGCAGAGCAAGTCAATCACAAATTGGAAGCTTAACCCTCTTGTATTTGTATTCTAGAGAACTGAACTACCCCTAGATTTCGAATTTTCTGAAGCTTTTTCCCCAAAAAAGGGTTAGTCTGTTCATGAGTACACTGTGAGCATGTCTGATCAGATATAAAGCTAGAAATTTGTCAGGTGTCGGTAAACATGCTTTACTTCCATATCCAAGTGAGTATGTCTTTCTAACCACTGCTTGTCGTGTCATTGTCACCAAAGATGTCACCAAACATGAATAAATAAGTGACACATATATATGAAAACAAGAGAAGCACACCTATACATGACCACAACACATACAGATGAGTAATGAATTAGAGTATGGCTCAGCTAAAGTGTCTAACAACATTTCCATGTGATAGTACTCATAGTGGTCACCAAATGTCACCAATTGCTCCTCAGGTATTTACACAGTTTGTTCAGGTAGTTTTTATCACTATTTTTCTTTCCACTACAAAACTACATTCAATGTTCATAATACAGTTTACTAACTGTCAGTACAAAAACAAAAAGAAATAATCTAAAGGTTTGGCATCAGCTGGCAGTGTACAATTTGGTCCGACCCGGAGATCAAATTTCTTTACTGTCAGCAGAACCAGTGCTGGGTGCCACGATCGCTGGAATGCGGCCAGCGGCGCGCTCTCCCAAATCACAATTTTCATCATCTTCCCCCTCACCAACCTCAATATCTGACTCAGCTACATCTTCGTGTTTTCCTAATTCACGAACTGTAGTATTTAATTCCTCCTCTGAATAATCTGGAGAATCATCTGTATCCTGGAAACCGTCTGCTACAAAGGGCATCGCCATTTTTTCACACGCTGCGAGGCATGAATGAAAATACCCCAACCACATTTCGCGCCCAAGCATAAGTGAATAGATGTGTGTGTAGTGCTAATTTTCCCAAGATCATCTCATTAGATGATGCCATAATGTTTGACCAATTGTCAGTCTCCAAGGGCCAGAAACATGTGATCGGTACGTGATCAAAATAGCCCATGCTCGTGGTCGACTTTTACGGTCGTGTACAGCCGTAACGAAGCGCTAGGCAGTGCGGGCGGAACTGTCGGCTGCGGTCATAATAAAGCTAAGAGGGTTAAGCTGTGTAACCACAAATCAGCACTCACATAAATACTTGCATGTGCTACATGTAACGCACACAAAGTAACACTCACACAGCATGACACAACACGCACAAGACATCCGCATGAAACGGAACAACAGCTCGGCTGCTGACTATCACTACTTACAAATTCTTTTAATTCAGCTTGTGCGTATTGTTTCTGAATTTTGATTCTGTCTAGTTGTCTGGTTGGTTGGTTGGTTGGTTGTTGTTTATTTAACTGTTCATAGAAATCATTTATTAAATGTGATCTCAGAGAAATTAATAAACACGAGCATCACTGTACTGTAATAAAGGTGACAACTTACATACACACAGTGACAACTTACATACACACAGTGACAACTTACATACACACAGTGACAACTTACATACACACAGTGACAACTTACAGACAGACAGTGTAAGAAATCATAAAATCTGGATAACACATGGGTCACTTCACCAGTTCAAAAACATGTTTTTCCGTCTTTTCTACCTCTCCAGCTCTCTTCCCCAAACCAGCCTTTTCTTTTTTTTTTCCCAAATCCAGTTGCCATCAGTGATCATAACAGATGTTACCAATTCCATGACATACATACATTAATGTATGTATGTTTGCAAGGGTTTGCACATATATGACAACCCAGATATGCGACCATGCTGTGAACTTTGCCCCGGAACTGCGTACAAACGGTCACATTTCAACCCCACATATAGTGTAATCTGAACTGCAACTCACTTGTGGTTCTGCCTTTCAAAAGGAATTTTTTACATATGCAGAATGCAATACTTCACGCAGAAAAATGCAAAGAAAAGGAAAAAAAAATCACACTTTACTGGCTGTATACCGATTGAAATGCACGACCAGCAACTCAGATTGGTTTTAAACTAGCCACACAACCCTCATCTCCACCATACATTCGCTCAACTGTTCGAACAAAACCATTCTATCACATTATGATCCAAACATGACAGAAAGCCGCCAAATAAATAATTTCCGCCTTCTGTCAAAATCACATAAACACGAAAAACAGAAGAAGAAAGCAAAAAAAAAAGGTTCGTGACCATGACGAAAACTTTAACATTCTTTCACAATTCTTCTGTTTCGACGACGATGGTGTTGGCTAGGACGTCATACGCAGCCCGGTTGTGTTTGAACAAAAAGACCGTCAGACACGCTGGGAAGAAGAAAGCGATGGTGAAGTTTTTGATGGCAGAGCGTACAAAGGCACTGAAAAGACAACAGAAAAGTTCAAGATTGTGATTCCATGTCTTTGTTAACCCTTTGACTCCCACACCCTGTCTACCAGCATCCTGCACTGCCAACCATGCTAGCAAAGCAAAAACTTATCTCTTTGATGTTCTTACCCTATCCACCAGCTTCCTGCAGAAAGTTGGTGGATAGGGGGAGGGTGTCAAAAGGTTAAGATTTTGCAGTTGGTATATAGGGTGTGGGAGTCGAAGGGTTGAGAAATGTTGGTTACGGTACAAAGTCAAATCCCATATAATTCACATTCATATTCAAATTCATTTCTTTTTGTCACAGTATATTTACCATGAGACTACTCTCCTCTCTGAGAGTGCATTGTCACAGTGCAGCAACACCCAATACTTTTTTTTTACCAAGACTTCAGAAAGACAAGTAGCCTAACTGGCTTTCAAGGGGAAGGACCTGGGAAATCAACCTATTTCTCTGCACTGGGACATCAACCTATTTCTCTGCACTGGGACATCAACCTATCTCTCTGCACTGGGACATCAACCTATCTCTCTGCACTGGGACATCCAACCTATTTCTCTGCACTGGGACATCAACCTATTTCTCTGCACTGGGACATCAACCTATCTCTCTGCACTGGGACATCAACCTATTTCTCTGCACTGGGACATCAACCTATCTCTCTGCACTGGGACATCAACCTATTTCTCTGCACTGGGACATCAACCTATTTCTCTGCACTGGGACATCAACCTATCTCTCTGCACTGGGACATCAACCTATTTCTCTGCACTGGGACATCAACCTATTTCTCTGCACTGGGACATCAACCTATTTCTCTGCACTGGGACATCAACCTATCTCTCTGCACTGGGACATCAACCTATTTCTCTGCACTGGGACATCAACCTATCTCTCTGCACTGGGACATCAACATATCTCTCTGCACTGGGACATCAACCTATTTCTCTGCACTGGGAAATCAACCTATCTCTCTGCACTGGGACATCAACCTATCTCTCCGCCCTGGAAAATCAACCTATCTCTCTGCCCTGGAAAATCAACCTATCTCTCTGCCCTGGAAAATCAACCTATCACTCCAATGTTTTAAACCAGGCAGCCAGGTGAATGTCCCGCTCTTCACAATTTTTAACTGCTATGGGATCTTTAGCATGCGCAGACCAGAAAGCACACGGGTCTGACTTTCTTTTCATCCCCCTCCAAAGGGCTAGACGTTCAGTTGAATTTTCCGGTCAAGCTGAGAAGAAAAATCGAGGCCTAAATGAGAAATGAACCCTGAAACCTTGAGTTGAATTACTGGCAGGGTGAACATCTGAACCATTCTGCCACTCTTCTCCTCAGCCTGCTTTCAACTCTTTGACTCCCGCACACTGTCCACCACCATTCTGCATTGTGAACCATGCTAACAAAGCAAAAACTTAACCCTTTGACTCCCTCACCCTATCCACCAGCTTCATGCAGAAAGCTGGTGGATAGGGTGAGGGAGTCCTAGGGAGGTTAACTCTCTCGCTATGAGCATCAGGATTTCCCGATCATGTCTCAACAACGCTTGTCTATGAGCGTCGGAGAAATCCAACTTGAGTTTCGAAAATTCGCAGGGCTTTCAGTACTTCTGTCAACCGAAACTAATAACAAGAAATAGATTGTCCAGTCATTCCTAGCCGCGTTTCAGGCCACGAGGTCACTGTACTATGCAGTTGGTGAGTGGTCAGTGCAAAGTTCACGACCCACTATCTCCGCAGTGAAGCAGACAACGGAAAAGCGACTGGCTGAGCAATTACTCAACAACTCGGCGCTGTTCAACATGATCTCTTCTTTCAGTGCATGTGACGTGTGTGCATGTTGGATTGTATCAAATTTCATTGAAAATGTGACTTAGGAACTGATGTATTGACCTGACTGTGTATTTTGTAAGGCATTTTTCACCTGAAAATGTCTCTAATTTTACTTGTATCGTTACTCTGCAACCATGAGGGTTAGACAGATGAAATTTCAGCATGTTGTACACCAATCTTTTTATCATATGACCTGCTAATTTTCAAAACTCTGTTTTCATTTATTTTTATGAGAATTTTTCTCATGACCTATACAAATGGTGCGTATCAGGGGAACAGGAAGGGGCATAATCGTATGTAGCAAAAGAGTTAAGTTTTTACAGTTGATGGATAGGGTGCGGGAGTCAAACGGTTAAACTAGCCACACAATCCTCATCTCCACCATACATCAACACAACTGTTCAAACAAAAACACACTATTATTTATAGAAAATGGAACTGAAGGTTGCAAATGTAGCAACAAAAAATATTTAGGGGAAGAGATTGGGCCCTGGCAGGAAGGAATTAATAGAACGAGAAAAGTGAAATACTCATACCAAAAATATAAGGCAGAGGATAAAACGTATGTCAAAGTCACTACATCAACCCCCCAATCTTTCCCCTCCCCCATCTTTAAAGTAAACAACAACAATAACAAATAAGCTAACCCCCCCTCCCCCAAACCTGGTTTACTCCTAATTCCTACAAAAGTGTTTATGTCTCATATTCCTAATAGTTATGAAAATATCACGATCAGGGGAGTGGGGTGGTAAATATCGAAAGTGTGGCAATTATTTCAGGAGATGGTGGTGTACATTCATATGAAAATGTTTGCAAAGCGTGTGCGTTTGCATGTATTTCTAGGTATGTTTGAGTGTGTCAATGAATGCATAGGCTCATGTGTGTGCGAGCTGGGGAAGGGGATGGGTGGAAGGAGGAAGCATGTATATATAAAAGTGGAAGGCAGATGCATGTATGTACAAGAACTATTCTTCAGACCAGTCGCCATGGTGTAGTGGTTAGTGCAATGGACTACTGACTGGAAGGTTGTAGGTTCGAATCCCCATCAGTCCCTTCAAAAATCATTGTGGGGTTTTTTTTGCTCTAACTGGCTCCTACCAAGCGTTGGGTGTGCTATGGGCTCATTGGGAAGACTGGGACCACCCAGTCGAGTCTCATCCAATTCACGGATGCGTCACTGAAGGTGTTGCTCAAATCTTCTGACCAGCACCCCACAGGTGTCTGTATCTCTCGGGCCTGGTTGACACCAGGATATATTATGATAGTAAGCATAAAGTACAGCCCTGTCACGCCGTCTCAATCCTAGATGGAACTCCATAGCATCATGGTTATCATCCTCATCGACATCATCATCATCCACTGTGAAAACAATGCCAGCTTCTGAGACCATTAAGGGGGCATAGAAAATGGAACAGGGGAAAAAAAAAAGGTGAACACAAAGGTAAACTCTGTGTGTGCGATGATCCTAAACAAAATAAAAGAACTATCTTTAGTTTTCTGTCATTTCTTTTCTTCCTTTTTTTCCCTTTCTTCCGTTCATGCGCTGAGACTCCCACGTGCACTTGAATATATTAGTGGGATTTTATGCCCATTTCATTTTCGACCCCGCCATTAAGGACATTATTTTTTATCAGGAGTAATTTTCTATTATCAGATTTTGTGTACACACTCACACACACACACACACACGGACATCTGTCTTCCTCCCTCTCTCTCTACTTCCCTCTCTCTCTTTAATATCCCACTTTCTTTCTTCCTTTTTTTTTATCATTTTTATCCTCAATAACTGACAACATATTTGTCCTGTTAAGAAAACCCTTACAAACCCCTACACCGTAACCTTGACACCCAGAATAAAAATATAAAGAAAAACACACACACACACACACACACACACACACACACACACACACACACACACTCACACAATCACACTCTCACGCACATACACACACACACAAGCACTCAGCATACCCACTCAATCCCTCTCATTCCCCATGCATCTCAAACGCATCAATTCCTTTCCTCCGTCTCTACACAGAGACACTACCAGCAGATCAATGCACCCACCTGACACCACCACCTGATCAATGCACCCACCTGACACCACCACCTTATCAATACACCCACCTGACACCACCACCTGATCAATGCACCCACCTGACACCATCACCTGATCAATACACCCACATGACACCATCACCTGATCAATGCACCCACCTGACACCTTCACCGGATCAATACACCCACCTGACACCATCACCTGATCAATGCACCCATCTGACACCACCACCTGATCAATGCACCCACCTGACACCACCACCACCTGATCAATGCACCCACCTGACACCACCACCTGATCAATACACCCACCTGACACCACCACCTGATCAATGCACCCACCTGATCAATACACCCACCTGACACCACCACCTGATCAATGCACCCACCTGATCAATACACCCACCTGACACCACCACCTGAACAATGCACCCACCTGATACCACCACCTGATCAATGCACCCACCTGACACCACCACCTGATCAATGCACCCACCTGAACCATCCTATATCAGAGGCAGGAGCCACCAGGACACGGTTGTCGCCGAGGTCCTGCAGAGACGAGCATGACAAGACCCGCAGACCCATCAGACGCTTGCCTGGTGTGGAACCCCCCACCACACCGATTCCTCTTCGCAGGCACATGGTCTGAAAGTAACCATAACATCCAAGACAACTTCCTTGAAAATCTTAGTAACCATAACATCCACGACAACTTCCTTGAAAATCTTGAAAAAGTTTTAGCCTCTTCAGTGCCACGGACGTTATGTATACGTTACGATAATGTGTATCTCATTTGCCAACGACATATATGCACGTTCACATCACATCAAGAATTTTCCTATCTCCATTTTTAAGCTGGGGAATCCCAATTCACAGGAATCAGAGAAAGCTCAGTCCATCTACACAAATCTACATCAGGTCAGCAGCCAATCACACTTTGCTTATGGTCGCTGCACTGCAGCGTTTGCACCTATCCCCTGAGAGACGTTGGTCTTTCTTTCACAATGGCTGACGACGATGCTTCGACTGGGCCAAGTGCTATGAGAAAGACAGCACGTTGCCAAAGGTTTTCATCACAGCACACATACTGACACAATGCTTTAGGTGAACTCTGACCGACCCACACTTGAGGCTGGGTAATGGGGGAAGGGGAGAGTGATGAGGAGATGGGGGTTCTGTTTACAGCTTTCAGCTGTTGTGCTAGCACATTTAGTCAGTGAAGCTCACCTGTAGTGTGTGTCACACATGGCCATCTCAAAACACGAGAGTTCAGTGCAACACGTGGTTATCAAAACTGTCGAGTTTTCTGTCTTCTGTCAGTGTTTCTGTCGTTTGGGAGGGAAAGAAAGTGGTGGGCGTGGCAGTGACAGAGAGAGTGAGTGAGTGTGTGTGGGTATTTGTGTGGTTTTGTGTGTGTGTGTGTGTGTGTGTGGTGTGTGTGTGTGTGTGTGTGTGTGTGTGTGTGTGTGTGTGTGTGTGTGTGTGTGTGTTATGGGTGTGTGTGTGTGTGTGTGTGTGTGTGTGTGTGTGTTGTGTGTGTGTGTGTTAATACTCAGTACTTTATATGCACACCGGGTTTGCAGACATATCTCCAATACTTTTATACATATGTTTTCCTAGAATATTTTGTTTTTAGATGACTAATCCATAATATATAACAATAAATTGTG
>JAPXFY010000027.1:49010322-49015322 GCA_030674185.1 Monoplex corrugatus
ACACACACACACAGTAGATATTGAGCTAGAGGTGTTGATTTTACATGTTTGGTTTGAGTATGGTAAGTACAATTGTTTTCTTTTTCCATTATTCATATTCATTTTCTTTTTGTCACAATGGATTTACCATTTATCATGTGAAACATTGGCTACTTTTTCTTTTCATTTTGAAACCAAGACTTCAGAAAGGCAAGAAGGCTAATTGGGGAGGGAACTGGGAAATCAACCTATCTTTCCAATATTTTATATCAGGCCGCTGGGCAAATCCCTGCTCTTCATTATTTTCAACTACCATGGGATCTTTAGCATGCGCAGGTCAGAAGGTACATGGGTCTGACCCATTTTTTCATCCCCTTCCGAAGGACTAGATGTTCAGTTCAATTGTCCAATCAAACTGAGGAGAAAAGTCAAGGTGTCAATAGGAAATGAATCCTGGAACCTCAAGTTTAGTTATTAGCGGGCGAACATCTGAACCACTCTGCCACTCTTCTCCTGTGAGTTTAGTTATTGGCAGGTGAACACCTGAACCACTCTTCTCTTTCAAGTTTAGTTATCAGCAGGCAAACGTCTGAACCATTTTGCTACTCTCCTCTAGAATCCATAAAAATTTACAACTATAACCTGTATAAGGTATAACACGTAAGTCATAATACTGAGACAAGGGTAGGAAACATACACGCACAACAAACGAACAATATCCGGATGTCATAAAGACATATAATTTCTTACATAACTTATGGAATGCTGTAACTTCAGCCTAATAATGTTGATAAAACTCCTATCATTTAAGACCCAACACCATATATCACACACAAAAACAACAAAGTAAACAAAATGTGATTTTTATTATATCAGCAGCTTAACACTGAACAGTCAGCAAAGTTGGGAATTTAAGGGGTCCCTCTTGTTGGCCTACTTCTCACAATAAATACAACAGATTGATATTTCTTCATTCTAACTCAGTACCATGATCTACGCTTTGTTCTCAATTCAAAATAATATGCTCTCTCGTTTTTGTTCACTGGTTTATTCGTGTTCAGCATTCTTCGCTGGCTTTGCTATCCTCACAGGTAAGTCATGGAATGACTGTAATGACCTCCCCCACCCACTACTGTTGGTTATTCTGCAGGTACAGATAATAAAAAATGGATCAAAGGAAAATTGAATAGTCACTTCAAATTCTGTTTTGTTTGGTTAATCTGATTCACATTGTATGGTCTGTTGATGGCCCATGTCAATGTGTCCATCATTCTGATGGTGTCAGCTTAGTGTTGATAGGTCCCTTCTCCCTCACTCACCATTTCAAGACCTTTCCAGCACATAGGGTTTTACACTAGAACAGGAATCTGCCAGACAATTGTTGGCACATTTGGCTGGAGTGCATATGGAATGTCCGAGTGCAATAAATCTCTCTTGTAAAACTCCACACTCCAGACTCACTGGAGATATTGTCACGTTATGAATTGGGCTGTCATCCTTTCAACTCTACCAGTCAATATCTTACTTATGGTAGGGACCCTATATTGTGGATCCATATTCAAGGACTGATTTAATAAATGCAGTTCAACTTCAAGTATGCTGTTCTACTGAGTCTGTGTGGACATTATCACTGATTGTGATTAAAAACTTTTTAAATAAAAACCTATTTTTGATCGCATCTTTGCAAATATACACTACACTGTCTTAAGTTCTACGTGAGGTCGTTTACAAGTAGAAATTGTATTACTATTTGTCCATTGTGATTGATCTTAGGCACTGAGGGTGTAGCTTTTTTTTTTTTTTTTCACAAAATTGCGTCCCCCATTTGTGGGTCAATTTTTCCAGGGTTCTTTTGTTTTGTTATTTTATCCTCTTGAGGGATTCTGTGATCTTAAGCCCTATCATGAGTTTATTTCAGCTGGACTGTACTAGCATTGGTAATAGAGCTGTTAAGGTTTCTCATGACTGACAGACATAAACTTCAACATTTTCTCCGTGAATTGATTGCTGGGAAGCTACAGAGACCTTAACTGAAATGGACTGACTAGTACACTAGGAGATATTTTACTAGCATCACCCACTGTTTGGCCCAAACTTTGGGTTAGCAACACTGCTAACACTAGTAACAGAGACCGCCTCACCGGGAAATCTGTGTGGAGTGGGAACGTGTCCATTCATTCGCGTCTGCCCCTGGGGTGTTCTTCCAGGAGGACGGTACGTGGGCTGCTGAAACTGTCCCGAAAATGTGGATGGGCTTGTTGGGGACTGATTGTTGGGTTGGAAACACATTGGAGGACACATCGAGAAGAACTGTTGCATCGCTGACATCGTGTAATATTGCCACAGCCATGGTCTGAGTGTCTGGGCGTATTCCCTGGCATTCTTGTATTCAATAGGCATTGAAGAAGGTTGCTGCTGGGGTAACGGATCATTCGTAGTTCCTGCAGATTTAGAATTTTCATTTGATGTTGTTCGTCTGCGGGCCTCATCATCGGCGGACGCCATTTTGATGCCACTGAAATGACTGCATCACTAATGAAACAAGAGTTTCGTCCCTTGTACCATTCTTGCCATGAATTATTTGTGGTGATAGTCAAGGAACCACTGACGAAAAGTAATAGTACATGTAAATACCTAAATGTTAAAAAATGTACAATTTAAAGCCCAGTGCAAGTAATACATCAATACCGATCAGTTCTGTATCTGATGTTCTTCCAGTTCACAAACAACAAAAAGGAACTTAAATTAAGTAAGTCCATGTACTCTACCATGACCAGAATGTGGTCTCTTACACTCACCAACATACGCAGGAGAAAACAGCCTGTCTCAACATCTTCGCATAACAAGCAGGCCTAAAGCTCAGCCTGGAAAAAAACAACCCACAAACAAACAGAGGCTATGACACTAAACATCCCAAACCCTTCACTAATCCAAGTAGATAGAACAGATCTTGCTAGAATTGAAGAGTTTAATTAACTACGGTCCCTAGGCATGGTGATCTGTTAAAAAAAAAAAAAAAAAAAAAAGAAATCCCCTCATGCAAAATAACAGCAAACGGCACAACCTTGAGACAGGTTGATAAGTTTAAATACCTGTGAACGATCATTTCACCAGACGGCAGATGCACATCAGAAATAGCCAGCAGAATCGGCCAAGCCAAAACAGCATTCAAGAAGATGAAAAGCATCCTTACCAACAAATGCCTGTCAATTAACATCAGGAATAGAGTTCTTGAATGTTATATAGAACCAATACTGTTATACAGTTGTGAGGCGTGGACAGTCAACGAGCAAAGCCAGAGTAAGATTGAGGCAGCCGAGATGTGGTTTCTAAGAAGAATGTTGAGAGTTCCATGGACAGCAAAGAAAACAAATGAAATATTCTTGATGGGGGCAGACACAAGAAGATCATTCATAAGGAAGATTAGGAAAAGACAGGCAACATTTATAAGCCATTTTATGAGGAAGGGGGAATTGGAGCACCTGGTCACAACGGGAAAGCTGGAGGGAAAGAGAGCACCAGGTAGACCAGGGAGAAGATATTGGACGGACTTGCAGAGTGGCTGAAGCAAAGAGGGTGGAAAAGGTGCTTGAGGCAACAAGAGATAGAAATAGATGGAAGGCCAGGATCGCCAACGCCATGTGGCGAGGCACCTGATAATGATGATGACCTTCAATCTTCAATACGCAAGGTCAGCCATCATCCTTGACTATTGTTGACCTGTGTGCGCAGAGGCGTAGGATAAAACACAAAAATAGGTCTATTTGGGACAACAAAAGGATAGAGGGGGATCTAAGGTGGCCTCAAAACCCCCAACCGCTTACTCCTGAGTTCAGATCCGGGGCAGCGTGTTGCGGCAGGCCAAAAAAAAAAAAAAAAAAAAAAAAAAAAAGAGAGGCGAGGGGGGACCCAACCAGCCCAACCTGGTATCTGGACAGGCTCATCCTTTAATCGTAGCGACCCCCAGGTCTAGACCTGGACCGGCACAACCCTATCCTTCATTTACCGCTAGGCTAGTTGGGGGGGGGGGGGGGGGTCTAAACTGGGATTTTGTTGGGCTCCCACTTGAATGATACCAAGGAGGGAGCCTCTGCTGCTGTTGCAGGCAGGGAGTTCCAGACAGCACTGTCAGACAAGAACAAGAACATAATTTTCGAGGGTAGTGGACATGACGGAAAATAAGGCACTGACACCAAGAACGGTCTCAACAAAAGCCAGAAACACCTTCAGAATCCTGAACAACATGTGGGGTTCTCCCCGTAACAGCACCAACACCACACCACCTGACTACACTAGAGCTGTTGTCCTTTCCACTCTACGGCAAAAAAAATGTTGGAGGTTGACAGAAAGCTACCTTACCAACTTAAAGCTATCAACCTTCCACACAAAGAACATCCCAAGAATACTGAGAATGTTCTGACCCATTACCATCTCCAACCAACAATTAGAGTTATTAGAAAACAAAAATAAAAAAAAAGAAAGTGCAATGTTTCGAACACATACACTATTTCGAAACTCAGGTGTTGTGTTGTTGTTGTTGTTGTCGTCGTGTTGCTTGTTGTTGTTGTTGTTGTTGTCGTCGTTGTTGCTGTTGTTGTTGTTGTTTTGTTATCGTTGTCGTTTTTTTGTTTCGTTTGTTTGGTTGTTGTTGTTTGTTTGTTTGTTTGTTGTTATTGTTTGTTTGTTGTTGTTGTTTGTTTTTTTTGGGGGGATGTCAGTTGGTGTTTGTTTTTTTTTGTTTGTTTGTTTTGTGTGTGTGTGTGTGTGTGTGTGTGTGTGTGTGTGTGTGTGCGGTGTGTGTGTGTGCGTGCGTGCGTGCGTGCGTGTGTGTGTGTGTGTGTTGCGCGCGCCTGTGTTGTGTGTTGAGTTGTTGTGTTGGTTATTTCCTTCTTATTCTTCCTTGCTTTCCTTTCTTGACCGTACTCTCTAGAATATTTAGAGTTAATCTTCCTTTACAATACAATGTAACTAGTGAACACTTCGCTTTCCTTTCTTGTCCTGTATCACCAGTATAGTAAGAA
>JAPXFY010000027.1:49030322-49032822 GCA_030674185.1 Monoplex corrugatus
CACGATTACATTTATCCAACTAGTTCTTTCTCTTCTATGTTTATATCCAACACTGTGAGAACTACAACGATTTATTTAATTTAATACAACACAAAATAAGCACACATCTACATTCTCTGCAAGAAAGTTTGAGCGCGGTAACATAGGCCAAACTGGCGGCAGAAGACAGACGGCGACCTTGCAGCTTCATTTCCTGCGGGTTGTTTTTCTTTCCCGCCGTGAGAGGCTGTGCAGGGGATAAACAATGCGTTTAGTGTCAAGTGAGTCTAATACTTTCCTCTTTGCAAGTCTTTCTCAGTGGAATGTGCCCCCTGTGGGGCCTCCTATATCGCGTGGTAACCGAGTGTTTGACCAGGAAACCCTGCCTTCCCGCGCGTACCGTCTCCCCCCATCTCTCTTAGAATTTTGCAGGATAATTAATCATCAAAATTTCAAGTAGTTTGCCGCTTTGAGTTAGCATCACGAGTTGTTCGACGTATATATGAAATGGAAAATACAATTAATCAATCGATGAACATCACAAGCATAGTAGCAGAAACGAGAGGACACCAGAAGCAACTAATTTTTTTCATTGCGTTACTTCACACACACACACACACACACACACACACACACACACACACAGACGGGGGGGGGGGGGGGGTTGAGATTAGGACTGTGTGGGGGCAAAGTAGAAGGGCAGCTGCTGGAGAGAGGGTCATGGCCAGACAGTTTACAGTAGAAACACACAACCTCATAACCAGATGGCTGTGTGGGACTGGGGTAATTATAGTGCGTGTTGTGAGGACCGCTAAAAACTTGTAAAATGTACGGGGACAGTGCCTTGGGTCAGGGGTTGGTAGTACCAGAGAAACTGCACTGGGCTGGTGAGTGCAGGGTGGGAGTGAGGCAGAAGAAAAGCTGCTTCTAGCACACAGTTTTTTGTTTACAGCTGCCGACCACGTGCACTGCCTTATTTAGAAAAGCCACGCCTACACTCAATGCGCATGCGTCCCGATCCATTGGATCGGATGTTAGGCCTTTAAGCCCCTTTCCTGTGCATATATTATACACGCATAATATAAACTATGAACGTTAAATATCTTGTAAGTTATGCAGGGGGGGTGCAAAAGTAGGTATACAGTAAGCATCACATCATTACTATAATGCTTAATTCCGCTCTCGATTAGAGGAGTGTGTGAATACCGACGGCAAGCAGTTTGAGTATCTGAGGGATTAAGGCTGTGCCTGTTATTACATGTAGATCTATATGCAATATTCATTTGTTTGTATAATAAATGCGATGAATATTGTACGTGTTTTCTTTTTTCATAACTGTATACCTACTTTTGCACCCCCCCCCCCCCCTGTACATCAGTGTCCGGTGGCTTATGGTAATATGTAAAACAGATAAATGAATAAGTAAATAAATAAATGAATAACTAAATAAATGAATGAATAAACAAACAAACAAACAAACAAATAAATAAATAAATAAATGAATAATTAAAAATACATCAAGCATGACCACTAATGGCTGAGTATGCTGACTGTGCAGCAACATGTCCGCTGCACAGTGTGGGCAAGAGAACTTGCGTACAGGCACCCGAGAATAATCAGAACAAGAAAAAAAAAAAAGAAAGGAAAAAAATATAAAAAAGAAAGAAAGAAGAGAGAGAGAGAGAGAGAGAGAGAGAGAGAGAGAGACCAACCAACCAACCAACCAACCAACCAACCAACCAACCAACCAAACAAACAAACAAATAAAAATAAAACTCCCAGCAGTGTGCAGCTAAGCCTATTACAGTATTAGCCTACTCCAGTTTCTGTCTCTATAGGCCACTACGGCGTTGTTTGTTATGTTATGTTTGTTTGTTTAGTTTTCACGCTGTCGTGTGCATGGCTTTCGTTTGGGGGTGGGTTTCTGTTTTATTGATTGGTGTTTGTTTGCATTGGTTGGACACATGGTTTTACGTTGGGGTGTTTTTTTGTTTATTCATTGTTGTTTTGTTTTACTTTGGGGGCGTTTTTGTGTTTAGTCATTGTTGTTTGTTTTACTTTGGAGGCGTTTTTGTGTTTAGTCATTGTTGTTTGTATTGGTTGTACACATGGTTTTACTTTGGGGGTGTTTTTGTGTTTATTCCTTGTTGTTTGTTTGTATTGTTTGTGCGCATGGTTTTTGGGGGTGTTTCTGTGTTTATTCATTGTTGTTTGTTTGCGTGCTTGGGTAGATGGTCTCAGCCCTGATGTGGTTCTACGCAGTCGGCTGGGCTTTAAGCAACAATAACAATGTTGCTGGCGTTAATGTTTGTGTGTAGGTTAGAGGTGAGGTTTTGTGTTTATTGATTGTTGTTTGTTTGTATTGGTTGTAGGCATGGTTTTACTTTGGGGGCGTTTTTGTGTTTATTCGTTGTTGTTCGTTTGCGTGGTTGGGTAGATGACGTTACCCCTGATATGGTTCTACGCAGTCGGCTGGGCTTTAAGCAACAATAACAGGGTAGATAGTGCTAAGGTTTGTGGT
>JAPXFY010000027.1:49040322-49055322 GCA_030674185.1 Monoplex corrugatus
AAGCTGGTGGATAGGGTGAGGGAGTCAAGGGTTAAGCAGGAAGCTGGTGGATAGGGTGAGGGAGTCAAAGGGTTAAGCAGTATACTTTGGATAGGGTTGGAGTGCATGGGGTTTAACAGAAGCGGAGTAAAGGTAATTAATGGTTGATAGTGGTAGTACGAAGGGCTGTTTCTAAGCAGGCAAGTAACAGGTAGATAGTGCTGCTGAGTCACGGTTTTATTTATTCATATTATTTAGTCATTATTGATTATTCGGGATGCTAGTTATCGTCTCAAGAGTTCTACTAGAACTGTTGTCTGGTGTAGGTCTGTCAATTTCATTACAACCATGAAGCTTGTGACTAGGTGAGGCCAAGTATGTTGTATCTGTCTGTCTACAAAGTATCGTATTATCAGTTGAGGATCTAAATTAAGCAGTCTAATCTCGTGGATTAGGTGTAGGGTATGTCAAAGTGGTTTTAAGTAGGAATGTTGTGGATGTAGGTAGGTATGTATCATAGGTCGTTGTATGTCTAGCGCAAGCTATGTGATAGTTTTAGAGGAAGAAGGAGTCACTGAAGGTGGTCATTCGGCACAAGTGGTGGAATAGGGGAGGAATCAAAGGATTACCAAACTTACTGTTGAAAAACACGGATGGACAGCATGCATGCATGTAAGGTAGTTACAGATTGTCAGAAGATCAAAAGGGTGTTAATTAATTAAACCATACGGCTGTTCAGGACAAACAGCAAATCGCAAGTGCATTAATGAATAGTGCATGGACTGTAACCTAGTCGGTGAAACTACGCCTTACAAAGGCACTAACAACACAAAGCGACTCTCCGTAGGTCCACGCCGAACATCAATTATTTATCATGTCAATATTCTGACAATAAATATATTGGTATTCCATCAGTATGTCCTAGACGCCATCTATCCACACCTACCTGCTGTCTGGACTCTGGCCGTTAATCTCTATTACCATTCCTGTTATCTTGTGAACTGTATGTGCCATGTTAGATCTATGGATTGTCACGCACTACATTAACCTGATCGAAATCTAACTCATCGATATACCGGGTCATGTATTCTGTATTTTATGTATATGTTGGGAATTGTTCTTCAATTGGTATGATGTATTATATTTATGTATTGTTCGGATGTTGTTCGTCTATCTATCTTCTATCAAATACTATCTATTGTTGTCATATGTCTGTAATTGTCTATATATATTATATTATGTATTTATTCGTTGGTGTGTCGTTCGTTGTCTTTCTTGCTTCAAATACACCTACAAATTGTTCACACACCACCCCCAGTATAATATAAATTGATTTACTGGGAGAAAGGAAAGCTGCAACCTGACCCAAATCCTAAATGCTGGACATCAAGAGGTCATGAACATGTTCCTTGTGTGTGTTACTAGTATATTACAGTTGACACAATCTACATGATGATGTGGAAAAACATCGCTGAGAGATTCTGGCTTGTTTCAATCCAAAGTGACCCCACCCAACAGGCGAAGCCAGAGTGAGAGACGGTGAGAGAGAGAGAGAAGAGAAGAGAGAGAGAAAGAGAGAGAGAGAGAAAGAGAGAGAGAGAGGACTGAGTTTTTATGACAAATGAATGTGTGTTGTGGTGTTCGCGTGTGCGTGTGTGTGTGTATGTGTGTGTGTATGTGTGCGTGTGCGTGTGTGTGTTATGTGTGTGTGTGTGTGTGTGTGGCGTGTGTTGTGTTGTGCGTTGTGTGTGTGTGTGTGTGTGTTGTGAGGAGAGTGTGTTTGAGTTTTTGAAATAATGTGTCTTGTGGTGTGTGTGAGGAGAGGAGAGAGAGAGAGAGAGAGAGAGAGAGAGAGAGAGGACTGTTTGGTTTTTATGACAAATAAATGTGTCTTGTGGTGTGTGTGTGTGTGTGTGTGTGTGTGTGTGTGTGTGTGTGTGGGTGTGTGTAGAGAGAGAGAGAGAGAGAGAGAGGACTGTTTGGTTTTTACGACAAATAAATAGTTCTTGTCGTAGGCGTGGAGAGATAGAAGGTGTGTGAGTGTAGTGATGTAGGTAGAGAGAGAGAGAGAGAGAGAGAGGAGAGAGAAGACAGAGAGAGAAGACAGAGAGGGGGAGAGTGAGGGAGTGAGTTGAGTATTCGACGCGATGTGGTAGAAAGGGAAATGATAAGATTGATGATCTGGATAAATAGGAGAATATTTCGAACAGTTACTAGTGGAGAGTGTTATTTATACCGACCAAATCATATGTTCTCTGTCGTCGCTGCACTCTCGTCCTCATAGAGGAGCCAATTATTATGAATTGAAATTAATATTATTGTTTTTGTTTTGTTTTGTTGCTACATTGTTTGTTGATGTCTATTCCTGTTGGAAAATGAATAATTTATTAAAAAGTGAAAAAAAAGTATGTTTGAGTATCTTGCTTTTTTTGTTTTTTGTGTGTTTTTGATACTCTATAAATAGATTAGCAAAGACAGATATACGTGTGCTGGCCTTTGTGCTATAGCTTGACCGCACGCATAAAGAGAGAGATTGATGAAAGAAGAACAAAGAAAAGAAGAAAGGAAGGAGACAAGAAAAAAAACAGACACAAGAAAGATATAAATAAATAAATAAACAAACAAGCAAACAAACAAACAAGAAAAGCTATAACGTTTTCTTGTTTGTTTTTTTTCCTCTAAGACAAAACGGAAAACCAGAAAATAGATGCAAGACTTGCTAATCGCAAATAAACGCACCTCTCTCTCTCTCTCTCTCTCTCTCTCTCTTTCTCTCTTCTCTTCTCTCTCACTCTCTCCTCTCATCTCTCTCATCTCTCTCTCTCTCTCTCTCTCTCTCTCTCTCTCTCTCTCTTCTCTCTCTCTCTCTCTTCACTCTCGTCTCTCTGCTCTCTCTTCTGTCTCTTCACTCTCTCTCTTCTCTGTCTCTCATCTCTCTCTCTCTGTGTCTGTCTGTCTGTCCCTTCCGTCTCTCTCTCGCTCTCTCTTCGTTCGTTCTTTGATTTAACGTCTTTTCACCATGTGTGTGTATGTGTGTGTGCGTGCGTGCGTGCGTGCGTGTGCGTGTTGTGTGTGTGGTGTGTGTGTGTGTGTGTGTGTGTGTGGTGTGTTGTGGTATCTAATCTATCATTCTATTTCATTTTAATTTAACCCTTTATGTTATAGGGTGGACAGGGAGGGGTGGCTGGACGATGCCTACAACTTCCTCCAGAATACGAATACGCAGACACCGCGTGAGGTCTTCTGCTGTGGTAAACAGACAAAGATAATGATGCATTGCAAATAGAAGAGTGTATTTGTTTATAGCCACCATGTCGATATTTTTAGACAACTGGTGTGACATTAGATGGGTTATTATAGGATACATGTTTATCTGTCTACCTACCTGTGTGTCTGCCAGTCTGTCTGTCTGTCTACCTGTCTATCTATCGATTTATAACCTATCTATTGTCTACCTACCTGTCTGTCTGCCAGTCTGTCTGTCTGTCTACCTGTCTATCTATCGATTTATACCTATCTATTGTCTACCTACCTGTCTGTCTGCCTGTCTGTCTATCTGTCTGTCTGTCTACCTGTCTATCTATCCATTTATACCTATCTATTTGTCGGTTTGTCTATCTATCCGTCTGTCTGTCTGTATGTCTAGTCTGTCTGTCTGTCTGTCTGTCCGTCAATCTATCCATCTATATCTGTCTATCTCACGGTTTGTCTGTCGATGTATGTATGTATGTATGTATGTATGTATGTATGTATGTATGTATGTATGTATGTATGTATCTATTTTGTCTGTCTGTCTGTCAGTCTGTCTGTCTGTATGTCTATCTATTTACCTACCTACCTACCTACCTACATATGTATGTGCATATGTATGTATGTATGTATGTATGTATGTATGTATGTATGTGTATGTATGTATGTATGTATGTATGTATGTATGTACGTATGTATATATATATATAATTATATATGTCTGTCTGTCTGTCTGCCTATCTATCTGTTTACATACCCATGTGTGTGTATGTATGTATGTATGTATGTATGTATGTATGTATGTATGTATGTAAGTATGTATGTATGTGTGTGTGTATGTATGTATATATCTAACTATCAGTTATCTATCTATCTGTCTGTCTATCTATCTATCTATCTATCTATCTATCTATCTGTCTGTATGTCTGTCTGTCCGTCCGTCCGCCCATCTGTCTGTCTGTCTATCTATTAGTCTTATCTGTCTATCAATCAATCAATCAATCAATTAATCAGTCAATCAAACAGTCAATTAATCATTGGTCTATCTGTCTGTGTATCTATCTACCTGTCTGCCTATTATCTGTCTGTGTATCTATGTATCTATCTACCTGTCTGCCTATTATCTGTCTGTGTATCTATGTATCTATCTACCTGTCTGCCTATTATCTGTCTGTGTATCTATGTATCTATCTACCTGTCTGCCTATTATCTGTCTGTGTATCTATGTATCTATCTACCTGTCTGCCTATTATCTGTCTGTGTATCTATGTATCTATCTACCTGTCTGCCTATTATCTGTCTATGTATCTATGTATCTATCTACCTGTCTGCCTATTATCTGTCTGTGTATCTATCTACCTGTCTGCCTATTATCTGTCTGTGTATCTGTGTATCTATCTACCTGTCTGCCTATTATCTGTCAGTGTATCTATCTACCTGTCTGCCTATTATCTGTCTGTGTATCTGTGTATCTATCTACCTGTCTGTCTATTATCTGTCTGTGTATCTGTGTATCTATCTACCTGTCTGCCTATTATCTGTCTGTGTATCTGTGTATCTATCTACCTGTCTGCCTATTATCTGTCTGTGTATCTATGTATCTATCTACCTGTCTGCCTATTATCTGTCCGTGTATCTGTGTATCTATCTACCTGTCTGCCTATTATCTGTCAGTGTATCTATGTACCTATCTACCTGTCTGCCTATTATCTGTCTGTGTATCTATGTATCTATCTACCTGTCTGCCTATTATCTGTGTGTATCTATGTATCTATCTACCTGTCTGCCTATTATCTGTCTGTGTATCTATGTATCTATCTACCTGTCTGCCTATTATCTGTGTATCTGTGTATCTATCTACCTGTCTGCCTATTATCTGTCTGTGTATCTATGTATCTATCTACCTGTCTGCCTATTATCTGTCTGTGTATCTATGTACCTATCTACCTGTCTGCCTATTATCTGTCAGTGTATCTATGTATCTATCTACCTGTCTGCCTATTATCTGTCAGTGTATCTATGTATCTATCTACCTGTCTGCCTATTATCTGTCTGTGTATCTATGTATCTATCTACCTGTCTGCCTATTATCTGTCTGTGTATCTATGTATCTATCTACCTGTCTGCCTATTATCTGTCAGTGTATCTATGTATCTATCTACCTGTCTGCCTATTATCTGTCAGTGTATCTATGTATCTATCTACCTGTCTGCCTATTATCTGTCTGTGTATCTGTGTATCTATCTACCTGTCTGCCTATTATCTGTCTGTGCATCTGTGTACTATCTACCTGTCTGCCTATTATCTGTCTGTGTATCTATGTACCCTATCTACCTGTCTGCCTATTATCTGTCAGTGTATCTATGTATATCTATCTACCTGTCTGCCTATTATCTGTCTGTGTATCTATGTATCTATCTACCTGTCTGCCTATTATCTGTCAGTGTATCTATGTATCTATCTACCTGTCTGCCTATTATCTGTCTGTGTATCTATGTATCTATCTACCTGTCTGCCTATTATCTGTCAGTGTATCTAATCTATGTATCTATCTACCTGTCTGCCTATTATCTGTCAGTGTATCTATGTATCTATCTACCTGTCTGCCTATTATCTGTCAGTGTATCTATGTATCTATCTACCTGTCTGCCTATTATCTGTCTGTGTATCTATGTATCTATCTACCTGTCTGCCTTTATCTGTCGTGATCTGTGTATCTATCTACCTGTCTGCCTTTATCTGTCAGTTATCTATGTACTATCTACCTGTCTGCCTATTATCTGTCTGTGTATCTATGTATCTATCTACCTGTCTGCCTATTATCTGTCTGTGTATCTATGTATCTATCTACCTGTCTGCCTATTATCTGTCAGTGTATCTATGTATCTATCTACCTGTCTGCCTATTATCTGTCAGTGTATCTATGTATCTATCTACCTGTCTGCCTATTATCTGTCTGTGTATCTATGTACCTATCTACCTGTCTGCCTATTATCTGTCAGTGTATCTATGTATCTATCTACCTGTCTGCCTATTATCTGTCTGTGTATCTATGTATCTATCTACCTGTCTGCCTATTTACCTGTGATCTATGTATCTAGCCTTCTGTCATATTTTCATCTGGGTGCCTTTCTCCCAGGAGTTCATTCACAAAACACTTAGGCCTACTTGTTTTTCGAGGGGTAGGGGAAGATAGAGGAAAATGGGTCCTGGACCAACCATCTGCACGTTAAGTTTTAGTTTAATGTGTCAGCGTGTAGCTGAGAAAAAATGTAAGCGATATTTTTTTTTATTATAAAGGTTTATATTTTTTGCTGAGATCTATCCGCAGTAAAAAGACCCCACTAAAAATCCGCCATGATATGTTAACCTACCATTTTGGACCCTTGTGCAGTCTGTTGTATGAGGAAAGTTTTGGTTGTAGGGAAGGAGAGATAGGGAGAGGAACCAACACGGAAAAGTTTTGTTACGCCCTTAAGTTAAGACGCCAGTTGGATTTTCCACACACACACACACACACACACACACACACACACCACACATACACACACACACACTACACGCACGCACGCATGCATGACACACCCACGCATGCGCGCGCGCACGTACCACACACACACACAAACACACACGCACGCACTCACACACATACGCCCGCACGCGTACACACACACACACACCACACACACACACATGGGCACATACCACACACACACACACGCATCACACACACACACACACACACACACATACACACACACACACACACACCACACACCACACACACACACACACACACACACGCACGCACGCACGCACGCACACAAAGGATAACGATCATATTTCGGTGCATCAATACGGTGCATCAGTAACAGGAAACCTCGCTCTACTCGAGTCCACACAAGATTGACGTCATCAAAGTCAAAATATGGAACGGATCTGCAAGGTCAGTATAGCGCGCGATGCACGCACACACGCACGTGTCGAATCCGAGTTTCGAGTGGAGAAGCGCAGTACTGATTGTTTAGAACCCTTCAGATCCGTAAAATTGGTTATGTTGACCAGCCGTGTGACATTAGCGAGACGATCAACAAGTTGTTTACCACTCATCGACACCTGACACGCCTTTTGAATTTCGACTGGTTTGTTGTTGAAGGAAACAAACCGGATTTGCATGGGTGGTGTCCTCCGTCACGACTGATATTGACTATCGTCGATACGCAGGATTTGCCTGAATGTCGGTTGTCATGTGTAGGCAGTGTCGCTTTTCATGTCAGGGTAACCTTAATTATTCAGAATCTATTACGCCATATCGTCTGATGAACGCTCTTAGTAAAAGACGTTGCAGGCATGCCGCCTCAGCTTTCTGTCTCGCTTCTTTCATAATGAGAATTTATTTAATCTCTATACGATTTTGGAAGGCTATTCTTACGATTTGTACAGCAACGTAATTAGCACAAAATATGAATAGTATTTTGGCAGAAGGTAGTGCTGGATTAATTGCTTCCATTTGGTCATCAAATGCTCCAAGAAAAAAAAGAATTAAATCGAACATGAAGTTGAAAACCATGACTATCAAGTCCTTTGACTCCCGCAACCTGCGCACTGACTGCAGAAAATTAACCCTATGACTCCCTCACTCTATCCACCAGCTTTCTGCAGGATGCTGGTGGATAGGGTAAGAGATTCATCGGGTTAACTTTTTGTTTTGTGAGCATGGTCGACAATGCAGGATGCTGGTGAACAAGGTCCGGGAGTCAAAGGGTTAAACATGATCATCGTCAGAGGAGAAGAACAGGAGAAGCAGAATTCTTTATCTTTCTAGAAAGTATCGTCTCTGCAGACCACAACATCGAGAAAGAAGTTTTACTAAATGCAAAAATTACAATGGTAATACAAATATTAAATGCAAGCATTGCAGTGGTAATACAAGAACTAAATCAATGCAAGAATTGCAGTGGTAATACAAGTACTAAATCAATGCAAGAATTGCAATGGTAATACAAATACTAAATGCAAGAATTGCAGTGGTAATACAAGTACTAAATCAATGCAAGAATTGCAATGGTAATACAAATACTAAATGCAAGAAATGCAATGGTAATACAAATACTAAATGCAAGAATTGCAATGGTAATACAAATACTAAATGCAAGAATTGCAATGGTAATACAAATACTAAATGCAAGAATTGCAATGGTAATACAAGTACTAAATGCAAGAATTGCAATGGTAATACAAATACTAAATGCAAGAATTGCAGTGGTAATACAAGTACTAAATCAATGCAAGAATTGCAATGGTAATACAAATACTAAATGCAAGAATTGCAATGGTAATACAAATACTAAATGCAAGAATTGCAATGGCAATACAAATACTAAATGCAAGAATTGCAATGGTAATACAAATACTAAATGCAAGAATTGCAGTGGTAATACAAGTACTAAATCAATGCAAGAATTGCAATGGTAGTACAAATATTAAATGCAAGAATTGCAATGGTAATACAAATACTAAATGCAAGAATTGCAATGGTAATACAAATACTAAATGCAAGAATTGCAATGGTAATACAAATACTAAATGCAAAAATTACAATGGTAATACAAATACTAAATGCAAGCATTGCAGTGGTAATACAAGAACTTAATCAATGCAAGAATTGCAGTGGTAATACAAGTACTAAATCAATGCAAGAATTGCAATGGTAATACAAGTGAAGCTTCAAATCAGTCTAATGCAAGAATTGCAATGGTAATACAAGTGCTAAATGCAAGAATTGCAATGGTAATACAAGTGCTAAATGCCAGAATTGCAATGGTAATACAAGTGCTAAATGCCAGAATTGCAATGGTAATACAAGTACTAAATGCCAGAATTGCAATGGTAATACAAGTACTAAATGCAAGAAAATGCAGAGGTAATACAAGTACTAAATGCAAGAATTGCAATGGTAATACAAGTACTAAATGCCAGAATTGCAATGGTAATACAAGTACTAAATGCAAGAATTGCAATGGTAATACAAGTACTAAATGCCAGAATTGCAATGGTAGTACAAGTACTAAATGCAAGAAATGCAGTGGTAATACAAGCACCCGACAGACTCAGCAACATCTGGACGGCATCCATCATCCATACCAACACCAAGCTCAAAGTGACGAGTCCATCGTCCATTCAGACCTGTTACATATGCTTCAAAGGCAAAGTGAAATAATTTTAGGATTAAGAGTCGCCTAAAGGACTTTTACACTCATCATCATCATGTACCCTGCTGCATGGTGTTGGCGATCATGGTCGTCCATACGAATCTGTCCCTCGTTCCTGCAAAGTACATCGCCCACCCTCTCTGTCCTCACCCACTGTGCAAGTCCGTCCAATATTTTCTCTGCCAGCATGGTTGATAATGCAGGACGTTGGTGGACAGGGTGCGGGAGTCAAAGGGTTAATCTTTCTCTGTTTGTCTTACAGCAAGAGTTGTTTCGAATTCTTTGTTTTCGATGTTACTTGGCATGGGCCCAATGTGGAAAATGTCAGTAGTCATCATCATCATCATTATCACACATTTCAAGTCGAGAATACGTATTGTCAGACTACAACTGTTTTAGACCAGATGCCAGAAAGCCAACGCAGTCAGCTACCAACTTGCCCCTCTCCTGAAACACCCCAGCATTCCCACCAGCACTAAGGCGAAACTCATCAACGCCATTTTTCTACCAACGCTGACATACCAGTGCCAGACATGGTCCCTAACGAAAGTTCTCGAGAGAAAACTGGTCACCTGTGAAATGAAATGCCTGAGGAAAGCAGTAAACAAGACAAGGCGGGACAAGATCAGAAATGAGGTGATACGAGGCATGGTAGGAGCAACACCAATCCTACAACACATCGAACATATGAGGATCAAGTGGTTCGGACCCTCACACGTATGCCCCTAAACCATCCAGCTCTTCGGGCATACAACACCAGATACTCTGGCTGGAGAGCCAGAGGAAGACCAAGACGACGATGGAGCGACTCCGTGGCAGACACCCTCAGAGCTCACGAGATGTCCCTTCTCCAGGCCACCCGCCTTGCTGCTGACAGACGACTGTATCTCCCCGCGACGCCCACCGGTACAAGCGGAAGGAAAAAGTAAAAGTAAAAGTAAAAGTAAAGACAACTGTTTTAAGTCATAGGCATGGTAGGCAATTGGATTGAACATGACGAAAACTAAAATCATGTGCAACGACCATGTGAAAGACAAAGACGAAACGATCGTAATTGACAGTCACACAATAGAAGAGGTCGACCACTATATCTACCTTGGTCAGTATATATCGATGGACTCAGCCTCTAAGGAACAAGAGATCAGACGTAGCATTACGCTCGGATGGCAAGAATTCGGTAAAGCAAGCGCCATCTTTAGAAATAAAGATATGCCGATTGTATTAAAACGCCGAGTGTTCGACACATGCATAACGCCGACTGTGACATATGGAGTTGAAAATGGAACCTGACGAAACGTCAGCTAAAACTGTGAACCATGCAAAGGGCCCATGAACGGATCATGATGGGAATCACCTGGAAGGACAGGAAAACGGCGGCACGGGTAAGAGGAAAGACGAAGGTCCAAGACATATCAGAGACAGTTTATGAACGAAAGTGGAACTGGGGTGGTCATTAGGAGATCTGACAACAGATGGACCCTCGAAGCCCAAAAAAAAGGAACAGAGGTCGCCAGAGAACCAGATGGCGAGACGATTTAGAAAAGTTCGACAAACAGTGGACCAGAACAACAGTTAACCGGCAACAGTGGCGTGCGATGAGGAAGACTTATGTCCAACAACGGGTCCGAACAACCGAAAGTGAAATGCAGGCAAACAGGACGAGGCAAAGAACAGAATTAATTAATAAGGTCATGGCCAGAGCGCAGATTGTGATCACATGCAATACGTCACACTGACGCCACCCAGCTTTGCAAAACAATGAGGGTCTGTACTGTTCGGGAAGGAAGATGTAGGTGTGGTGGGAGAAGGAGGTAAAGGAGTTGGGGTGGGTGCGTGGGGGTAACTCGACAAGGGCCGGAAAGTAGAAGTGTGTGTTGGGAGGAAGAGAGGCGTTATGTACCGTTGAAAGGGGAAGCGGAGTTACATTCGTATGCGAAGTGTTCCCCTTGTAACGATGGAAGTTGTCAGGTTGTGACGTCAGTGATGGCGAGGAAGTTGCCTACACGTATCGGAACACGGGATGATGAGCGGAAACACTACACTTGACCTCAGCTGTCATCCAGCGAGTGGGAACACTTTAGTACTTACAATGGTATTTTAGAGAGCTGAAAGGATTGTATGTTCATTTGTTAGCTGGTTAAGACTGTCAGGTTGATTTTGATCATTTCTAAGTTTGAGTAATCAGTTGATATGATGTGTGTTGCTGGTTGATACTGTTGGGTTGATTTTGATCATTTCTAAGTTTGAGTGATCAGTTGATATGATGTGTGTTGCTGGTTGATACTGTTGGGTTCATTTTGATCATTTCTAAGTTTGAGTGATCAGTTGATATGATGTGTGTTGCTGGTTGATACTGTTGGTTCATTTGATCATTCTAAGTTTGAGTATCATTGATATGATGTTGTTGCTGTTGATACTGTTGGGTTAATTTTGATCATTTCTAAGTTTGAGTGATCATTGATATGATGTGTGTTGCTGGTTGATACTGTTGGGTTAATTTTGATCATTTCTAAGTTTGAGTGATCATTGATATGATGTGTGTTGCTGGTTGATACTGTTGGGTTAATTTTGATCATTTCTAAGTTTGAGTGATCAGTTGATATGATGTGTGTTGCTGGTTGATACTGTTGGGTTAATTTTGATCATTTCTAAGTTTGAGTGATCATTGATATGATGTGTGTTGCTGGTTGATACTGTTGGGTTATTTGATCATTTCAAGTTTGAGTGATCATTGATATGAGTGTGTTGCTGGTTGATACTGTTGGGTTATTTGATCATTTCAAGTTTGAGTGATCATTGATATGATGTGTGTTGCTGGTTGATACTGTTGGGTTAATTTTGATCATTTCTAAGTTTGAGTGATCAGTTGATATGATTGTTTGTTGCTGGTTGATACTGTTGGGTTAATTTTGATCATTTCTAAGTTTGAGTGATCATTGATATGATGTTTTGTTGCTGGTTGATACTGTTGGGTTAATTTTGATCATTTCTAAGTTTGAGTGATCAGTTGATATGATGTATGTTTGTTTGCAGTTGATATGTTGGTTCATTTGATCATTTCTAGTTTGGTAATCAGTTGATATGATGCTTTGTTGTGGTTGATTGTTGGTATCATTTGTCATTTCAGTTTGAGTGATCATTGATATGTTGGGTTCATTTTGATCATTTCTAAGATTTGAGTAATCAGTTGATATGTTTGTTGCTGGTTGAAGACTGTCAGGTTACATTTTGATCATTTCATTGAGTGATCATTATACAGTTGGTTCATTATGATCATTCTAATTTAGTATCAGTTGATATGTTTGTTGTGGTTATACGTCGGTTATTTGATCATTTCTATGATCATAATGATAATAATACACAAATTTTACAGCGAACTTGTAAAATCAATCTAAGCGCTGAGCGACACAGCAGGCACGCACGCTCGCACACACACGCACGCACACATACAGACACACACACACACACACACACACACACACACACACACACACCCACACACACGCATGGCTATAAATGGGGAGAAAGAATAAAAGCAATAAAAGCAAGAATAAAAGCAATGGAAAATTATAGAGAGCATAGCATACAATTATATATTATAACCATGTGATTCCCTCCGAGCGGAGACATGCTGCAGAGGGGAGGGTTTGAGTGAGGTTAGGATTTTATGCAGGAGAGAAAAGGTGAGTTTTGAGAGCGGACTTGAAGGAGACAAAAGTAGGTTGTTTGGGTATGAGTCTGTGTGTGTGTGTGTTTGGGTATGATGTGTGTTGCTGGTTGATACTGTGGGTTAATTTTGATCATTTCTAAGTTTGAGTAATCAGTTGATATGTTTGTTGCTGATTAAGACCATTGGGTTAATTTTGATAATTTCTGACTTTGAGTAATCAGTTGATATCCTTTGCCCAAAGAAACAATTACATAATTACATATTGTTTTGGAAAACTAGATAGATTGAATGTTATTGACTGATAAAAAGAAACACAAACACCCAAAAACCAACCAACTATAGGATTACTATTGATATTGACCGACTTAAATTGAAGTGATCAGACGATTCATTGCTTTACAACCTCTCTCCATTCCTCTCCCCCCCCCACCCCCCTTCTCTCTCTCTGTATCTATCTCTTTCTGTCTTTGTTTCTGTCTCTCTGTCCGTCTCTCTGCTGTCTGTCTGGCTCTGTATCTATCTCTTTCTGTCTCTGTTTCTGTCTCTCTGTCTGTCTGTCTATCTGTCTTTCTGTCTGCACTCAGTCATCCTTTTCCACACATTTTCTCTTTCCCTCTGCGCGCGCGTGTCTGTGTGTGTGTGTGTGTGTGTGTGTGTGTGTGTGTGTGTGTGTGTGTGTGTGTGTGTGTGTGTGTGTGTCTGTGTGTGTGTCTGTGTGTATGTGTGTGTGTGTGTGTGTGAAGTGGCCATAAATCATTTGTAGCTTGAGGCATTAGAGTGTTGCCTGCGTTGATTGTTTCATGTGTCAGGGTGTTGTTAACGTTGCTCACTTTATGCGTCGGGTTGACGTCTGTGTGTGTGTGTGTGTGTGTGTGTGTGTGTGTGTGTGTGTGTGTGTGTGTGTGTGTATGAGTGTGTGTGTGTGTATGAGTGTGTGTGTGTGTGTGTGTGTGTGTGTGTGTATGAGTGTATGTGTGTGTGTGTTTGGGTATGAGTCTGTGTGTGTGTGTGTTTGGGTATGAGTCAGTGTGTGTGTGTGTGTGTGTGTGTATGTGTGTGTGCGTGCGTGCGTGTGTGTGTGTGTGTGTGTGTGTGTGTGTGTGTGTGTGTGTGTGTGTGTGTTCGAGAGACAGAAAATAGAACGGGGGAGAGTCTTGATGGACTAGGAAACCCTGACATGTTCGTCATCAGATGTTCGTCATCAGTGTGTGCGTGCGTGCATTCGTGCGTGTGTGTGTCTGTGTGTGTCTGTGCCTCTGTATGTGTGCATGTATGTATGTGTGTGTATGTTTGTGTCTGTGCATGTATGTGGGTATTTGTGTGTATGCGTGTATGAATATGTGTGTTTGTTTGTGTGTATGTGTGTGTGTGTGTGTGTGTGTGTGTGTGTGTATGTGTGTGTGTGTGTGTGTGTGCGTGCGTGTGCGTGTGCGCACATGTTTTCTTCTACCTTTTGTCAAAACCTCCAGAAGCACCTAATCCCGAAATATCCTACAGGTAGATATCTACAGGAATACCATCAGTTCCTGGTACCTTGCCATGCCAGGCGTGGTTTGCGATAAGGCTTTGGCCAACTTGGTACTGGAAGGTGGGTCTCCCAAAGATTCCTTTACTGGCAATCTTGAGGGGGGAGGGGGGTTAACTGCAAAAGGGCCTTGAGATATTGACGACCTCTTGTTCAATAGTGTGTTAAAGTGCCCAGCACAGCGAAATAATATGTCACCTTTCTTTGTCTGTGGTAAGAAATGGACTGAAGTACGGACAGATGTTGAACCAGACAGCAGTATGAAGTAGTGTGAGGTACGGACAGGTGTTGAACCAGACAGCAGTATGAAGTGGTGTGAGGTACGGACAGGTGTTGATGAACCAGACAGCAGTATGAAGTAGTGT
>JAPXFY010000027.1:49060322-49062822 GCA_030674185.1 Monoplex corrugatus
CGGGCAACAGCTTGAAGAAGTGGACGCTTTCAAATACCTTGGCGCCACTCTCACCAAAGACGGTCGCTCTACAACAGAAATCAAGACCAGACTAGCGATCGCAACAGCAGCAATGGTAAAGCTAAACAAGATCTGGAAGAGCAGAGAGATCGGCTTTCCATCGAAGATGAAGCTGTACAAGTCCCTGGTGCTCCCCATCCTGCTGTATGGATGCGAGAGCTGGACCATGACAGCAGAGACCACCAAGAGAATCCAGACGTTTGAAACTAAATGCTTCAGGCGCTTGCTCGGGATCTCTTGGCAAGATCGGAAGACAAACGACTTTGTGTGGAGCCAAATGACAACACTCGCAGGCCCACAAGAACCCCTCCTGGCAACAGTCAAGAACAGGAAGCTGTCGTGGTTCGGGCATGTCACACGCCACAACTCACTGCCCAAAACGGTCCTCCAGGGTACACTGGGAGGCGGCAGACGAAGGGGACGACAAGCCAAATGCTGGATGGACAACATCAAAGAATGGACCAGGTTGGATGGCCCCACGCTGGTGCGACAGGCGGAGGACAGGACCGGTTGGCGACGGCTGGCTTCAAGAGTGTCTCTCATCTCTCCTCTACGCCCATCACGGGCAGGAGAATGATGATGATGATGATATATATATATATATATATATATATATATATATATATATATATATATATATATATATAGAGAGAGAGATATGTCTTTCTCTGTCTGTCTGTCCGTCTGTCTGTCTGTCTGTCTATCTGCCTGTCTCTATCATGCCCCCCTTTCTGCAATTCTCGTCTTTTGAATACATATATACATACATACATACATACACACATACACACATACACACACACATACATACATACATACATACATACATACATACATACATACATAGACAGACACACAGACAGATATATATATATATATATATATATATATATATATATATATATATATATATATATATATATATATATATATAGAGAGAGAGAGAGAGAGAGAGAGAGAGAGATGTCTTTCTCTGTCTATTTGTCTGTCCGTCTGTCTGTCTGTCTCCATTATGCCCCTCTTTCTGCAATTCTCGTCTTTTGAATACATACATACATACATACATACATACATACATACATACATACATAGACAGACACAGAGAGATATGTATACATATACATACATATACATATATATACATATGTATACATATATATGTATATATGTATCAACCTATCTATCTGTCTATCTATCTGTCTATCTATCTATCTATCTATCTATCTATCTATCTATCTATCTATCTATCTATCTATCCATAGATATATATATATAGATATATATATATATAGAGAGACAGAGATGTCTTTCTCTGTCTGTCTGTCTGTCTGTCTCTGTCTGTCTGTCTGTCTCTCTATTATGCTCCCCTTTCCGCAATTCTCGTCTTCTGGATCAATGACCCTCACCCCTCCTTCCTCTCCACCTACATAAATATGTACATACTTATTAGCACCTCCCACTCCTTAACACTGAAACAAACAAGTGACATAACTAGGAAAAATAACAACTACAACAACAACAACAACAAAATGATGACGCCACACACCTCTCAAGCTGACAAAACAACAAACATGTATTTCTGTTTTAAGTTGGAAAACAACGAAACATTTATTTCTGGTTTTTAAAAATGACATAAAAGGAAGAAGAAGAAGAAGAAGAAAAAAAAGAAGAAGTACACAACATAACCATATTATTCTTTACACGCAGCTGTAGCAGCAAGCATCTAGCAGCACACGACCATCTTGCTACCAATCGATAGCTCCCTGCTAGAAAACCGATCGAAGTCCGACGTCGTCGTGCTATAAATAACCCCAGTATTTTTTTTTTTTTCTTTCTCCTTTTTCTTTATTTTCTGTTTCTTTTCTTGTTTCCTCGTTGTAGTACAAAATAGTCAATGGAAGCTTATTCTCAGACTGTGACGTATTTCCCAGACTCCGCCGACGAGAAACGCGAGAGAGAGAGAAGAGAGAGAGAGAGAGAGAGAGAGAGAGAGAGAGAGAGAAGAGAGAGAGAGAGAGAGAAGAGAGAGAGAGAGGCGCGTTTGTTTGCGAATAACAAAGTCTTTGCATCTATTTTTCTGTTGTTTTTTTCCCGCTTTGTCTTTTGAGGAAAGAAAACAAAGTTGTTGCTTTTCTTGTCTTGTTTGTTTGTTTGTGGTTGTTTGTTTGTTTGTTTGTTGTTTATTGTTGTTTAGGTCTTTCTTGTGGTATTTTTATCTTTCTTTCTTTCTTGTCTCCTTATTTTTTTTTTATTTTTCTTTTTTCTCCTCTCTCTCTCTCTCGTCTCTCTCTGTCTCTTTCTTTCTCTTTGTCTCTGTCTCTACCTCTCTCTCTCTCTTTGTGCGTGCGTGTGTGTGTGAGTGGTGTGTGTGTGCGCGTGTATGTATGTATGTAGTGTATGTATGTATGTATGTATGTGTGTATGTATGTATGTGTGTATG
>JAPXFY010000027.1:49067822-49070322 GCA_030674185.1 Monoplex corrugatus
GGCGCACGTGCGGCACGTTCATGTGATGTGTCACCTTTGTGCGATACTAACAACACATAACCGATGATCTAATTTGGTTTGTTTGTCTGTTTTGCTGTGTATGAGGTGGGGTCGTCGACCGTCTTCAGGCAAGGAACACCGAACCTTCGAACGAGGATTTACATGTATAGGGGTGATACTGGGCGGGTAAAATTGGGTCGAGAGTGGGCTGGGAGAAGGTATGAAGAAAATGATGGAAAGATGTGGGAGAGAAAGGGATCAGCTCTTTGTTGACTTCAGCTCTTTGTTGACTTTCTTTGTAGAATCGTCAATGTTGTTGTTGTTGTTGCTGTCTTGCTTGTTTGTTTGCTTGCTTGTTTGTGTGTGTCTCTCCCCCCACCCACCTCGCTTTTCTCTCTCTCTCTCTCTCTCTCTCTCTCTCTCTCTCTCTCTCTCTAGAATAGCAACGGCAAGTTTGAAAAATGGCTTCTAGCCAATAGCTTTTACCGTTGGAAAATAAAGCATCATTGTCATTGTCATTGTCTCTCTCTCTCTCTCTCTCTTGTGCTTCTGTATTGTGTGTGCGCCTGTGTGTGTGGGCGTGTGTATACGTATATATATATACGCATGCACGTGCATGGTGTGTATGTGCTCGAGCGCGCGAGAATGCACGCGCAGTACGCGTTTAAATATCAAGACGTGTCGATAGTCTGAAGACGAAGGCTTGTCTGCTGTTGGCGGGGCAAGGACCTTCACATTATGAATCATGGATCCCGGGACCAAGGATTTTCGTGGGGGGGGGGGGGGGGGGGGGTGAGGGATAAGGGAGGAGGGAAGGAGGCTTGGGGAGGATGGTGAAGGTGGTGAGGGAAGAAAGGAGTCAGATGCTGGTTTTCTTGTTTACGATCACCAGTGTCGTTGTTTTTTCTTGTTTGGTTGTTTTGTTTGTTTGTTTGTTTTTCTTTCTTTCTTTGTTTGCTGTTTGTTTCTTCTTCTTTGTCGTCGTCTTTTTCTTTCTTCTTTCTTTCTTCTTTTTTCTTCGTCTTCTTTCTTCGTCGTCTTCTTCTTTCTTCTTCTTCTTTTTCGTCGTCGTCGTCTTCTTCGTTTTCTTCTTCTTTTTCTTTTCTTTCTTTCTTCTTCTTCTTTTTCATCTTCTTCTTCTTCTTTTTCATCTTCTTCTTCTTCTTTTTCGTCGTCGTCGTCTTCTTCGTTTTCTTCTTCTTCTTCTTCTTCTTCTTCTTTTTTCTTCTTCTTCTTCTTCTTTTTCTTTTCTTTCTTTCTTCTTCTTCTTTTTCATCTTTCTACTTCTTCTTCTTCGTCGTCGTCTTCTTTCTTTTTTTTTTCTATCTTCTTTTTCTTTTCTTTCTTCTTCTTCTTTTCTTCTTGTTCTTTTCCTTCTTCTTTTTTTTTTTTCCTTCTATCTTTCTTTTTCTTTTCTTTCTTCTTTCTTTCTTCTTCTTCTTCTTCTTTTCATTTCTTTCTTCTTCATTTTCTTTTTCTTCTTTTTCTCTTCTTCTTCTTCTTCTTCTTTTTTCTTTTCTTCTTTCTTCTTTTCTTTTTCTTCTTTTCCTTCTTTCTTTTCTTTCTTCTTCTTCTTCTTCTTCTTCTTCTTCTTCTTCTTCTTTCTTCTTCTTTTCTTCTTCTCTTCTTTCTTCTTCTTCTTCTTTTCTTCTTCTTCTTCTTCTTCTTCTTCTTCTTCTTCTTTTCTTCTTCTTCTTCTCTTCTTCTCTTCTTCTTCTTTCTTCTTCTTCTTCTTCTTCTTCTTCTTCTTCTTCTTCTTCTTCTTTCTTTCTTCTTCTTCTTCTCTTCTTCTTTCTTCTTCTTCTTCTTCTTCTTCTTCTTCTTCTTCTTCTTCTTCTTTTCTTCTCTTCTTCTTTCTTTTCTTCTTCTTCTTCTTCTTCTTTCTTCTTCTTTCTTCTTCTTCTTCTTCTTCTTTTTCTTCTTGCTTCTTTCTTCTTCTTCTTCTTCTTTTTCTTCTTTTCTTTTCTTCTTCTTCTTCTTCTTTCTTGTTCTTCTTTTTTCTTCTCTTTTTCTTTTCTTTCTTCTTCTTCTCTTCTTCTCCCCTCTCTTTCTTCTCTTGTGTATCTGTCTCTCTCTCTTCTCTCTCTCTCTCTTTCTAATTATCTTGATTTCTTTCTTTTTTTAACCTTACTATTAGCATTAGAAAGCATTTTGTTTAAACTTTTTATTATTATTCTTAGTTATAATTTACGTATTTTATCTGTTTATTTCTGTTTTTATTTCTTTTAACATTTACTTATACGTGTGCTTTTGGACAACCAAGTTATATGATTAAAACGTGTGTGTGTGTGTGTGGCGGGGGTATGTTTCGAAATCAAAACGATATCGTATCAAATTCAAGCAGTAATGAAAAATTAAAACAAGCAAACAAGCAACCCCCTCCCTCTCTTTTCTCTCTGTGCCTCTATGACTGTCTGTTTGTCTGGTGTGTTGTGTGTGTGTGTGTGTGTGTGTGTGTGTGTGTGTGTGTGTGTGTGTGTGTGTGTGTGTGTTGTTTGTT
>JAPXFY010000027.1:49087822-49090322 GCA_030674185.1 Monoplex corrugatus
TATTAACACACACGCACACACACGTACACACACGCACACACACATACACATACACACACACACACACACACACACACACACACACACACACTCTCTGTCTCTCTGTCTCTGTCTCTCTCTCTCCTTCCCTCCCTCCCTCCCATCTCTGTCTCTCAGACACAGACACTCATAAGTCTCAACATCCACACACCTACACACACATAACGGTCGAGTCAACCTGAATCATTCTCCTTAGCCTACCATTGTAGCCTATAGCGAAATGAGAAAGTGCGGAAAAAGGGGATTAAACGAACCGAACCGTACAAGGTCGGTTTCGTGGTAAGAATGATTCAGCCGTAAAGTTATAAGTCATCATTTGTGAGTCAGGCACACGAACGAAAAATTAATATCATCATCACGAGTCCTTCGAGATAACATAATATTAAAAAAATAAATAAATAAATAAAAATAAAAAAGTCCTTAAACGCACGCGCACGTATACATACATACACATACATCGTCGGTAGGATAATATTGTACGATACAGGCGACCTGAGTGCGCTGCCCTTAAAAGTCTTCGCTCGAATCTGTTGTCAACCCGAACATGGGCAATTGACGATGTGAAGATTTTGCAATCGGGTTGGGTGGGTATTTGTAGCAGCGAGCAGCATATAGACTCTATGCCGTGTGTGTGTCATTGTCGATGGCAGTGTCACTGTATCACAATCAGTCTCCGTTTTCATTGATTCCAACGTTTGTTTGAAGGCTGTTTCTTTTTGTTGAGGCTGGAAATGGCTTAGGTCGACCCGGTGTTTATGTCTGTGTGTGTGTGTGTGTGTGTGTGTGTGTGTGTGTGTGTGTGTGTGTGTGTGTGTGTGTGTGTGTGTGTGTGTATGTGTGTGTGTGTGTGTGTTTCTGTGGGTTTCTCTGTCTGTCTCTGTCTGTTTCGCTGTTTCTCTGTCTCTGTCTCTTTCTCTCTCTGTCTCTGTCTCTGCCTCTCGCTCTCTCTTTCTTTCTCTGTCTCTGCTGTATGTTTGTGTGTGTATGTGTGTATGTTTGTTTGTGTGTGTGCGTGTGTGTGCGCGCATGTGTACGTGCGTGTATGTGTGTGTGTGTGTGTGTGTCGACTAACCTAAAGACAGCTAAATTTTTGTATCTGTAAATTTCATTACGATGGTCGACTACGCAGAATACATTCATTTATAGGGGGGTCATCAAAGCTTTCTTTGTCGTTTAAGGACCAATTTTAACGAACTTTAGATCCTAAATTTTGTCGAACGTAGTGGACGTTACAATTTGTCTGATATCTCAACCGATGTGCACAAGAAAATATAAACGATCAAACATCCGTTACTGGACCATTTATGAATTGTGATTCAATTTGTGGAGAATTTTTCATACTATTTGGAAAGGTAATCGCCAAAAATTCAATCCTCATTCTTCATGAACAGCATCGCACAAAACGCAGGAAGTGTGTGCAAAACTGGAGGGGGTTAGTATGGCTAGACCAGCTTCTTTGTTACACCTTGACAAAGATCATTGCAGAAGTTTATGTTGCTTAATGCCAGCCGATCGCTAAAACCATATCAGGGCCAACACTACGTTAAAAAAACAAATGCTGTTAGTCGAGTAAAAAAACAACAACAGACAACAGTTCAAAATCAAGCGCATTATTAACCTTTCAAGTTTTAAAATACATTTTAAAATATTTTCTGCACATGTAACTGTATAACACGAAACCTATATTGATTGATTGATTTGGTTCAGCTTTTTTTTTACCGTCGACATCCACCTCAGGCGATATATCCGACGGGGATAACCATCCCAGGGAAGTGGGGGAAGGGGGAACTTATCTAATTCTACACTGACACTACCAGAATAACAATGATGTTAAGATGGGGCAGTGAGAAGGCCATTATTAATGTAGTAGGGGGGAAGGTGACTTATCTAATCCTATACTGATACCACCAGAACAACAATGATGTTAAGATGGGGCAGTGAGAAGGCCAGTTTTAATGTAGCGCTCCCCCGTGATTCGAACCCACAACCATTAGCATGTGAATCCGACGCTCAAACTACTGGGGCCCGTGTAAGGAAATCTATTGAATTCTATTGATCTCTCGTAAACATTTCAAAATTAGTCTGAAAGAACATCTTTGAAGAGGTTCTTGAAGAAGTCTGCCCCTGAGTGATAAATTGGACGGAGTTGTCAAAGCGTCTCCTTAGATTATGTGCGCGAATACATTGATATGTGTACTGAATTTTCTTTTTCCTTTTTTTTTAACTGTTGAAATATTGTATATGTTTTGAAACAGTTCATCATCATCATCATCATGTGCCCTGCTGCATGGCGTTGGCGATAACGGCCCTCCATATGTATCTATCCCTCGTCGCCGCAAGCACATCTTCCACGCTCTCTGTCCTCAGGCACCCTGCAAGTCCGTCCAGTATTTTCTCCCTGGGTCTACCTGGTGTTCTCTTTCCCTCCAGGTTATAGCCCTGATATGGCTCTCCGCAGTCG
>JAPXFY010000027.1:49142822-49145322 GCA_030674185.1 Monoplex corrugatus
AAGAAGAAGAAAAGAAGAAGAAGAAGAAGAAGAAGAAAAAGAAGAAGAAAAAGAAGAAGAAGAAGAAGAAGAAAAAGAAGAAGAAGAAGAAGAAGAAAAAGAAGAAGAAGAAGAGGAAGAAGAAGAAGAAGAAAGAAAGAAAGAAAAAAGAAACAAGAACAAAGACAAAACAGAAAACCACGAAGAAACCAACAAAAGAAAAGAGAAACCAGAAGAAAAAAAAAAAACCCACAAAAAAAACCCAAAAAAATCAGAACGCGTATTTAATACAATCAGACAAGACAGGCGCAAATTTTCGGCCAACTGGCCTTTGTCAAGCGTAGACGTAAGATCACAAACGAACAAACAAACAAACAAACACAAAAATTAGGAGAAAAAGACCAAAACTTCCCTGCTGCTTCGTGTAATGGGAGAAAAAACATAAACGACGAAATCAACAAACACGAAACACAAACATTAGTAGAAAAAGATTGAAACTTCCCTGATGCTTCGTCCAGTGTGAGAAAACATAAACGACGAAATCAAACCAAAGAAAGAAAGACAGAAAGTCAGAAAGTAAGAAAGAAAGAAAGACAGACACAGACAGACAGACAGACATATAGAAAGAAAGAAAGAAAAGAAAGAAAGTAAGAAAGAAAGAAAGAAAGAAAGACAGACAGACATACAGAAAGAAAGAAAGAAAGACAGACAGACAGACAGACATACAGAAAGAAAGAAAGAAAGACAGACAGACAGACAGACAGACATATAGAAAGAAAGAAAGAAAGACAGACAGACAGACATATAGAAAGAAAGAAAGAAAGACAGACAGACAGACATATAGAAAGAAAGAAAGACAGACAGACAGACAGACATATAGAAAGAAAGAAAGAAAGAAAGAAAAGAAAGAAAGTAAGAAAGAAAGAAAGACAGACAGACAGACATACAGAAAGAAAGAAAGAAAGACAGACAGACAGACAGACATATAGAAAGAAAGAAAGAAAGAAAGACAGACAGACAGACATATAGAAAGAAAGAAAGAAAGAAAGACAGACAGACAGACATATAGAAAGAAAGAAAGAAAGACAGACAGACAGACAGACAGACAGACATATAGAAAGAAAGTAAGAAAGAAAGAAAGACAGACAGACAGACAGACAGACATATAGAAAGAAAGAAAGAAAGAAAGAAAGAAAGTAAGAAAGTAAGAAAGAAAGAAAGACAGACAGACAGACAGACAGAAAGAAAGAAAGAAAGAAAGAAAAGAAAGAAAGTAAGAAAGAAAGAAAGAAAGAAAGACAGACAGACAGACAGACAGACAGACAGACAGAAAGAATCAAACAAACAAACAAACAGTTTTCGAAACTTACCAGACGTTTCATCATTCCTCAGACTTTACTGTGAAAATCAATAAGACACGGTTTCTAAGAATATGAAGCAAGCTCACAGAGTCGGTATCCTGCTGAATACGGATTACAGGTCTCATGGGTGTTTAGTAAACAACATGCTTAGAACCTCTTTTGTAGCGTATTTTTGTTGTGTGACAATGCAAGCTTATTTTGGGCCAGTTATCTATCCGGCTGCGATGATGAAATGATACACACGTGAGCTTGACTCTTTGTCGTATGGGATGCTGATCTCTCCCTGACTTTCATCCTTATTGAATTGTTGACTGTTCTCTGTCTCTGTCTCTGCTCTCTTCTCTGTCTGTCTGTCTCTGCTCTCTTCTCTGTCTGTCTCTCTATCTATCTGTCTGTCTGTCTGTCTCTTTCTCTCTCTTTCTTTGTTTCTCTCTTTCTTTCTTTGTTTCTCTCTCTCTCTCTCTCTTTCTTTCTTTCTCTGTCTCTGTCTGTCTGTCTGTCTGTCTCTTTCTCTCTCTCTCTCTCTCTCCCTCTCTCACTCTCTTTCTTTCTCTGTCTCTATCTGTTTGTCTGTCTGTCTGTCTCTCTCTCTCTTTCTCTCTCTCTCTCTCTCACACACAGACACTCTTCTCTCTCTCTCTCTTTTCTCTCTCTGTCTCTCTCTTTCTTTCACACACACACACACACACACACACACACACACACACACACACACACACACACACACACTCACTCACACACACACACACTCACTTTTCTTCTCTCTCTCTCTCTCTACACAAACACACTCCTCTCTCTCTCTCTCTTTCTCTCTCTCTCTCTGTCTCGCTGCTCTCTCTTTCACAATCTTCTCTTTCTCTCTGTCTTTTCTCTGTCTGTCTGTACCTAAACCAGAAAACGAGATCCACGTCATATGTCTCTGCCCTCCTTACAGTACACTGATCTGAGAACCAAGTTTCTGAATGTCAGTTACAATACCCCATTTCACATTCAGATAGCTAAACTGTTTGCTAGTGAAAATGAGGGTGTTATTTTTAAGTACAGTAAAGAGTCCTTGAATGTTATATAGAACCAATACTGTTGTACGGATGCGAGGCATGGACAATCAGCAAGCATAGCCAGAGCAAGATTGAGGCAGCCGAGATGTGGTTCCTCGGAAG
>JAPXFY010000027.1:49157822-49167822 GCA_030674185.1 Monoplex corrugatus
TCAGTAGTAGTGTCAGTGAGCAGTGTCAGTAGTTATGTCAGTAGTAGTATCAGTAGTAGTGTCAGTAGTAGTGTCAGTAGTAGTGTCAGTAGTAGTGTCAGTAGTAGTGTCAGTAGTTATGTCAGTAGTTATGTCAGTAGTAGTGTCAGTAGTAGTGTCAGTAGTTATGTCAATGAGCAGTGTCAGTAGTAGTGTCAGTGAGTAGTGTCAGTAGTAGTGTCAGTAGTATAGCAGTAATTGCAGCAGGGTTGTTTTTTTATTTGTTTCTTATTTGTTGGTAGTTGGTTGCCTGCTTATTTTTAACAATGACAGCAATACTGTGTTATCCAACTGTAGAAGTTACTGGCTTAAAGTCATTGAGTGTGTGTGTGTGTGTGTGTGTGTGTGTGTGTGTGTGTGTGTGTGTGTGTGTGTGTGTGTGTGTGTGTGTGTGTGTGTGTGTATGTGTGTGTGTGTGTGAGAGAGAGAGAGAGAGAGAGAGAGAGAGAGAGAGACTTGAACAGAAAAAAAAAAGAAAAGAAAATTAAGTACACTTATCAATGTCTTTGCACACATAATCTAAGGAAATGCCCCTGGCGTTGACCACTCCTTCCAATTTATCACACAGGGGATTTAAAAAAACATACCTGAATACAAATTTAAAACATAAATGAGGACACTAACGCATATACACAAACGAGCTTAAATTACCTAAAATTGCTTCCGCATATCCCATTTCTCTAGAGCCAAAAATTCCCTTACGAATGTACGCAGTTATCAATCCTGAGAAAAAGACTTTATCGAACACATACAAGTGAATGGACCAGCAAGGCAGAAAGTGATAGGAAGAAACGACAGAAAGCAAAGGAATAAGGCAGCAACAAAGAGAATGACAGAAAAGAGGAAATTTCCAGCACAGAATGTCCAGAAGGTGGGGATACTATTTATACTGAAAGAGCCCCCGGCATCCCTAAGGAGGTGGGGGGGGGGGGGGGCTCCTCTGAGATGAGCTCATGTACGGATAGTCATTTTCAGTACTAGTAGCAGTAATTTCAGTTTTTCAAGATATTGTCTCCGCGTTCGAAATGAATTCCACGTGTACTGACGCCACTGGTGCCGTGTGATGGAGAAGATCCAGAATGATCATGGCTTGAACCTTAAGCCTGCGCATAAACCTATCGTGTTCACTAGATCTATTGCAATGTTACAGAAGCAATAAAAACGAAGCGTGATAGAATATCCACTTTCTGCCACCCGGCCATGGGGAAAAGAACTTTAAAAAAGTACAAAAGGAAAAGAGTTAATGCGTGTTTTATATCTTCTATTTGTATGAGTCTGTCATTTTGAAGGCATGAAGTGGTAGTAGTTGCGGTAGCAGCACTGATCAGTAGCAGTCTCTGTGATAGTCATCACGTGTCCTGCCGCATGGCCTTGGCGATCATAACCATCCGTACGAATCTATCCCTTGTCGCTGCAAGTACATCTCCCACCCTCTCTGTCCTCAGCCACCCTGCAAGTCCATCCAATATTTTCTCCCTGGGTCTACCTAGTGCTCTCTTTCCCTCCAGCTTTCGTGTTGTGCTCTCATTTCTCTTGCCTCATAAAATGCCACTTAAACGTTGCTTTTCTTTTCCTGTTCTTCTTTTGTTAATGTTCAAGGCTGTCCTGTTTGTTTTCTTCGCTGTCCATGTAATTCTCAACATTGTGTCATATAGCATAGAACCGATACTGTTGTACGGTTGTGAGGCGTGGACAGTCAACATGCAAAAGTCGGAACAGAATTGAAGCAGCCGAAATGTGGTTTCTAAGTAGAATTTTGAGAGTTCCATGGACAGCAAAGACAACAAACCAGACAGTCTTGAAGGAGGCAGACACAAGAAGATCATTGATAAAGAAGATTAGGAAAAGACAAGCAACATTTATAGGACGCTTTATGAGGAAAGGAGAAATTAGAACAACTAGTCACAACAGGAAAGCTGGAGGGAAAGAGAACACCAGGTAGACCCAGGGAGAAAATACTGGACGGACATGCAGGGTGGCTGAAGACAGAAGGAGTGGAAGATGTGCTTGCGGCAACAAGGGATAGATACATATGGAGGGCCATGATCGCCAACGCCATGCGGCAGGGCACTTGATGAGGAGGAGGAGGAAAAGACAAGCAACATTTATAGGACATTCTATGAAATTAGAGCGCCTGGTCACAACAGGAAAGCTGGAAGGGAAAGAGAACACCAGGTAGACCCAGGGAGAAAATATTAGAGGGTGGCTGAAGACAGAGAGGATGGGAGATGTACTTGCAGCGATAAGGATAGATTCGTGCGTGGAGGGCCATGATCGCCAACGCCATGCGGCAGGGCACATGATGATGATGAATAGTGGTAGTAACGGCGGCACCCACCCACTCACGCAAGGTATGTACGTACAATAACTTGAACCCGGTAGTACAGTTTGGAGAGCTGCGTGCACACAGTCACATGCACACAAAAGTATCGTTGTTAAACCCTTCCCCTCCCTATGCACGTCAGCGAATAAAACAGTAGCGTATAAACAAAAGAAAAAAGAGAGTTTAGTCAGGCGTAGGTGGTTCCTCACTCCCTAGCAGTTCAGAGACAGTAGTGTAGTAGATAGACGTAGTTGGTAGAGTAGAGTAGCAAAGAGTATAGTACTAGCTATAGCTCTGTTAGGGAGTAGTAGAAAAAGAAGCAGCAGCAAGTAGTAGTAGTAGTAGTTGTAGTAGTAGAAAGTAGAAGAAGAAGAACAAGTAGTGGTAGTAGGAGTGTATAGTAGAATAGAAGAAGAAGAACAAGTAGTGGTAGTAGGAGTGGTAGTAGTAGAAAGTAGAAGAAGAAAACAAGTAGTGGTAGTAGGATGGTAGTAGTAGAAGTAGAAGAAGAAGTAGTAGTAGAAGTAGTAGTAGTAGTAATAGTAGTTGTTGCAGAAGAAGAAGTAGTAGTAGAAGAAGAAGAAACCAAAAGAAATGAACAGGTTATCTCGACAACTGCTGGTATTACTACTACATGTATTGCTGTTGTTGCTGCTGTTTCTGCTGTTTAAACTACTACTACACTACTACTACTGCCGCCGCTGCTCTGCTGTTGATGCTGCTTCTGCTTACTACTACTACTATCTACGACGACTATTACTACTACTACGATTATTACTTGTACGTCTAGTATCCAGGAGCTCACAATCCCACGTACACAAACCCTGCACGCACACACACACACACACACACACACACACACACACACACACACACACCACACACACACACACACACACACACACACACACGCACACACATACGCATACCTACGCGTACCTACACACATACCTACACACATACATTCACACATATACACTCATACCTACACACACACACACATACACTCATACCACACACACACACACACACAGTCTAATATCACTTACAGTGAAAAGACGTTAAATCAAAGAACGAACGAACACACACACACACACACACACACACACACACACACACACACACACACACACATACACACACACACTACACACACACCACACACACACACACACACACACACACAAACACACACACACACACACACACACACAACACACACACACACACACACACACACACACACACACACACACACACACACACCACCAAACACAACACACACACACACACACATAGCAAGTAGGCCGGCGAACACTCCCGTCTTGAGTCAGTCAGTCAGTCAGTCAGTCAACTCAGCTTACAAGTCCTAACACGCTCGAGCCACCGCTGTGTGTCCCCTCGCCCACACTGGCGACGAGGTAGTCTCTCTGTTTCTGTCGACTGGCCCACTGCCCCCTCACTCACCCCTCCCTCCTCCTCCCCCCCCCCCCCCCCCCCCCCCGCGTGTCACTGTCATCCGAATCACCAAGACAAGCGCAGCAGAGAAACAAGCCCAAGGGTTAGAGACTGACCAGACTGTGACTAATCCCCCCATCCTTTCCACCCCCACTCCCACCCCACCCTCGCCTTCCCCACACTCCCAGTTTACCTGTTTGAGCTAACCCTTCCCCCCACCCCCCACCCCCAATCTGTTCTTTACCTTTTTGACTCCCCCCCCCCCCCCACTCTTCACCCCTTTCAGTATTTGGGTCATTTAGCATGACCTGTTTTTATCCTTAGTTTCTCCCGTTCGTCTCCCATCCCCCAAAACCTCCTTTCTGACATTGTGATAAGAGGCCATTGGCCTATGGTCAATGTCATTATTTTAAAAGTCCTTGGCATCTTGTCTTGTCTTGTGTTGTCTGGTTGGCCGGCTGGTTGGCTGTCTGTGTGTGTGTGTGTGTTTTTGTGTGTGTGTGTTGTGTGTGTGTGTGTGTGTGTGTTTGTGTGTGTGTTTGTGTGTGTGTGTGTGTGTCTGTCTGTGTGTCTGTGTCTGTGTGTCTTTGTGCCTGTCTGTGTGTCTGTCTGTGTGTCTGTCTGTTTGTCTGTGTGTGTCTCTGATCTGTCTGTCTGCCTCTCTCTCTCCTCCCTCTCCCTCTCTGTCTGTCTGTCTGTTTCTCTGTCTCTCTCTGTTTCTGTCTCTCTCTTTCTTTTCTTTCTTTCTTTCTCTGTCTCTGTCTCTGTCTCTCTCTCTCTCTCTCTGTTTTCTTTCTTTCTCTCTCTTTCTCTCCCCCCCCCCTCTCTCTCTCTGCCCCTGTCTGTCTGTCTGTCTCTGTCTCTCTGTCTCTGTCTCTCTCTCTGTTCTCTCTGTCTCTGTGTGTGTGTCTCTCTCTCTTCCTCCCTCTCTGTCTCTGTCTCTGCCTCTGTCTGTCTGTCTTTCTGTCTCTGTCTCTCTTTTCTTTGTCTCTTTGTCTTTGCTCTCTGTCTGTCTGTCTGTCTCTCTTTCTCTGCCTCTGTCTGTCTGTCTCTCTTTCTCTGCCTCTGTCTCTGTCTCTGTCTGTCTGTCTGTCTGTCTCTCTGCCCCTCTCTGTCTCCCTCCCTTCCTGTCTCTCTTTTTATGTGTGTCTCTCTCATGTCGTGATGACATTCCCCCTGTTGTCAGCTTAGTAGTACGCAGTACAAAGACAAAGGGAAACTGGATACATTAACCCCTTGACTCCCATGCCCCTGTCCACAAGCATCCTGCATTGCCAACCAAGCTATCATCATCATCATCATCATGTGCCTTGCCTGCCGCATGGCGATCATGGCCCTCCATACGAATCTGCCCCCTGTCGCTGCAGGCACATCTCCCACCCTCTCTGTCCTCAGCCACCCTGCAAGTCCGTCCAGTATTTTCTCCCTGGGTCTACCTGGTGTTCTCTTTCACTCCAGCTTTCCTGTTCCCTTTTTGGTGTTTTGGCTGGCCATGATAAACTTGGGAATATACGATGTTTTTTTTCCCAATCAAGCTAGCAAATCAAAAACTTTATCCCTTTGATTCCCTCACCCTATCCACCAGCTTTCTGCAGGAAGCTAGTGGATAGAGTAAGGGAACCAAAGGGTTATGTTTTTGTAGTTGGTGGATAGGGTGTGGGAGTCAAAGGGTTAAAGAAAAAGTACAGTAATCGTGTCGTTGTAAAAGGATATAAAACGCATTCTATTGTACTGGATACAACAGTGCTGTTGGCGAGGAAAGATATGAGAGACACTATAGCCAACAACATACAGGATCGGTCGGGGCCCGGGTTACAAACGACCGCGCTTACCACTGACAAGCACCAGGGTGGAAGTGAAAAGTCAGCTACTGGGGCAAAGACATCATTCAAACTGCCAACGGAAAAAACTACTATTGGAACCTGGAATGTCCGTACACTCCATCAGTGCGGCAAAGTAAAAGAACTAGAACACGAGCTGAGACGCTACCAATGGGACATTGTGGGTATATCGGAAGTAAGATGGACAGGCTTCGGAGAAGCAATCACAGAGGAAGGACACAAGATGTGGTACAGTGGCGAAGAGTCACTACATGAAAATGGCGTAGCTTTCATCGTACGCAAAGAAGTCATTGGATGCATCATGAGCTGCACGCCTGTCAACAGCAGAATCATCAGCATTCGGGTGTCAGCCAAACCAAAGAACATCACCATCATACAAGTGTATGCTCCAACTACCAGCCACGAAGACCAGGTGGTTGAAGAATTCTATGAGAAAATAGAAGACACCATCGGAAAAGCCCCCAGGAAAGACATCATCATAGTTCAGGGGGACTTCAACGCCAAAGTCGGCCCAGATGCCTACAAAAACTGGGCTGGAACAGTGGGTCAATTTGGCACAGGGGAAACTAATGACAGGGGACTTCGCCTTCTGGAGTTTGCCTGCACCCAACGGCTCACCATTGCCAACACCCTCTACCCCCACAAACTGTCAAGAAGAACAACCTGGCATGCGCCGAACGGAAAGACTCGCAACCAGATCAACTTTGTCCTCACACCGCGGCGCTTCAAATCAAGCATTAATAAAGCAAAGACGAGGACATACCCTGGAGCTGATATAGGCAGCGACCACGACCTCGTGCTGCTCACAATGAAGATCAAATTGAAAAAGAAGTACCAAGCTGCGCAGCCACGCATCAAGTTTGACCTGGAAAAGCTAAAAGATCCAGAGATAGAAGAGGCATTCCAGGCACAGCTCGGGGGGGCGGTTCGCGGCACTCAACTTCCTGGACAGCGACATCAACGACCTCACAAACAACTTTGGTGAGGCAGTCCGCGAAACAGCAGAGGAGGTACTGGGGCGACAGAGGAAGAAACACCAAGCATGGATCTCAAATGACATCCTTGACCTCTGCGACAACAGAAGATCACTGAAGAAGACGAAAAACTCCAGCCCTGAAGAAGCCGCACAGTATCGTAAAACCAACAACCTTGTAAAGAAGAAAATGATTGAAGCCAAAGAACAATGGATCAACAACCAGTGTGAGAACATCGAGAAAGGCATGAAAAAAGGAAACAGCAAACATGCCTTCACCACACTGAAAAACCTTACCAAGACGCAGCAAAACAGATCGTCAGTCATCGAGGATACCTCAGGCGAGCTGCTGACAGAAAGCTCCGCTGTTCTGAACAGATGGACGCAGTACTGCCAAGAACTATACAACTACCTAATACAGCCAGATGACAGTTTGTTTCAGGGGGACTCAACACCATTGAGGGAATCCTCACCGCTACCAGTGATGAGAGAAGAAGGGGAAGAAGCCATCCGCAGCCTACCAGCAGGGAAATCACCTGGAGCAGACAATATCCCAGCAGAGCTGCTCAAACATGGAGGGAATGATTTGGTCACTCGTGTAACATCGATTTGTCAGAAGATCTGGGAGACAAAACAGTGGCCCACAGAATGGACTCAATCACTCATCATCCCCCTGCCCAAAAAGGGAAATATGCGCCAATGCCAGAACTACAGAACAATAAGTCTCATTAGCCACACCAGCAAGATCATGCTCAGAGTCATATTGAATCGACTGAAGAAAGAAGCGGAAGAACACCTTGCGGAAGAACAAGCTGGATTTAGGGCGGGCAGAAGCACAGTAGAACAGATCTTCACCTGCCGGATAATGATGGAGAAACATCTGCAGCATCAGAGAGACCTGTTCCACAACTTCATAGACTTTAAAAAAGCATTCGACAGGGTGTGGCATAAGGGTTTGTGGCAGGTGCTAAGAAAGTTTGGCATAGAGGAAGGTCTCGTCCAAACCATCCAGGCGCTGTATAACACTGCCAGCAGCGCAGTTCTCCTCAACAACCAGATAGGGGACTACTTCAAGACCACAGTTGGAGTCCGTCAAGGCTGCCTACTCTCTCCCGTGCTGTTCAATCTCTTCCTGGAGAACATCATGCGTGAAGCCCTCCATGACTTCCACTCCACTGTCTCCATCGGAGGAAGAACCATCAACAACCTGAGGTTCGCAGATGACATCGACCTGATGGGAGGCAGCAACGAAGAACTACAAGACCTGACCATGAGACTGGAAGAAAGTGCAGGTGCACACGGAATGGAAGTGAGCACAGAAAAAAGCAAAGTCCTGGTCAACAGCACAACCAACACCCATGCTGAAATCTACATGAACGGGCAACAGCTTGAAGAAGTGGACGCTTTCAAATACCTTGGCGCCACTCTCACCAAAGACGGTCGCTCTACAACAGAAATCAAGACCAGACTAGCGATCGCAACAGCAGCAATGGTAAAGCTAAACAAGATCTGGAAGAGCAGAGAGATCGGCTTTCCATCGAAGATGAAGCTGTACAAGTCCCTGGTGCTCCCCATCCTGCTGTATGGATGCGAGAGCTGGACCATGACAGCAGAGACCACCAAGAGAATCCAGACGTTTGAAACTAAATGCTTCAGGCGCTTGCTCGGGATCTCTTGGCAAGATCGGAAGACAAACGACTTTGTGTGGAGCCAAATAACAACACTCGCAGGCCCACAAGAACCCCTCCTGGCAACAGTCAAGAACAGGAAGCTGTCGTGGTTCGGGCATGTCACACGCCACAACTCACTGCCCAAAACGGTCCTCCAGGGTACACTGGGAGGCGGCAGACGAAGGGGACGACAAGCCAAATGCTGGATGGACAACATCAAAGAATGGACCAGGTTGGATGGCCCCACGCTGGTGCGACAGGCGGAGGACAGGACCGGTTGGCGACGGCTGGCTTCAAGAGTGTCTCTCATCTCTCCTCTACGCCCATCACGGGCAGGAGAATGATGATGATGATGATGTTTTAGAAGCGGTTGTAGCCCTGATATGGCTCTACACAGTCGGCTGGGCTTTAAACAACAATAACAATTATTTCCTTGCGATACACAGTAGCACAGTAACACAGTAGTGTACAAAACAATAATGACAATATTGAAATCCACTTTCGTTGTTGTTGTTGTAGTAATCCAGAAGTAAATTCTGATTTCCTCTTTGCTGGTTGTTTTGCATTTGTTTATACTACTTGCTTAAAATGAATTGGAAAAAAAGAGGTTGAGAACAAAATCTAATCCGTTCAGCAGGAAGACTGAAGTCATGGTGATCAGTAAAAAACATGAAATCCCCTCATGCAAAATAACAGCAAATGGCACAGCCTTGACACAGGTTAATAAGTTCAAATACCTGGGAACGGTAATTTCTTCAGACGGCAGGTGCACATCGGAAATAGCTGGCAGAATCGGCCAAGCAAAACAGCATTCAAGAAGATGACAAGCATTCTTACCAACAAATGCCTATCAATTAACATCAGAAAGAGAGTCCTTGAATGTTATATGAACCAATACGGTTGTACGGATGCGAGGCGTGGACAGTCAGAAAGCAAAGCCAGAGCAGGATCGAGGCAGCCGAGATGTGGTTTCTCAGAAGAATGTTGAGAGTTCCATGGACAGCAAAGAAAACAAACGAGACAGTCTTGATGGAGGCAGACACAAGTAGATCACTGATAAGGAAGATTAGGAAAAGACAGGCAACATTTATAGGCCATTTTATGAGGAAGGGGGATTTGGAGCATCTGGTCACAACGGGGAAGCTGGAGGGAAAGAGAGCACCAGGTAGCCCCAGGGAGAGAATGCTGGACGGACTTGCAGAGTGGCTGGGGACGAGGAGGGTGGGGGAGATGCGGGGGCAACGAGAGATAGAGATGGTTGGAAGTCCATGGTTTCCAACGCCATGCGGCAGGGCACCTGATGATGATGATGATGATGATCCCGTTCAGCCGTTACGTGGTTAGGAAAGAAGGAGACTTACCTGTCTTACCTGTATGCAAAGAGACATCACACCTGGCTAAGCTGGGTCTGTTGTGTATCTAGGGGTCAGGTATATGAGGCAGGGCTTATCATACATTTTCATCATACGTGACATAAAAAGAAGTAACAACAACCTAGACTCACTTCATCATACACGACATGAAAAAAAAAACAAAAGAAAAAAGAAACAGGCATCACTTTGGTTAAGAGTCGTGTTTCTACGACTTTCGTTTGCTGCTAGACTTTTAGTTTTTCTTTCTTCTTTCTTCTTTCTTCTTCTTTTTATTATTTTATTTTTTTTTATCTCTCTCTCTCTCTCTCTCTCTCTCTCTCTCT
>JAPXFY010000027.1:49180322-49182822 GCA_030674185.1 Monoplex corrugatus
TGGGGAGAAAGAATAAAAGCAATAAAAGCAAGAATAAAAGCAATGGAAAATTATAGAGAGCATAGCATACAATTATATATTATAACCATGTGATTCCCTCCGAGCGGAGACAGGCTGCAGAGGGGAGGGTTGAGTGAGGTTAGGATTTTATGCAGGAGAGAAAAGGTGAGTTTTGAGAGCGGACTTGAAGGAGACAAAAGTAGATTGCTGACGGACTGAGAGAGGAAGTTTGTTCCAGGAGAGTGGACCAGAAACAGAGAAGGCTCGTGGACCATAGGTATTGAGCTTAGTGCGTGGAAAGCGAAGAGTCAGAGGATCAGAGGCAGAGCGGAGGGTACGTGGGGGAACATAGATCTCAAGTAGGCTTGACAGGTAATCGGGGGCTGCGTTATTGAGGCTTTTGTAGCACATGGTGTCTAGTTTGTACTGTATGCGCTTTGATACAGGGAGCCAGTGAAGTTGTGCCAGGAGAGGAGATATGTGGTCAGCTTTTTTCTTTTTGAGTACAAGGCGTGCAGCATTGTTTTGAATGCGCTGTAGGATGTGAATGGTGGAGGCAGGAAGACCAGACAGGAGTGAATTGCAATAGTCAATGCGAGACATTATGAAGGAGAGAACGAGTTTTGCAGTTGTTTCGACAGAGAGATACTTCCTGATCAGCTTTATACGATGGAGATGATAGTAGCAGGATCTGGCAGTTTGAGAAACAAAGTTGTTCATGGAGAGGGTAGAGTCAATGCAGACACCAAGGTTTTTAGCTGAATCAGAAATTGGGACTGATGTGTTACATAATGGGAGAGAAAGAGGAGGCAGCTGAGAAAGTTTCTGACGGGTGCCAATGAGGATAGCTTCTGTTTTGTCGTCATTAAGCTGAAGTCTATTGTGTGTCATCCAGTTCTTAATGTCCGAGTAACACTCAGTGGTGCGAGTCAACAGGCGCTGTATATTATCAGGTGAGTCACTGTCTTGAAGTTGGGTGTCATCAGCATAGAAGTGGTGTTTTATAGAATGGGAGTTGGTGATGGTGGACAGGGGGGAGGTGTAAAGAGTGAAAAGAACAGGGCCAAGGACAGATCCTTGTGGAACACCACAGGTCAGGTATGCAGGTTGAGAGTAAGTGCCATTGATGAGAACGGTTTGTTTTCTGTTTGATAGGTATGAAGTGAACCAAGACAGAGCAATGTCAGAGATGCCAAAAGTATGATGAAGTCTAGAAAGGAGAATACCATGATCAATGGTATCAAAGGCTGCAGACAGATCAAGGAGTGTGAGGAGAGAGACTTTGCCAGTATCAGTTGCAAGGAGGAGATTGTTGAGAATGTGTAGTAGGGCAGTTTCAGTGCTATGGCACTGGCGGTAGGCTGACTGGAAAGGATTGAGGAGATTGTTGGCAGACAGGTGAGAGTTCAGCTGGTTGAGGACGACTTTTTCAAGGAGTTTTGACAAGAAAGAGAGATTAGAGATAGGCCGGTAATTTTTCAGTTCATTTGGATCTAAATTGTGTTTCTTGAGGAGAGGGTGAACAATAGCAGACTTGAAAGAATCTGGGACAGTTCCAGTTTGAAGAGAAGTGTTGATGATGTCAGTGATGAATGGGAGGAGAGTAGGGAGACAGTCGGCGTAGACAGAACCTGGAAGAGGATCCAGTTCGCAGGTTTTGAAAGACATGGATCTGATTGTGTTGAGAATTTCTTCTTGTGAGACTGGGGTAAAAGTAGTAAGAGGTGTGCCAGAGAAGGAAGGGTCAGGTGGGCATGGTTGACAGGGTGTCCTGTCAAGCCTGTCACGAAGAGTTTGTATTTTGGTGGTGAAATAGTTGGAGAATACAGATGGGAGTTCTTCATTTGTATGTTTTGTTGGGAGAGGTAAATCTTTTCGTGTGCCAAGGAGATGATTCATGGTTGTAAAGAGTTCTTTTGAAGAAGAGGCATTCAGGATTTTGGTTTGGAAATAGCTTGTTTTTGCTGATGCAATGAGGGTGGATACTTTTGTTTTAGAGGCTTGGAAAAGTTGCCTGTGTACAGTGAGTTTGGATTTGCGCCAGCGGCGCTCTGCTCTGCGGCGGGCACGTTTTGCACAGGCGATCTCATGAGTGAGCCAGGGGGTAGGGGGGCGGTCAGGTAAAAGACGGGTTGTGGCTGGAGCATGAGTGTCCAGAAGATGGTGGAGAGTAGTATAGAATTCATCGGCAAGGTTATGTGACTTTTCAGAAAGGAGACGGGAGGCATCAGATGAAAATGTGGAGAGGTCGATAGATTTGAGATTGCGTCGAGTCACTGTGCGCATGGTACGGGAAGGAGGAGAAATGTCGAGAGAACAGAGAATTGCAGAGTGGTCAGATGGAAGGGCTGAAGTTAGACGGGTAGAAAGAACTAAGCAGTTGTCAGTAGCGGAATTGTGATGATCACGAGAAATGATCCAGTCAAGAATGTGACCTTTTTGATGGGTTGGTTCAGAAATGTGTTGAGTCATATTATGATTGGACAGAGAGTTGATGATA
>JAPXFY010000027.1:49215322-49220322 GCA_030674185.1 Monoplex corrugatus
CTACAACTACTTCTTTCCCTCAGTCTGTATATTAAATGTTGTAGTGTGGTCTTTGTCGATAGTATGCGCGTGCCTGGTACGCAAGTGCGCTTTGATTTGAAATGTCAAGATTTGGAGCTATGTCATCATCATCAAGTGCCTGCCGTATGGCGTTGGCGATCATGGCCATCCACATGTATCTATCCCTTGTTGCCGCAAGCACATCTTCCACCCTTTATGTCCTCAGCCAACCCTACAAGTCTGTCCGATATTTTCTCCCTGGGTCTACCTTGTGTTCTCTTTCCCTCCAGCTTTCCTGTTGTGACCAGGTGCTCTAATTCTCCTTTCCTCATAAATACTGTATTATTATTATTAATCATCTTCTTCCCTTTCTTTCTTTCTTTTTTTTTTTTCTTATTAATATTAGAAGGACAGTCTTGATGGAGGCAGACACAAGTAGATCACTCATAAGGAAGATTAGGAAAAGACAGCAACATTGATAGGCCATTTTATGAGGAAGGGGGATTTGGAGCACTTGGTCACAACGGGAAAGCTGGAGGGAAAGAGAGCACCAGGTAGACCCAGGGAGAGAATGCTGGACGGACTTGCAGAGTGGCTGGGGATGAGGACGGTGGGGGAGATGCGGGGGCAACGAGAGATAGAGATGTTGGAAAGTCCATGGTCGCCAACGCCATGCGGCAGGACACCTGATGATGATGATGACTAGAAGGACAAACGTTAGAGCACTTAGTTTTCTGTTGGTCTTCTTCCTAAAGAACTGACCGCCTGGCAGCAGTTTCGAAACGCCCGATAACTGGTGGACGATTGACTCTCGCAACATACCATCCAGCATCCTGCATTATCAACCGTGCTAGCAAAGCAAAAACTTAATCCTGCGACTCTCTCACCCTATCCACCAGCTTCCTGCAGGAAGCTGGTGGATAAGGTGAGGGATCCAAAGGTTTTAAGTTTTCACAGTTGGTGGATAGGTTGTGGGAGTCAAAGGGTTAAAATAACTGATCGGACGAATAACTACTACCGTAAGCTGAGAGGCGCGCAGCTGAATCGTGCTTATCCTGGTGTTTGTCAAGACACCAGACAGCAAATGTCACACTCTCTGTCGACCACTTTAGATTCTCCGGGCGTAACTGTCTGCCCTCTGAGGCCTGACTGACCCGTCGTTACAGGAACCAGAAAACAAGCAACCAATGTAACGCGTTCAACACAAAAGACAAGACAGCGCAAATTTCGCCAACGGCCTTTGTCAAGCGCGAATGCACGGTCACAAACAGACCACAAACAACATCAAACAACGGATAATAAAAAGAGGACTAAACTTCCCTGCCGCCTCGTCAGTGGATAAACAAGGGACCAAATGGAATGCCATTGTTACTGACGCTGAAACGATGACCCTGACACTCAGTACTACGTACTGCAGGAAGGAATTTGTACGTCTGTATATATGTATGAATGCCTTACGCTAAGTAGATTTCATCATCACCTCATTATGTACCTGCCGCATGGCGTTGGTGATCATGGCCCCATATGCATTCTGTCCTTGTCGCCACAAGCACATCCTTCACCCTCTCTGTCCTCAGCCACTCTGCCAAGTCCAGTCCAATATTTTCTCCCTGGGTGTACTGGTGTCTCTTTCCTTCCAGCTTTCCTGTTGTGACCAGTGTTCTAATTTCCCCTTTCCTCATAAAATGGCCTATGAATGTTGCTTGTCTTTTCCTAATCTTCCTTATCAATGAATGATCTTCTTGTGTCTGCTTCCTTCAAGACTGTCTCGTTTTGTTTTCTTTGCTGTCCGTGGAACTCTCAACGTTCTTCTTAGAAACCACATTTCGGCTGCCTCAAATCTTGTTCTGGCTTTGCGTGTTGACAACAGTGGAACTAATCGGCGTTAATGTACCTTCACCTGCCGCTGGCAAGCCGTTTTGACATTTGCCCCTTGCTTTGACATCTTTGCTCAATATGGACGGGCCCGTGAAGGTGGAGACAGTTGACACAAGTGTCGGCATTTCTCCTTCTTGGTAATCATTGATTTTTGTGTTTTTTTGCCGTGGTTATTAGATTTGTGTATGTGATGCATCGTGCGTTTCTCTCGCTTCTCTCTTCTGTCTTTCTGTTTGTTTCTGTCTCTCAGTTCTTTCGTTCTGCTCTGTCTCCTTCTCTCTCTGTTTTTCTGTCTCTCAGTCTCTTCTCTCTGTCTCTGTCTCTCTGTCTCTCTTTCTCTGTCTGTTTCTTCGTCTCTCAGTCTCTTCTCTGTCTCTGTCTCTCGCTCTCTCTCTCTCTCTCTGTCTGTCTCTGTCTCTGCTCTTCTTCTCCTCTCTTGTCTCCTCTCTGTCTCTGTCTCTCGTCCTCTCTCTCTGTCTCTCTTCTTCTCTCTCTGTCTCTCTCTGTCCTTCTCGTTCTGCTCTCTCTCTCTTTTTCTCTGTCCTTCCTCTCTCTCTCTCTCTCCTCTCTCCTCTCTCTCTTCTGTCTTCTCTTCTCTCTCTCTGTCTCTCTCTGCTCTCTGTCTCTTCTCTCTCTCCTCCCTCTCTCCCTCCCCCCTCTCTCTTCTGTCTTCTCTCTTTCTCTTCTCTCTATCTTCTGTCTGTCCTCTCTCTCTGTCTCTCTGTCCTGTCTCTCTCTCTCTCTCCTTCTCTCCCTCCCCCCTCTCTCTTTTCTCTTGTCTGCCTGTTTGTCTGTCTGTCTGTCTGTCTTCTCTCTCTCTCTCTCTCTCTCTCTCTCTTCTTGTCTCTTTGTCTCTTTGTCCCTCTGTCTCTGCCTCTCTCTCTCTCTCTGTGTCTTTGTCTGTCTCTGTCTCTCTTTCTCTCTGTCTCTCCCTCTGTGTGTGTGTGTGTCTTGTTCTCTTCTCTTTTCTCTTCTGTCTCTCTGTCTTTTCCTGTCTGTCTCTCTCTCTTCTCTCTCTCTCTCCTCTCTCTCTCTCTCTCTCTCTCTCTCTCTCTCTCGGGGGGGTGGGCACGGGCGCGCACGCGCGACAGATATATGTTTCGAAAAGGGAAAAAAGTACTCTAGCAAGTACGTATGAAATTTTCATTTTAAATCTCTTCAGTCGTGTCGAATCATACGGCGCTGAACTCATTTCAAGGTGATGATGACTGACACCTGTAGCTGTAACTATGACGTTCGCTATATATTGGTACATAGTAAAAACCCTACTCGCTCAAGTCACGGCGATAGTAATACATGTAGCTTTGCCATGCCATGTATGGTAACATGTTGGTGACATGCTGATGCGTTTGAAATATTATACGACTATGACTGTGAATGGGAGTGGGGGTAGGGGGTGGGGGGTGGAGGTGACGGTGGGTGGGAGGGGGGGTGTGGAATGTGTGTGTGAAGGGGGAGAAGTGGTAGAGACCCAGTGGTTAAGTCGCCCCTCCTCGCACACACCCCCGCCCCCCTCCCGCACCCCCCCCCCCCCACACACACACATACACACAAGACTCGAAAGGTTACGTGTTTGGATTCCGGAACGGAGTAGGGTCCGAGACTAATACTTATTGTGTTCTCTTTTGATGGGGTTTCCCTTCACTCCCGCTCTGTTTCACTACTACTAGATCTACTACGTGTGTTAGGATCTGAGCGGCGGTTTTTTTCTAAGGATGACCCGTTAATTTAACCCTTTGACTCCTGCACCCTATTCACCAACTGCAAAACAAAAACTTAACCCTTTGATTACCTCACCCTATCCACCAGCTTCCTGCAGGAAGCTGGTGGATAGGGTGAGGGAATCAAAGGGTTAAGTTTTTAGGAAACAGGTGGATAGGGTGAGGGAATCAAAGGGTTAATTTTTTTATTTTTTTCTTGTTTAGGGAAGGAATCAAAGGGTTAAGTTTTAGGAAGCAGGTGGATAGGGTGAGGGAATCAAAGGGTTAAGTTTTTAGGAAACAGGTGGATAGGGTGAGGGAATCAAAGAGTTAAGTTTTTAGGAAGCAGGTGGATAGAGTGAGGGAATCAAAGGGTTACGTTTTTAGGAAGCAGGTGGATAGAGTGAGGGAATCAAAGGGTTAAGTTTTTAGGAAGCAGGTGGATAGAGTGAGGGAATCAAAGGGTTAAGTTTTTAGGAACAGGTGGATAGAGTGAAGGAATCAAAGGGTTACGTTTTTAGGAAGCAGGTGGATAGGTGAGGGAATCAAAGGGTTAAGTTTTCAGGAAGCAGGTGGATAGGGTGAGGGAATCAAAGGGTTAAGTTTTTAGAAAGCAGGTGGATAGGGTGAGGGAATCAAAGGGTTAAGTTTTTAGAAGCAGGTGGATAGGGTGAGGGAATCAAAGGGTTAAAAAAAATTTATTGTTTAGGGAAGGAATCAAAGGGTTAAGTTTTAGGAAGCTGGTGAATAGGGTGAGGGAATAAAAGGGTTAATTTTTTTTTGCTAGCATGGTTGGTGATGCAGGATGCTGGTGGACAGGGTGCGGGAGTCAAAAGATTAATTAAACCGAGGTACTTTCGAGAGCAGGCGATACTCATTGAAGAATCCACATGTACGGGTAGATATTCAGGAAATAGGTGACATTCCTTCGCCACACGGATAGAACTGTCTTCACAACAAGCGGACAATCTGTTGTGACAAGATACAGTGTAATAACAGTAGTGTTTGTGTGTGTGTGTGTGTGTGTGTGTGTGTGTGTGTGTGTGTGTGTGTTGTGTGTGTGTGTGTGTGTTTGTGTGTGTGTGTGTGTGTGTTTGTGTTGTGTTTGTGTGTTGTTTTGTGTGTGTGTGTGTTTGTGTGTGTGGTGTGTGTGTTGTGTTGTTGTTGTGGTGTTGTGTGTGTGTTTGTGTTGTGTGTTGTTGTGTGTGTGTGTGTGTGTTTGTTGTGTTGTGTGTGTGTGTTGTGTGTGTGTTGTGTGTGTTTGTGTGTGTGTGTGTGTGTGTGTGTTTGTGTGTGTGTGTGTGTGTTGGTGTGTGTTTTGTGTGTGTGTGTGTGTGTGTGTGTGTTTGTTGTGTTGTGTGTGTGAGTGTGTGTGTGTGTGTGTTTTGTGTGTGTGTGTGTGTGTGTGTTTGTGTTGTATGT
>JAPXFY010000027.1:49235322-49245322 GCA_030674185.1 Monoplex corrugatus
AGCACTTCTGAAAAATTTTATGTAAGAAAATAATATAATTTTCTGGAAGATGCTTAATCATTTCATTTGAAACTGCATCGACACCTACCGAACTCCTTTTGTTGTGTAGAGACAAGATAGTGTTTTTTAGCTCTTCTAAGGTGATCGGAGAATTAAACCAGCGATCATTCTGAGGTAATGGATATATGAAGATAGGGTTGTTAGCTGCCGTTTCTCTGTAGTGTTTGCTGTTAGGAGATAACCTGTCTACTTTACTATTTTCAGCAAAGAGTTCTACAAAAGTTTCAGCTTTATCCCTGTCAGAAGGAAATTTGTTACACGTATCAATCATTATTGGACACGTGGGTAAATTGGCCCCGTTTTTCATTTGATTCATTTTTGTCCAGACTTTATGGAAATCCTTAAAATCAGAAATTTCTTTGGTGCAGTATGATGCCCAATAATCTTTCTTTGCTTCAGCAATGATTTTATTACACTGGATGTTAGCTTTTTTCATTTCCATGTGATCGTCGGGTTTTCTGCTTTTGATGTAGATTTTGAATTTATCTTTTTTATACTGAACTGCTTTCTCACATTCCTCTGTCCACCAAACATTACCCAAACGATTATTGGACTTATAAGTTTTGAGTTTCGGGATGGAGAGGTCCGCAGCAGCTAGAACTGACTCCTGGAACTTAGAAAACATAACGTCTTCAGTGCACCCAAATATTTACTAAAGAAGATTCAAAGTTTAGACTGCAAAAGTCTTAAAATTGCACTAGGTGTACCAGCCCATGCTTCAAATCTGGAAACGTACAAAGTTGCTGGAATTCTGTCTTTGAACAGCTATCGTGAGCTAGCGACAGCAAAGTTTGCAATCAGAACTACTTCACAAACGGACAATTTTGTGAGCAAGGAAATTAAACTAAGGTCTGATGTTGACTTTCCAAAACGAGCAAGCAACATTTCATCACAAATGACTGTTGCAACTTACGTATCTGACTTAGTCAAACAGTCTAACATAAGTTTGGATGAAATAGCTGAGACACCATCCACAACGCCTATCCCTACGTGGGAAATGCTTAAAGCCACTTTTGATATTGATTATACAGATGCTAAGAAATATGAAAACATTAACATTTCGATATGCACAGCGTGAGAACACGTCGATGAAAAATACCGTACCCACCTCCATATTTTTACCGATGGGTCAGTCTTAGAAAATAAATCTGCTGGAGCAGCGTATTATGTTCCAAAATTTAAAATACAAAAGTTATTTTTCCTTGGGCCAAATATATCTATATTTACAGCGGAATTAGTCGCTATTACACAAGCGTTGCATTATTTAGTAGACCTTAAACCTGTCTTTTTTAAAGTGGTTCTCTTTGTTGATTCAAAATCTGTATTATATGCCTTACAGTCTTTTAATACAGACACAAGACCTGACTTAATTACTGAGGCAAATCATCTTATACATCGTTTAAGGACAAAAGGTATAGATATCAGTTTATGCTGGGTGCCTTCTCACGTTGGTCTTCATGGCAACGAAGTAGTAGACAGAGCAGCTAAACAAGGTGCACACAACACTGATAATACTATAGAATTACGTATTAAAACTTCCGTAAAAGAAGCTTGCAACTTGCTAGAATCAGCTTCATGGATTCGATTTCATGAACATTTCAATGAAAAGTTTGTGACACAACAAATGATAAAACTTTCATTACAAAATGTATGTAAAAAATTGCAGTATTCTTCCATATATCATTCGAGATCGATTGTTGCTGTTCATTTTCGTATTCAGCTAAACGCGTTGAAAACAAAATATTGTAAAAATATCAAGTGTATTTGCGGAGAACAATTCGCACTGTTTCACAATTTATTTTACTGCAAAATGCTACGTTCTTTTTTACCAAAAATATTTACACAAGAAAACTATTCTGAAACTCATTTTAAAGAAGTAACTTCTGATCAGTCTTTATCAGTTAAAATTTCAGAATCATTGGTTCACAGTCCTGTTAATGTATTGCTTTAAGTTTATGAAGTTAGTATTTTAGCGTTAAATTTTTCCTTCACATTGTTAATGTTAATTGTTAGTGTTAAGATCTTGTTCCATTTTTCTATTTACCCATTTATTTATGTCTTTTACTCTGTCTCCCTCTCTCCCACAATGCAACTCGCCCACCTCATCATCCTCCATTCCCCCCCCCCCCCCCCCCCCCCCCCCCCCCCGTCTAATATAACTCATAGTGAACAGACGTTAAATTAAAGAACGAACACACACACACACTGCTCATTTTAAGACCTTGCCAGAGCATAGACTTTAGCGCAGGCTCAAGGAGCTGACAGATAATTATTACAGGCAGGTGGGTGAAGCGCATATGGAATTATCCGAGTGCAACGAATCCTTTTCGAACAAACACCAGAGCCCCTCTGTCGAGATCATCATCATCATCATCATCATCATATGCCCTGCCGCATGGCGTTGGCAATCATGACCCTCCATATGTATCTGTCCCTTGCTGCCGCAAGCTCAATACCTATGGTCCACGAGCCTTCTCTGTTTCTGGTCCACTCTCCGGGAACAAACTTCCTCTCTCAGTCCGTCAGCAATCTACTTTTGTCTCCTTCAAGTCCGCTCTCAAAACTCACCTTTTCTCCTCTGCATAAAATCCTGACCTCACTCAATCCCCTCTGCAGCCTGTCTCCACTCGGAGGGGAATCACATTGTAATATATAATTGTAGACAACAGCAGAAGGGCATCCAGGAGTCATGACCTGGATGTGGCCCGGCCCCCCGAGAGTGTAAGGAATTCAGGGCCGAAACACTTGTCTAAAGGGGGTTACTTCTCTGAAGACCTTCTGTTGTCTAGCTCTCCCTAGAGTTTCTTTCTACCCCCTTGTATATAATATGCTCTCTATAATTTTCCATTGCTTTTATTCTTTCTCCCCATTTACAGCCGTGTGTGTGTGTGTGTGTGTGTGTGTGTGTGTGTGTGTGTGTGTGTGTGTGTGTGCGTGCGTGCGTGCGTGTGTGTGCGTGCGTGCGTGTGTGTCTGTTTCAGCGCTTAGATTTGATTTTATCAAGATTTTGCCGCATATAAATAAAATGTTGTTGTTGTTGTTGTTGTTGTTGTTGTTGTTGTTGTTGTTGTTGTTGCAAGCATGTCTTCCACCCTCTCTGTCCTCAGCCACCCTGCAAGTCCGTCCAATATTTTCTCCTGTCCAGGTATGGGCAGTATCTGTCAACTGATTAATTCGGCGGCTTCACGCTCACGAAACAGTACAGACAACGATGTGCGTGTGGTATTTAACCCGGAACACTCCACTGAAGCCAAACAAACGTCAACGAAGACGACGTAACGTAACTAGTAGAGCGTACTGTCTGAAAATGTAGACGACAATAATTGTGTGTTGTCGTATAGCATGTAGGAAGTAATTTTTATGTCGCTGTCTCGTTGGTAACATTTCCTGTCTCACTCAAGTGTCAACAGTGTGTGCAGTGAAGGCCTGGCTGGCGTCCGTCCGTTTATTATATGGATGAGAGACTGTGAAGCATGGGTTGACCTCTTTGTTTTAACTGACGCAGCGAGATCTTGGTGCCAGGCACCGACAGGGAAACAAACAAACAAACAAAGAAAAACACCCATCCTTGTTAACCCTTCAACTCCCGCACCCTGTCCACCAGCATCCTGCATTGTCAACCGATGCTAACAAAGCAAAAACTCAAAAAAACTTAACCCTTTCACTCCCTCACCCTATTCACCAGCTTCACACCCTATTCACCAGCTTCACACCCTATCCACCAGCTTCACACCCTATTCACCAGCTTCACACCCTATCTACCAGCTTCACACCCTATTCACCAGCTGCCTCGTGAAGAAATCAAAGGGAGGGAGTCAAAGGATTAAGTTTTTGCAGTTGGTGGATAGTGTGAGGGAATCAAAGGGTTAAGTTTTTGCAGTTGGCTGATAGTGTGAGGATTGGCTGATAGTGTGAGGGAGCCAAAGGATTAAGTTTTTGCAGTTGGTGGATAGTGTAAGGAAGTCACAGGGTTAAGTTTCTGAAGTTAGTTCATAGTATAACGGAGTCAAAAGGTTAACTTTTTGCAAGTTAGTGGATAGAGTTCGGGAGTCAAAGGGGTTAACGGGGCTGCACACAACGCTGTTTTTAGAAGTGTTTGCCTCCAGTTTTGTAGCTTTTGCTAATTAATTTGACCGCTCAGGAAGACGGTGACGGGGCGCCCAGTCAGCTGAGCGCGTGACCTATACTATACCGCTCGCGCTCGTATCCGGAATGTGGAAGCACGGATACGATTTTGAGCCCTGATTGGTCGATTGCCATCAGGGTGGAAGTGGCACGGATGTCAGTTGAACCAGGATAAAGTACCGGTATGCTTAGATAGGCCCTAGCCTGGGTCTGCTTGCTGTCCCCCTCTGTGCATGCCAGACGCGAGGGCGGGAAGGGACTACTTCCGGGACAATGTGACGCCCGTCTGTTATGTCCCCCCCACTTCAAAACTGCCCATGGGTGTTTTTTTATTTTGTTTCTCCACTAGGAGGGGGAGTGTAGTTTGAACAAGGGCGGCTGTTTCTTTTTCTCCTGAGACATGCACACGTGTGCACGATCACACATACGCACGCACGCGTGCACTCACGCACACACACGCACACGCACACAGGCACTCACACATACACACACACACACACACCACACACACAAACGTTTGCGCGCATTTGAGCGTGTGTGTTCATTTCTGTGTATTCACGATTGAATATGTTGTTTCATTTTTTGTTTGTTTCTAATTTATTTCATTTCATTTTTTTTATTTATTTTATTTATTTTACTTTTTTGTTTTGTTTTTTTTCTTTTGCAGTATCTATTAGTGTTGTTTCATATGATTTAAGTACATTTAACAGCTGTCTGTATGTTGCTATGTGTCTGTTACAATGACTATAAAGTTTTATTTCATATATCACAACATAGCACAACACACTCACACACCACACCACATACCACACAAAACACACAACCACACACACACACACACACACACACACACACACATACACACACACACACACACACACATACACACACACACACACACACACACACACACACACACACACACACACACACACACACACACACACACACCTCTTTCCTTTCTCTTTTCTCCCTTCCTCCACCGTTTCTCTCCCACCCCCCACTCTGTCTCTTCTCTCTCTCTTTCTTTCCTCTCTCCCTTCCTCTCTCTCTCTCTCTCTCTCGCTCTCTCTTTCTCTCCCTGTCTCTCTATCTTTCACTCACTCTCTCACTTTCTCTCGCTGTCTCGCTGCTCTCTCTCTCTCTCTCCTCTCATCTCTCCCCTCTCTCTCTCTCTCCTCTCTCTCTCTCTCTCTCTCTCTCTCTCTCTCTCTCCTCCTCTTCCTTCTTCTCATTCTCGGTTTTGACAGCATGAATTTCTCACCAATTTAGGAATGGATTTTCAAAACTTAAGTTTAGTTATTTCTTCGTTCCGGCGCTTAAGAATGCGCACTTGTATACTACTTTTTAAAAAAGATAATAAATTACTCACGAAACGGTCACATATATAAATTGGAGAAAGTAACAATAACACAAACATAAAGCATATAGAAAGCGTACATTTAAGCAGATTCTGTACCGATTCCAGACGGAATTGTGGTTAAATTAAGCGTACTATCAAACCAAGTCAACAAGCATACCTTGAACTTGAGAGTTCTACACGCTCCATTCTCTTAGAAAATTCCATCAAGGCACGGCTTGTGACTAACATCCTTTTCAGACTTCGTTGTAGAAACTGTTTGGTGAATGGCTTCCACAACCTCCTGTTGTTTGGCCGCTTCAGTATGTCCACAGCCCTGTAGCTGGTCTTTTTTTTCTGTCTGTCTGTCTGTCTGTCTGTCTGTTTCTCTGTCTGTCTGTTTCTCTCGTCTCTGTCTCTCTCTCTTCTCTCTCTCTCTCTCTCTTTCTTTATATGTCTCTGTCCCTCTCTTTCTTTCTTTCTTTCTTCCTTCCTCGCTCTCTCTGTCTCTCTCAGTGTCTCTGCTCTGTCTCTTCTGTGTCTGCTCTCTCTCTCGTCCTCTGTCTGTCTCTGTCTTTCTCTCCCTGTCTGTCTGTCTGTCTCTCTGTCTCTCTCTCTCCTCTCTCTCTTTCTCTGTTCTGTCTCTGCTCTTTCTTTCTTTCTCTCTCTCTCTCTCTTTCTCTGTCTGTCCTCTGTCTCTTTTCTCTTCTCTTTCTCTCTCTCTCTCCTCTCTCTCTCTGTCTCTCTCATTTCTCTCTCTCTCTCTCTGTCTCTGTCTTCTCTGTTCTGCTCTGTCTCTTTCTTGTGTCTCTCTCGTTTTCTCTCTCTCTCTCACTCTCTCTCTCTTCTCTTCTGTCTTTCTCTCTCACTCTCTGTCTGTCTGTCTGTCTGTCTGTCTCTCTGTCTCTCTTCTCTCTCTCTCTCTCTCTCTCTCTCTCTCTCTCTCTTTAAACAAAAGGGGAGAGAGGAGAGATTGTTTTATATCAACCCGAGGAGCATGTGTCTGTGTGTCTGTGTGTGTGTGTGTATGTGTGTGCCTGCCTGCGTGCCTGTCTGCCTGCTTGCCTGCCTGCCTGTCTGTCTATCTGCCTGCCTGTCTTCTGTCTGTCTGTCTGTGACAAAAATGTCTGGACACATGATTCTAAGCTCTCTGTCGAAGAGTCCAAGATGTGGACCGTTAATTAAGGAGTTGTGAAACTGTAGGTTTGAAGGTAAGACACCAAGGTCAAGGTCACACGGACTCCCCTAGCCCCCTCCCCCCCCCCCCCCCCCCAAATGTCTGCATCATGTGGGAACAGCACTTTCTCAGGAACTTCTGACAATTTCTCGAAAAATATGTTTTCGCAGTTGTGGGGGTTAGCTATGTCCTTGACACACGTCAAGTTTTATTTGATGTGAAGATTTTTCACATGCGACCTCGTCGCAAACCAAACCGGCCAATGATTGGTTGATATTTTCGATTACACGGCAGACATCTTGTGTATGCATATGCGTGAACTATGACCTGAGAGAACGGCGGAGTCACATGATCTAAAAAAAAAACCCTTAAACTAATACGTGGCATCATATCTCGAATGTGTACATATTTTTTGTCTTTATCTCCTGTTAAGTCTGGAAGAGCACCATTCCCCGCGTGATTGCGTCCTGTTGTTCCGACAGCTAGACCTATCCCGCATTTGTGTGTTGTGTTGTGTGTGTGTGTGTGTGTTGTGTGTGTGTAGTGGTGTGTTGTGGTGTGTGTGTGTGTGTGTGTGTGTGTTGTGTGGTGTGCGTGTTGTGTGCGTGGTGTGTTGTGTGGTGTGTTGTGTGTGTGTGTGTGTGTGTGTGTGTTTGTGGTGTGTGTGCTGTGTGTGCGTGTGTGTGTGTTGTGTGTGTGCGTGTGTGTGCACGATTTCCTCAGCAGTTTTGTCGAAAGTGACGGTAAAGGAGTTTAACATGCCTTTTTCGATCATGCGACTGTGTTCTTTCAGGTCATAGTTCATACGTATGCATAAGCAAGATGTTTTTACTGCATCAAGCAAAATACAACCAGCCATTGGCCGGTTCGGTTTGAGATGTAGTCGCATGTGATTTTTCAAGGTCGCAGTGACTGACGTTGTTGTAGACCGTCTGCAGCTCCATTCGTACACTGTCTGAAAGGAAAAGTGTCAGAATTCCAAGGGTCGACTTTCTAAGTAAACTTCAGAGCAAAAGTTGTTCCCTGTAGTTATAATCTAATTATCTTCCTCAATACTTGCCATTGGCGTGTAACGGTTCGGCCTCAACGTCGAGTGAATATCACCATAACACAACAAAACATTGCTCTTGAGTGTCTTCCTTTCGAAGATGGTGAACTTTAACCCTTTGACTCCTCACCCTGTCCACAGTATCCTGTATTGTCAACCATGCTAGCAAGCAAACCTTAACCTTTGACTCCCTCACTCTATCCACCAGCCTTCCTGTGTAGAGGTGAGGAGTCAAAGGTTAGGAAGCGTGGATAGGTGAGGGAATCAAAGGTTAAGTTTGCAGTCGGTGAATCGGGGTCAAAGGGTTAACGAAGTTACACACACACACACACACACCACACACACACACAACCACACACACACACACACACACACACACACACACCCACACACACACACACACACACACACACGCACATCACACACACACTCACACACACAAACACACACACACATGTATATGTATATAGATATATATACATACAGTAATATATATATATAATATATTATATGTTTGTGTATATATATGTGCAATATACGTGTGTGTATATATATATGTATGATATGATGTATACGCACACACACACACACACACACACACACACACACACACGCACACACATACATATATATATATTATATATAGGAAAAGTTAGGTATTACGGTCCCAAACAACTTTTGTTCCTAAATATATATCGAAAAAACGTTTTCTCAAATTTGTAATGAATATATTCCATATTCAGAGAAGAAATAATTTCGTCGGTTGGATCTCCGGTCCTGAGAACGTGTGTGACGTAAAGAATGAATATTCTATCTGTCTATCTCCATCGCCGTGGACGACGGTGGGAGCTCCACTCTTTGTCATGAAGGATCGCCAGGCGACACGGTCTCTGCTCCTGTGTATGATGTCATGGAGCCCCAGTTTGCAGGCGTCAGCGATGTTGTCCATGAAGGATTTTGCTGGCCTTCCTTGTTTTCTCTTTGCCTCGACTCTCCTCTGCAGGACTGATGTCATCAAGTCGGTTCTTGTGTTTCTGTTCATGTGCCCGATATACTTCAATTTTCTTTTGTTGATCTCTGGGAGCATTTTACGTTGGACAGCTAATTCCTTTAGTCGCTTTCACTGGTTCTTTTGTCTGTCCATTTTGAATGAATATTACGTGTATTGAAAACATGGCAACTGTCGTGTGTCTTCACTTTAAATCGATACGACGAATCACAAAGTGATGTCGTTTTGATGATTCACTGCACCGTACGAAGTGGTGTAAAATTTCGGCCTTTTATGAAAATTTTCCATTTTAAGCAATAGTACTTTTTATTTATTTCCTTGATGAGAAAGGAAAAGATCTCACTCCGACAAATTGAGACTGTTTGATCGTCAGACCAACATTGAGGCAGCTGAAATGTGGATTCTAAGAAGAATGTTAAGAGCTCCATGGACAGCAAAAAAAATAATAAAATAAATAAAATAAAATAAAATAAAATAAAATAAAATAAAATAAAATAAAATAAAATGAGACCGTCTTGAAAGGGGCGAACATAAAAGAACATTATTGAAGAAGATTAAGTGGGGAAGACAAGCAAGATTAAGGACATTATGAGGCAAGAGAAATTAGAGCACCTAGTCACACAGGCAAACTGGAGGAGAAAAAAAGAGCACAGGTAGACCCATGAGAAATTATGAACGGACATTGCGGAGTGGATGAAGAGGACCCGAGAGAAGGGAGATACTTGTAGTAAAAAAAAAGAGTAAAGTTCGATGGCCAGGACGTCATACCAACGCCAGTGGCAGAAGTACAGACGATGATGATGACTGGAGACCTTTTGTTTAAATCTCTCCGTTTTACAGGCCTGATGCTGTACTCATCCCTTTGTGACGTTTATTCTGATACTGACGCACATTCAGCTCTGTAGATCACAAGCTGATCATGAACAGATAAAGCCCATATGTCGTTTGCTCAAAGGTATGTTCAGCTGTTGGATCTGCGGCAAATTATTTCATATCGACCCTACAGCTGGTTGGGGAGCCATCACTATGCGAGAGAGAAAGACACAAAGTGGGAAGTGGGGGAAGAGAGTGCGTGAGTGAGAGAGACAGACAGACAGACAAAAGACAGAGACAGATGAGACAGCGACAGACAGTCAGAGAGATAGAGACAGACCTACAAAGAGAGAGAGTGAGACAGACAGACAGAATCAGAGAGATAGAGACAGACCTAAAATCCAGAGAGACAGAGACAGACCTACAGAG
>JAPXFY010000027.1:49280322-49285322 GCA_030674185.1 Monoplex corrugatus
AGATTTGTTATTTACATATTTTTAGATGTTTTAATGGAAGAGCTAATTAAGTCATGAAACATATTATTTACGCATGTATAGTACGCTTTTTTCTCATCCAGCCCTCGCCTAAAATGAGTCTACACGCCACATGAATCATACGAGAACCAATATGAATATGTCAACAATGCAAACATTAAACACTAGTTCAAAGAAATAGATGATAAAAATTGTATTCATAATTGATCTGAACGTTAGGTAATGGAAGAGTTAAATAATTAATTCATGAGATTTGTTGTTTACTTACATTTAAATATTATAATGGATGAGCCAATTAACTCATGATATTTGTTATTTACATATTTCTAAATATTATGATGGATGAGCTAATTGATTAACTCATGATATTTGTTATTTACATATTTTTGAATATTATAATGGAAGAGTTGATTGATTAACTTATGAAATTTGTTATTTACATGTTTTTAAATATTATAATGGCAGAGCTAGTTGATTAATTCGTGAGATTTGTTATGTACACATTTTTGAATATTATAATGGAAGAGCTAATTGGTTAATTCATGAGATTTCTTATTTACATATTTTAAATATTGTAATGGCAGAGCTAATTAACTCATGAGATTTGTTATTTACATATTTTTAAATATCATACGAAAGAGATAATTGACTCATGAGATTTGTAATTTGCATATTTTTAAATATTATAATGCAAGAGCTAATTAACTCATGAGATGTGTTATTTACACATGGTGTGTGTGTGTGTGTGTGTGTGTGTGTGTGTGTGTGTGTGTGTGTGTGTGTGTGTGTGTGTGCGCGCGCGCGCGCGCTATACATAGCGTATGGGTAGATTAGTAACCTGTCTACCAGCTTCCTGTGAAAGAGTCAAAGAGTTAAAGTTTTTGCAGTTGGTGGATAAGGTGCGGGAATCAAAGAGTTATTAAACGTACCTGCGGTACCATAGGGAAGTGCGACTGGCACAGAACAGACAGAAGTAGGGAAGCTTCGTTGCGGCCCTCGAACTGTTTACCTTACCAGATTCATCATCATCATCATCGTCAGGTGCCTTGCCGCATGGCGTTGGCAATCATGGACTTCCATCTGTCTCCTTCTCTTGTTGCCTTAAGCATCTCTTCCATCCTCTTTGTCCTCGGCCACTCTGCAAATCCGTCTAGTATCTTCTCCCTGGGTCTACCTGGTGCTCTCTTTCCCTCCAGCTTTCCCGTCGTGACCAGGTGCTCCAATTCCCCTTCCTCATAAAATAGCCTACAAATGTTGCCTGTCTTTTCCTAATCTTCTTTATGAATGATCTTCTTGTGTCTGCCTCCATCAAGACTGTCTCGTTTGTTTTCTTTGCTGTCCATGGAACTCTCAACATTCTTTTCTAAGAAAGCACATCTCGGCTGCCTCAATCTTGTTCTGGCTTTGCTTGTTGACTGTCCACGCCTCACAACCGTATAACAGTATTGGTTCTATATAACATTCAAGAACTCTCTTCCTGATGTTAATTGATAGGCATTTGTTGGTAAGAATGCTTTTCATCTTCTTGAATGCTGTTTTGGCTTGGCCGATTCTGCCGGCTATTTCTGATGTGTATCTGCCGTCTGGTGAAATGATCGTTCCCAGGTATTTAAAACTTATCAACCTGTCTCAAGGTTGTGCCGTTTGCTGTTATTTTGCAGGAGTGGATTTGATGTTTTTTACTGATCACCATGACTTCAGTCTTCCTGCTGTTTCGTTCCAACCCCTTACCTTTGCTTTCTGTTTCTAGTATATTCACAAGGTTTTGTAGGTCCCTCTTTCATTTTTTGCAATTAGCACGGTGTCATCTGCGTATCGAATGTTGTTTATCATTTTCCCTCCAACCTTTAATCCAGAGTCTTCTTCTATGTTTCTCATGATGTTTTCGCTATATAGTGAAAACAGATCTGGTGACAAAACACAAGCCTGTCTGACTCCTCTTTTGATGTTTTGAAAAGAGCTTTCACCATACTTGTCTTTAAAATGGACACTTTCACAACACTTGTCTTTAAAATGGACACTTTCACCATACTTGTCTATAAAATAGACACTTTCACAACACTTGTCTTTAAAATGGACACTTTCATCATACTTGTCTTCAAGACATGTACATTAATCATTATTGTTAAGCGGATAACAGTATGTGTCTGCTTCAGTACACAGAGGGGAAGAGAGACGGGGTGAGAAGTAAGTGAAAGAGCTGTGAGAGAGAGAAAGGGAAGGATAGAACCGGATAGAGCAGAGTGAGAGAGCGAGAAGAAAGAGATTGGAGTGGGGAGGGGGGGAGGAGGTAGAGGAGGGAATAAGAAAGAGACGAACAGGAGCTGATAGGGGAGAGAGAGACTGTCACAGAGAGAGAGAGAGAGAGAGAGTGTGTGTGTGTGTGTGTGTGTGTGTGTGTGTGTGTGTGTGTGTGTGTGTGTGTGTGTGTGTGTGTGTGTGTGTGTGTGTGTGTGTGTGTGTGTGTTCGTTCGTTTTTTGATTTAACGTCTTTTCACTATGAGTGATATTAGATTTTGTTGTGTGTGTGTGTGTGTTGTGTGTGTGTGTGTGTGTGTGTAGGTGTGTGTGTGTGTGTGTGTGTGTGTGTGTGTGTGGTGTGTGTGTCTGTGTGCGTGCGTGCGTGCGTGCGTGTGTGTGGTGTGTGCGTGCGTGCGTGCGTGTGTGTGTGTGTGTGTGTGTGTGTGTGTGTGTGTGTGTAAAGCCGTAATACGTAATACGTAAGGAAATTTGATCTAAGAGTAACAATTATTTGTTCTCGTTTGAGAGACACGTAATAGTAGAAGGAGAGACATAGACTAGACAGACACACAGACAGTGTGGGGGGGGGGGGGGATGGAGGGGGGATGGAGGGGGAGGTAATTACACAGAGAAAGAGAATAAAGAGAGAAGTTCTATACAACACGGATTCTGTAACGCGACCTATGAGCAATACAGGCAAATCCGCCTATCGCTCAAAGCTGTGTAACAGTCGACCAATCACAGGCGACCTCTCTTCACACAGTTCCTCTTAGATTGAGGATTCGCAGCAAGCAAGATGAATTGGGAAGAAAAAAAAACGTATGGCAGTTCCGTTTATTCTTTCACGTGTGTTTGATCGTTTGTTGTCGATTTTCTTTTCATAAATCGTTTTTTTTTTTAACTGTGCATTTACAACAACAAACGAGACAAAAAAATGGGCAGATACGCGGTTTATTCTGTACCAGGTCGTGTTCGTTCGTTCTTTTGATTTAACGTCTTTTCATTATAAGTGATACGAGCGTATTAGACTGTACCAGGTCGTGTATTCTTTGTGTGTGTGTGTGTGTGTGTGTGTGTGTGTGTTCAGCTTAATTCAGAAATCGTTTTGAGAATGCCTTCACTGTGAGAAAGGTAAGATACCTAAACTACTTATGACCGTTCCTTTGTTTTCTCTCTTTGTTTGTTTATTTGTTTGTTTGTTCGTTTTTGACTTAATTCCTTATTTACCTTTATTGTATATTCACAGCAAACGGGCTAGAAGCACGGGCAGAATGGCAGTTTCGTTTATACTATGGCTTTGTTTGTTTGACAGTGTCTTTGTTTGTTTGACAGTGTCTTTGTTTGTTTGACAGTGTCTTTGTTTGTTTTACAGTGTCTTTGTTTGTTTGACAGAGTCTTTGTTTGTTTTACAGTGTCTTTGTTTGTTTTACAGTGTCTTTGTTTGTTTGACAGAGTCTTTGTTTGTTTCACAGTGTCTTTGTTTGTTTTACAGTGGCTTTGTTTGTTTTACAGTGGCTTTGTTTGTTTTACAGTGGCTTTGTTTGTTTGACAGTGTCTTTGTTTGTTTGACAGTGTCTTTGTTTGTTTTACAGTGTCTTTGTTTGTTTGACAGTGTCTTTGTTTGTTTTACAGTGTCTTTGTTTGTTTGACAGTGTCTTTGTTTGTTTCACAGTGTCTTTGTTTGTTTGACAGTGTCTTTGTTTGTTTTACAGTGTCTTTGTTTGTTTTACAGTGTCTTTGTTTGTTTGACAGTGTCTTTGTTTGTTTGACAGTGTCTTTGTTTGTTTCACGGTGTCTTTGTTTGTTTCACAGTGTCTTTGTTTGTTTCACAGTGTCTTTGTTTGTTTCACAGTGTCTTTGTTTGTTTCACAGTGTCTTTGTTTGTTTGACAGTGTCTTTGTTTGTTTCACAGTGTCTTTGTTTGTTTCACAGTGTCTTTGTTTGTTTCACAGTGTCTTTGTTTGTTTCACAGTGTCTTTGTTTGTTTGACAGTGTCTTTGTTTGTTTGACAGTGTCTTTGTTTGTTTCACAGTGTCTTTGTTTGTTTCACAGTGTCTTTGTTTGTTTGACAGTGTCTTTGTTTTTTTTACAGTGTCTTTGTTTGTTTACAGTGTCTTTGTTTGTTTCACAGTGTCTTTGTTTGTTTCACGTGTCTTTGTTTGTTTACAGTGTCTTTGTTTGTTTACAGTGTCTTTGTTTGTTTGACAGTGTCTTTGTTTGTTTGACAGTGTCTTTGTTTGTTTCACGTGTCTTTGTTTGTTTCACAGTGTCTTTGTTTGTTTCACAGTGTCTTTGTTTGTTTCACAGTGTCTTTGTTTGTTTCACAGTGTCTTTGTTTGTTTACAGTGTCTTTGTTTGTTTGACAGTGTCTTTGTTTGTTTCACAGTGTCTTTGTTTGTTTCACAGTGTCTTTGTTTTTTTGTTTTGTGTTTGACAGTGTCTTTGTTTGTTTGACAGTGTCTTTGTTTGTTTGACAGTGTCTTTGTTTGTTTTCAAATTTTTTTTTCCTTCTTTTTTTTACATCTTTGTTTGTTTGACAGTGGTCTTTGTTTGTTTTCAAATTATTTTTCTCTTTTTACTCTTTGTTTGTTTCACAGTGGCTTTGTTTGTTTTCAACTTATTTTTCTCTTTTTACTCTTTGTTTGTTTGACAGTGTCTTTGTTTGTTTTCAAATTATTCTCTCTTTTTACTCTTTGTTTGTTTCACAGTGTCTTTGTTTGTTTTTTTTTTTTTTTTTTTTA
>JAPXFY010000027.1:49290322-49292822 GCA_030674185.1 Monoplex corrugatus
TGAGCAGAGTAATGCATTCAAATCTGTGCTCATCAGAAACGAGGCTGACTCGACGTGTGTTCTGGTGATTTTCGTAAGAGTAGAATTTATTCGCTTGATTAGCCATCATTAGCTATAATATTTCAGAGTTTTTGGTTTAAACATGTGTTTATATCTGAGTGTTATGATGATATAAAGATGTAGACGTTGTAAAAATATCAACAGTTTCAGTGTTTACTGTGATTCTTCTCTCTTCTCTTTCTCTCTCTCTCTCTCTTCTTCCTCTCTCTCTTCTCTCTCTCTCGTCTCTCTCTCTCTCTCTCTCTCTCTAGCTCTCTAGCTCTCTAGCTCTCTCTCTCTCTATCTCTCTCTTTGTGTGCTCTGTCTCTCTCTCTGTCTCTCTGTCTCTCTCTCTCTGTCTCTCTCTCTGTCTCTCTCTCTCTTTCTCTCTCTTTCTGTCTCTCTCTCTGTCTGTCTGTCTCTCTCTCTCTCTCTCTCTCTGTCTCTCTCTCTCTTTCTTCTCTTTCTGTCTCTCTCTCTCTGTCTTCTCTCTCTCTCTGTCTCCGTCTCTTCTCCTCTTTGTCTGTCTCTGTCTCTCTCTGCCTCTCTCTGTCTCTCTGTCTTCTCTCTCTCTCTCTCTCTCTCTCTCTCTGTATGTGTGTGTGTGTGTGTGTGTGTCCGTCTGTCTTCTCTTCTCTTTATCTCTCTGTCTCTTCTCTCTCTGTCTCTCTCTCTCTCTCTCTCTCTGTCTTTCTGTCTCCGTCTATCTTTCTTTTCTTCTCTCTCTCTCTGTCTGTCTGTCTCTCTCTCTCTCTCTGTCTCTCTCTCTCTCTCTTTCTCTCTCTCTGTCTGTCTATATCGCTCTCTCAGAAAGACAGAGACAGACAGAGACAGACAGACAGAGATATCCTTGATACCCCAGGATGAATACATGTAACGCCTAGTTTTACACACGCTCACGCGCATATAGAAGTAGAGAGAGAGAGGCAGAGAGAGATGCAAGAGAGAGAGCGAAGGACACAGAGAGAGGCAGAGAGAGATAGAGAGACATAGAGAGAGAGGCAGAAAGAGAAAGAGAGAAGCATACACAGAGAGAGAGAAGAGAGAGAGGCAGAGAGAGAAGCATACAGAGAGAGAGAGAGCTAGAAAGAGAGTCGGAAAGAGACAAAGAGGCAGATAAAAATAGAGAGAGAGGCAGAGGAGAGAGAGAAGAGAGAGAGGGAAGGGCAGCGAGAGAAGAGATGAATGGCACAGAGAGAGAATGAGAGAGAGGCAGAGAGAGAGAGAAAGAGAGAGAGAAAGAAAGAATGAGATTCAGAGAGAGTCGGAGAGAGAAGAGAGTCGGAGAGAGACAGAGAGGCAGATAGAGATAGAGAGAGAGGCAGAAGAGAGAGAGAAGAGGAGAGAAGGAAGGGCAGCGAGAGGAGAGAGAAAGGCAGAGAGAGAGAGAGAGGAGGAGGCAGAAAAGAGAGAGAGAGAGACAGAAGAGAGAGGGAGAGACAGAGAGAAAGACAGAGAGAGACAGAGACAGGAGAGACAGATACAGTGAGATGTCCGTGATTACCCAATATGATTCTATCTGACGTCTAGTTTTATTCAGCGAGGGACAGATCCTCGATAGATGGTATCAGAATGAATGTAGGTTTGTCCGAAGCTTGGCTATAAAAGTTGTCACTGTGACAACTATACCAGAACGGAAGAGTGAGAGAGAGGAGACGAGTTGTGTCCGTGGTATGTATATGTATGTATGTATGTATGTATGGTATGTATGTATGTATGTATGTATGTATGTATGGTATGTATGTGTGTTATTGTTGTGTGTTGTTTGTATGTGTGTGTATTTGTATGTGTGTATGTTTGTATGTATGTATGTGTTGTATGTGTGTGTATCTAGTATGTATGTATGTATGTATGTATGTGTGTTTGTATGTATGTATGTATGTTGTATGTATGTATGTTTATGTATGTGTGTGTTGTATGTATGTATGCATGTATTGTTTGTTTGTTAGTGTGTGTATGTATGTATGTTTGTATGTGTATGTATGTATGTATGTATGTATGTATTGTTTTTGTGTGTGTATGTATGTTGTGTATGTATGTATGTATGTAGGTATGTGTGTGTATTGGTTTTTTTGTTTGTGTGTGTATGTATGTATGTGTGTGTATGTATGTATGTGTGTATGTGTGTATGTATGTATGTGTGTGGTTTGTATGTCTGTCTGTCTGTGACTGTGTGTGTCTTTCTGTGTGTCTGTGAGTGTGGCTGTGTGCGTTGCTGTGTGTGTGGCTATGTGTGTGTGTGTGTCTGTATGTGTGCTGTGGGGTGTGCTGTGTGTGTGCTGTATGTGTGTCTGTATCTGTGTCTTATGTGTATGCGTCTGTATGTGTGTGAATTAATTCCATGCCTGTGTAAGTTTATCATTCCAGAGAATATGACTTACTCTGTGATGACATTCACGCCACCATACGCTATCACTTGTCTATTAGCAAAACAGAAATTTTTTAGTACCAGTCTTCAAAT
>JAPXFY010000027.1:49297822-49300322 GCA_030674185.1 Monoplex corrugatus
TTACATTTCCATGGTAAGACAGGAGAAAAGGAAGAGTGTTTAACCCTTTGACTCCTGCACCTTATCCACCAGCAAAAATTTAACCCTTTGACTCCCTCACCGTATCCACCAGCTTCCGACAGGTGTACGGTGAGTCAAAGAGTTAAGTTTTTGCTTTGCTAGATGTTGACAATGCAGGATGCTGGTGACAGGTGTAGAAGTCAAAGGGTTAACATGGTTTGACTGGCTTTAGATGTGTCTCTAATTATAGACTGGTGATGGTGGTAATGGTGATTGAGTGGTGGTGGTGGTATGGTGTGAGTGGTGGTGGTGTGAGATGGTGGTAGGTGGAGTGGTGGTGGTGAATGGTGTGAGAGTGGTGGTGGTGTGATGGTGTGAGAGTGGTGGTGGTGGTGGTGGTGCCACTGTGTAGAAGAGAACTACGTTTTATGACTCATACTGCGATCGTTTTGGATCTTCGCTGGCATCAGTATCGTCACATGTGACTAACATATTTATCAAACCGAACCGGCCAGTGGTTGGTTGATATTTTGATCTCCATTTTTGTATGAATCATCATCATTCATATCATCATCAGGTGCCCTGCCGCATGTTGGTGATCATGGACTTCCATCTGTCTCTATCTCTCGTTGCCCCTAGCATCTCCCCCACCCTCCTCGTCCCCAGCCACTCTGCAAGTCCGTCCAGCTTTTCTCCCTGGGTCTACCTGGTGCTCTCTTTCCCTCCAGCCTTCCCGTTGTGACCAGGTGCTCCAAATCCCCTTCCTCATAAAATGGCCTATAAAGTTGCCTGTCTTTTCCTAATCTTCCTTATGAGTGATGTATTTGTGTCTGCCTCCATCAAGACTGTCTCGTTTTTTTCTTTGCTGTCCATGGAACTCTCAACATTCTTCTTAGAAACCACATCTCGGCTGCCTCAATCTTGCTCTGGCTTTGCTTGCTGACTGTTCACGCCTCGCATCCGTATAACAGTATTGGTTCTATATAACATTCAAGGACTCTCTTCCTGATGTTAATTGATAGGCATTTGTTGGTAAGAATGCTTTTCATCTTCTTGAATGCTGTTTTGGCTTGGTCGATTCTGATGGCTATTTCCGATGTGCATCTGCCGTCTGATGAAATGACCGTTCCCAGGTATTTGAACTTATTAACCTGTGTCAAGGTTGTGCCATTTGTATGAATATTAATAAGAAACACCTTCAACACCGATGTCGAAGATGACATTCATCTGTGTGGTTTCAGTCTTCCCCGTAGAGCCAGAACACACTCAAATCTGGGTTGAAGCTGGTAGGAGTGGAAATCCCACACTGATTTTGACTGATGGCATTTGTACCCCTAATTTTCCAGTCGTCAATCCGTTGAGCTAATTACTCCGCCACCGTGACTTAAGAACGCAGTAGATTTCGTCATTACTTTTTTGGTTTTATTTGTTACTACTTTCTAAAAATAATTATGACCAGACTGTGAGTATGTAGTCAATAGCCTACGAAATAATACGTCACTAATTTGTTTGATTCTGATGTCATTTATCGTTTACGTGGCACACTAAATGGTGAACACGTCATCTAGTGTTCTTAGCCAGTGAATTTAGACAGTGTCATTCTAGTCCAAGTTTCTTTGGATTTGAAGTTTATTTTGAACATGGAATCATCATCATCATCAGGTGCCCTGCCGCATGGCGCTGGCGATCATGGACTTCCATCTGTCTCTATCTCTCGTTGCCCTAGCATCTCTCCCATCCCCCTCGTCCCCAGCCACTCTGCAAGTCCGTCCAGCATTTTCTCCCTGGGTCTACCCGGTGCTCTCTTTCCCTCCAGCTTTCCCGTTGTGACCAGGTGCTCCAAATTCCCCTTCCTCATAAAATAGCCATAAATGTTGCCTGTCTTTTCCTAATCTTCCTTATGAGTGATCTACTTGTGTCTGCCTCCATCAAGACTGTCTCGTTTGTTTTCTTTGCTGTCCATGGAACTCTCAACATTCTTCTTAGAACATGGAATAGATCTATTAAAATTTGAGAAAACGTTACTTGATATACGAGTAAAAAGAAAAGTCGTTTGGGCGCAACATTACCTGCTTTTCCCCTTAAATGTGTATCTACAGTATGTTTAACTCTTTTAGAAAGCAGAAAATTCTCAGATCCATATTTTTACACCATTAGAATTTGAGGAAACATTCTTGAATACATGAGTAAGAACGGAAGTTGTTTGGGGCAGTATTACTTATTCTTGCCTTCAATGTGTATCTATCAGAATGTTTAAGTTAACTCTTGTGGAAAACAGAAAATTCTCAGATCCATATTTTTACACCATTAAAATTTGAGGAAACATTCTTTGATACATGAGTAAGAACGGAAGTTGTTTGAGGCAGTGTAACCTGTCCTTCCACTTCATTGCGTGTCCATCAGTATGTTTAAGTTAACTCTTGTAAAAAAAAAAAAAAAAAAAAAAAAAAAAAATTCTCAAATCCATATTTTTACACCATTAAAGTTTGAGGAAACATTC
>JAPXFY010000027.1:49310322-49312822 GCA_030674185.1 Monoplex corrugatus
TCAAGCACAAAACCTGATTGGCAAGAAGTTTTCAAAAATCTATGATTGATTGGCGGGGGGGTGGGGGGGGAGGGGGGCAATGAAATCACAGCTTTGCTACTATATTATTATTATTATCTCAATCGCACAATCAAAAAAATATTTGATTGTTGGCTGAAGAGGCTGAAAGTCTTGTGTAGGGAGAGGAGGTGAGTACGCACGGAAAGACTGAAAAAGTCACGTACACTACGAAAAGACTGAAAAATGTCACGTACACTACGAAAGACTGAAAAAATGTCACGTACACTACGGAAAGACTGAAAAATGTCACGTACACTACGGAAAGACTGAAAAATGTCACGTACACTACGGAAAGACTGAAAAATGTCACGTACACTACGAAAGACTGAAAAATGTCACACGTACACTACGAAAGACTGAAAAATGTCACGTACACTACGAAAGACTGAAAAATGTCACGTACACTACGAAAAGACTGAAAATGTCACGTACACTACGAAAAGACTGAAAAATGTCACGTACACTACGAAAGACTGAAAAATGTCACGTACGCACGAAAAACTGAAAAATGTCACGTACGCACGAAAAGGCTGAAAAAATGTCACGTACACTACGAAAAGACTGAAAAAAAGTCACGTACGCACGAAAAGACTGAAAAAAATGTCACGTACGCACGAAAAGACTGGGAAAAAATGTCACGTACACTACGAAAGACTGAAAAAAAATGTCACGTACACTACGAAAGACTGAAAATGTCACGTACACTACGAAAAGACTGAAAAAATGTCACGTACACTACGAACAGACTGAAAAATGTCACGTACACTACGAAAGACTGAAAAATGTCACGTACACTACGAAAGACTGAAAAACGTCACGTACACTACGAACAGACTGAAAAATGTCACGTACACTACGAACAGACTGAAAAATGTCACGTACACTACGAAAGACTGAAAAATGTCACGTACACTACGAACAGACTGAAAAATGTCACGTACACTACGAAAGACTGAAAAACGTCACGTACACTACGAACAGACTGAAAAATGTCACGTACACTACGAACAGACTGAAAAATGTCACGTACACTACGAAAGACTGAAAAATGTCACGTACACTACGAAAGACTGAAAAATGTCACGTACACTACGAAAGACTGAAAAACGTCACGTACGCTGGACTTCCTTTTCATTTCGTTTTGTTTTACAAAGTGAATGACGAAACATTCCGATCAGCCCTCGTGCTCTCGCGTTCGTGAGAGAATGAACGAACGAACGAACGAACGAACGAACGAACGAACGAACGAATGAATGTGCGGGCGTGGGGGCGGGGGCTGGCGCATGCGAATTAACACTTTGACTCCTGCACCCTGTCCACCAGCATCCTGCATTATCAACCAACCATGGTATCAAAACAAAAACTTAACCCTTTGACTCCTGCACCCTGTCCACCAGCATCCTGCATTACTAACCAACCATGCTAGCAAAACAAAAAAACTTAACCCTTTGATTCCCTCATCCTATTCACCAGCTTTCTGCAGGAAGCCGGTGGACAGGGTGTGGGAGTCAGCAGATTAATTTTTTTGTAGTTGGTTAGATAGGATGGATGCGGGGGAGTCAAAAGGTTAAATTAGATTAAAATAAAGCACGTTTAAATTAAGTACGAGCCGAGCATCCGCGCGCTGCGCGTGCCCTCATCTCCACGTGACCAAATTCATCAGAAGCTTGACATGCATTGGGGGGGGGGGGGGGGGGGGAGGGGAACAGAATAAAAAATTTTATATAAAGGACCGGTGTTTGCTTGTCCCTGGATTGATCCAATGTCCGCGACGTTGACCGTTTCTCCACACACCGCCTACACACTCACTTCCTGCCAAAGCTTTTAACGAAGTGGTTCTTCTGTTTCTTTTCCGCGCTTGCTGGTGGTCAGCGGGTTGTATAGTAGTAGTAGTAGTAGTAGTAGTAGTCCTCTGTCTGTCTCTCCTTCTATTTTCATCTCTATTTGGATTCTGTTCTTCTTTTTTTTTTTTTTTTTTTTTTTTTTTTTAAACGTGAGCTACTTCTCCGGTTCCTTGGTTATATTTTTAGAGTGAACATAGTTGTTGGAAATATTATAGACGTGGGTATATATATATATACACTCGTGTATATATACATACATACACACGATGTATGTATATATATATATATATATATATATATATATATATATATATATATATATATTATATATATTATATATATATATATAATGATGTATGTTATATTGTTGTTATGTGTGTGTGTGTGTGTTTGGTGTGTGTGGTGTGGTGGGTATGTGTGTGTGTGTATGTGTGTGTGTGTGTGTGTGTAGTGTGGTGGGTGGGTGTGTGGGTGTGTATGTGTGTGTGGGTGGGTGTGTGTGTGTGTATGTGTGGGTGTGGGTGGGTGTGTGTGTGTGTGTGTATATGTGTGTGTATATGTGTGGGTGTGTGGGTGTGTGTATGTGTGTGTGTGTG
>JAPXFY010000027.1:49320322-49325322 GCA_030674185.1 Monoplex corrugatus
AGATTTGTTTTTTTGTTCTTTGGTTGGTTGTTTGGTTTTGTTTGTTTGTTTGTTGTGAGTGAATGTGTGTGTGTGTGTGTGTGTGTGTGTGTGTGTGTGTGTGTGTGTGTGTGTGTGTGTGTGTGTGTGTGTTGTGTGTGTGTGTGTGTGTGTGGTGGTCTTTGATTTAATGTCTATTCACTACAGTGATTTTAGACAAAAAAAACAAAAAAACAAAAAAAAGATACATGAGGAGAAAAGAGGAGACTTGGAAATGGTTAATCTTCAGGAAAAAGAAATGAACCAGAAAATCAACTATGCCGAAGACGGGAAAGTGTGTGTGTGTGTGTGTGTGTGTGTGTGTGTGTGTGTGTGTGTGTGTGTGTGTGTGTGTGTGTGTGTGTGTGTGTGTGTGTGTTGTGTGTGTGTGTGTGTGTGTGTGTGAGTGTACACACACAGACGCCTACGAGAAAACATTGGAACGCTTAAAAACAAACAAACACGGAAATTACTATCGGTAGAGCGGATGTGTATGAAAGGGAACTAACTTAATACGGTTGGTTCTGTATTGTTTGTCCACTGCCCTCAGTTGAAGAGTTCACCTGTACCTAAACAGCACTGTCAGGTTCAACACATTCTTACTGTTATTGTTGTTTAAAACCCAGCCGACTGCGAAGAGCCATATCAGGGCTGTAAACGTTTCAAACCTCATACAAGAAAAGGAAAAAAAAAAGAAAGAAAATTAAGTAACGTATCAATGCATTCGCGCACATAATCTAAGGACATGCCCCTGGTGTTGACCATTCCGTCCAATATATCACACAGTGGATTTAAAAAAAAAACACCTGAATACAAATTTAAACAAAACTGGATTTAAAAAATAAAAACAACCTGAATACAGATTTAAACATAACTAAGGACACCTAAATATATAAACAGGCCTAAATTACCCAAAATTGCTTCCGCATTTCTCATTTCGATAGAGCCAAAAATGCACTTAACACATGTACCCAATAATCAATCCTAAGAAAAAGTATGTAAATGTGATCGAACACAGCAAAGCAGAAAATAATACGAAGAAATGACAGAAAGTAAAGGAACAAGGTAGAAACAAAGAGAGTGACAGAAAAAAAGAGGAAATTTCCATAGAAACAAAGAGAGTGACAGAAAAAAAAAAAAAAAGAGGGAAATTTCCATAGAAACAAAGAGAGGGACTAAAAAAGGAAATTTCCATAGAACAACGAGAGAGGACAGAAAAGAGGAACAATTCTCATAAAACAAGAAGAGGGACAGAACAAAGAGGAAAATTCAATAGAAACAAAGAGAGGGACAGAAAGAAGGAATTTCATAGAAACAAAGAGAGGGACAGAAAAGAGAAATTTCCATAGAAACAAAGAGAGTGACAGAAAAGAGGAAAATTCCATAGAAACAAAGAGAGTGACAGAAAAGAGGAAAATTTCCATAGAAACAAAGAGAGTGGACAGAAAAGAGGAAATTTCCATAGAAACAAAGAGAGTGACAGAAAAGAGGAAATTTCCATAGAAACAAAGAGAGGGACAGAAAAGAGGAAATTTCCATAGAAACAAAGAGAGGGACAGAAAAGAGAAATTTCCATAGAAACAAAGAGAGTGACAGAAAAGAGGAAATTTCCATAGAAACAAAGAGAGTGACAGAAAAGAGGAAATTTCTATAGAAACAAAGAGAGTGACAGAAAAGAAAATTTCTATAGAAACAAAGAGAGGGACAGAAAAGAGGAAATGTCTAGCACAGAATTTCCAGAAGGTGGAGATATTATTTATACTGAAAGAGTTCCCGGCATCCCCACGGGGGGGGGGGGGGAGGGGGGGGGAGACACAACGGATAAGCTAGCACAGAGATCTAGCGCCGTCTCGGTACGACCAGACAAACATACCTTTAGATTGCTGACGACGTTAGGTGATTAGATGACAGATTGGATAGAGCGTATATGAAACTGTCTGATCGCTATGAATCCTTCTTTAATGAATTCCAGACTCCAACTCTTGTGTAACTGTGGCCTTCACCTTTTGCCGAACTTAATAAAACTTTAAGGAATAGATTTTTCCATACCTCACAAAACAACATTTCCTCCCGTAAATATAGTTTAACCTTTTGACCCCAGCACGCTGTCCACCAGCAATACTGCAGCGTCAGCCATATTAGCAGAGCAAAAAAACCTTAACCATTTAACTCCCTCACCCTATCCACCAGCTTCCTGCAGAAAGCTGGTTGATAGGGTTAGGGAGTCAAAGACTCAAGTTTTTGCAGTTGGTGGACAGGGTGCGGGAGTCAAAGGGTTAAAATAAAATGTTCAACAGCCGAGATCCAGTCAATGTTTTTCACAGTTTGGTCTAAATCTGAGGCCAGCCTTGTCTCTATTTCGTGCGCAGGTGACTGCACGTTACAAGAGAAACCTTCGAATTAATTTTGGTAGCAAACCGCCCACAAACAGCCGAGATATGTTGTCGATAAGGTCGTTCAGAGTTCGTAGATAAGAAAAAAAAAAAGAAGAAGAAAAAAAAAAAAACACACACACACACACACACACACACACACACACACACACACACACACACACACACACACACACACACACACACACACACACACACACCCACATTCACACACAGACGGACGGACAGACCGACGAAGACACGTCTCTCCGTGTCAGTATTTTATAATGTTCGCCTACCCCCCCCACCCCCCCCCCACCACCCTCCTTTTCGTTATTTTCATTCTTAAAGGAAAAGATTTTCTTTTCATCGTAAACAACGATGACCATGCCGCGATCAAGGTCTAGTACAGATTGTGAGACAGTTCGTGAATGGTGTGCTGTGTGTGCATGGTGAGTAAATGATGTATATTGACTGAATGTGTGTGTTGTGGGCTGTGTATGTGTGGGTGTGAGGAGAGAGAGAGGTGTTGTGTGTGTGTGTGTGTTTTGTGTGTGAGAGAGAGAGAGAGAGATGTGGTGGTGTGTGTGTGTGTGTGTGTGTGTGTGTGTAGTGTGTTTGTGTGTGTGTATATGTGTGAAAGAGAGAGAGAGAAAGAGAGAGAGGGGGGGTGTCTGCGTGCATGTGTATGTGTGTGTGTGCATGTGCGTGTGAGTATGTGTGTGTATTTGTATATATATATATATGGTGGATGGGGGGTGTTGGTGTGTGTATGTGTGTGTAGTTGTGTGTGGTGTGTATTGTATTGTGTGTGTGTGTGTGTGTGTTGTGTGTGTGTGTGTGTGTGTGTGTGTATTATACACATTAACAGTGTTAATAGATATTAACTCTATCTTTGTACTTGTTTGATTATTTTTATGGCTTGAGAAACACAGAGAGACTGACAGACAGACAGACAGACAGACAGACAGCAGAGACAGTGAGGGAGACAGAGAGATGGTGTCTGTATGTGAATCACTGCGTGTGTGTGTGGTGTTGTGTGTGTGTGTGTGTGTGTGTGTGTGTGTGTGTGGTGTGTGAGTGTATTGTGTGTTGTGTGTGTGTTGTGTGTGTGTGTGTGTGTGTGTGTGTGTGTGTGTGTGTGTGTGTGTGTGTGTGTGTGTGTGTGTGTCGTGTGTGTTCTGGTGTGTCTCTGTGTCTGTGTGTCTGTGTGTGTTTAAGAAATAATTTTTTACGACCAACAAATCTCATACATGCAGTATGTCTTGACGATCTTCTTCGCCGGTGAAAAAAGGAGATCGTCAGATTCCGTTTGACCGTTTCGTCCGAAAATGGGGACTATGGCTCGATCGACCGGCGTGGGTTATTCTGGGGTACAATCTGAAGCGATTTGATTTGTCAGCGAGTGCGTCTGCCTGCATGAGCAGTACGTAACCTGATCGTTAGCCTGTTTATAATGATGGTCACTGAACTGGTCTTGATCTCAATCGTGCGGCCACTACGCCCACCTGTTCTTAACCTTTTGACTCCCGCACCCTTATCCACAAACTGCAAAAAAAATTAACCCTTTGATTCCCTCACCCTTTCTACCAGCTTCCTGCAGGAAAAACTTAACCCTTTGATTCCCTCACCCTTTCCACCAGCTTCCTGCAGGGAAAAACTTAAGTTTTTCCCTTTTCAATCAGTTCCTGCAGGATTAACTTGATTCAGTCGTGCCCTTTCCACCTGCTTCTGCAGAAAACTAACCTTTGATCCCTCGCCCTTTCCACCAGCTTCCTGCAGGAAGCTGGTGGAAAGGGTGAGGGAATCAAAGGGTTAAGTTTTTGCTTTTGCTAGCGTGGTTGGCATGCAGGATTCTGATGGTAAGGTGCGGGTGCCAGAGGGTTAAACCTGCTACTACAATTACTATGGCCATTTCTTTTTTTTTTGCTATATGTGGGGGGGGGGGCGGGGCATCGCTTGTTAATGTGATCCTTGTCTTCCTGCTGTGTGCTACTATTAACTACTACTGCTGCTTTGTTTTACTTACTACTATGCACGATGGTGTCGAGTTATTTAAGTTACTGCTGCTGCTGCTGCTGCTGTTGTAAACTTACTGTGTGACATGTACTCGTATAACCCTGTTCTTACAAGTATCGTGAAGCCATAGCTGTCTTGTTACTGCTTGCTGTGAATGCTACTGATTCTGCTACCGCTGTTCACACCCCACCCCACCCCCACCCCCCACCTTCCACCCCTGTAGGGATGCCGGGGGCTGTTTCAGTATATAAATGGTATCCCCCGCCTTCTGGAAATAAATTCTGTGCTAGAAATGTCCTCTTTTCTGTCACTGTCTTTGTTTCTGCCTTGTTCCTTTTGCTTTCTGTCGTTTCTTCCTGTCATTTTTTTCTGCCTTGCTGGTCCATTCACCTGTATGTGTTCGATAAATGATACTTTGGTGTATGTGTGAAGTGCATTTTTGGCTCAAGGGAAATGAGATATGTGGAAGCAGTTTTAGGTAAGTTAGGACCTTTTTTTTTTTTATCTATTTTAATGTCCGTAGTTCTGTTTAAATTTGTATTCAGGTATGTTTCTTAAATCCCCTTGTGTGATAAACTTGGACGGAGTGGT
>JAPXFY010000027.1:49332822-49357822 GCA_030674185.1 Monoplex corrugatus
TTGTTTTTTCATACCTTTTGTCCATCTTTTCCTAGGATTCCCCCTGTGGTTGATTCTTTCAGTTGTTTTTTCATACCTTTGTCCATCTTTTCCTAGGATTCCCCCTGTGGTTGATTCTTTCAGTTGTTCCTTTCATACTTTTGTCCATCTTTTCCTAGGATTCCCCCTGTGGTTGATTCTTTCAGTTGTTTCTTTCATACCTTCTGTCCATCTTTTCCTAGGATTCCCCCTGTGGTTGATTCTTTCAGTTGTTTCTTTCACACCTTCTTGTCCATCTTTTCCTAGGATTCCCCCTGTGGTTGATTCTTTCAGTTGTTTATTTCATACCTTCTGTCCATCTTTTCCTAGGATTCCCCCTGTGGTTGATTCTTTCAGTTGTTTCTTTCATACCTTCTGTCCATCTTTTCCTAGGATCCCCTGTGGTTGATTCTTTCAGTTGTTTATTTCATACCTTCTGTCATCTTTTCCTAGGATTCCCCCTGTGGTTGATTCTTTCAGTTGTTTCTTCACACCTTCTGTCCATCTTTTCCTAGATTCCCCCTGTGTTGATTCTTTCAGTTTCTTTCGCACCTCTGTCCATCTTTTCCTAGGATGCCCCTTTTTCTTTGAATCCAAGCCTTTTCGTGTTATAAGCCATTGCAGTATTATGTATAACATACACTCTGATGCATCAGTCAGTATAGGCACAGGATACGCACACACACACCCTTCGTTCCAATGACAGAACTGATCCCCCCCCCCCCCCCCCCCCCCCGAGAGCATCGAACTGATTAAGACAAGTTACTTCGACTAAAACCAGTTCACAAACAAATCTTTTTTTATCCCCTCCCCCCCCCCCCCCCCACCCCCGCCAACGAGAAGTCAACAATACGGGACAAACAAACAACACGCCCGCGTCTCTTCAGTAGGTCACCGGCGACGCCACCCTCAACTGACACTTGAGCAAAACAACCCCAAAACAAACCGAAATCGATTGAAGAGAAAAAGAAAAAGAAAAAAAAAAAAGTCTAAATGAAATCACCGGAAGCGCAAGTGTGCAAACAAGCAAGAAAAAGTGGCGCAAACAACACCACAAGGCAGTCGCGACATCGGCAAAATGAACACCGCCCCTCACTCCGCACGCCAAACAAACGATTGCTATCTACGTCACGGCGGTAACAGCCGACTGTTGTGACGTCCATCAAACGCGAAGCGACGCTCTCTCTCTCTCTCTCTCTCTCTCTCTCTCTGCCATTCAAGCGCTCGTTTGCCTTCTGTGGGGTGCTAGCGCACCGGAAACGCTTGCACTTTGAGCGTGTACATGTACCCTTTCTCTTGACAGGGAGATCCTTTTTACTCATAGCTGACCCCCAAAATGAGTCCGTAAACACAATGTTGACTGAGTTGAGATCGAAGATTTGTACATTATTCTTTGCAATAACACATTGAATCATGGTTTTTAAATAATAACAACGTGTTTGCCTGTTGTTTTAGACACGCAAACAAGTGGCGAGTTTTCAATATATTGCTTTATCGATTTTTCTCTCCCACTCCAACGCGGCCACACAAGCTCGCTGGCTCAGTTTCTCTAGACTGTTCTGTTCTAAAAATAGTTTATCGGTCTTCGCTACGTCATGATTGTTTACTCCAATGTGATTGGTCGCTGGGGGTGGTTTTCTAGTTTGACGTCATCAGGCCAGCGAACAAAACAATCCTGACATAGACAGTCGTGTCATTTTGAACGAAGCTTCCATGCTGAACGGACGTAGATGTGGTGTGCATTTGTTTTTGACTCTGAACTAACTGGGACTGGTTGCAGGTTCCATGAAAAGGAAATCCAGTGAATCAGATCCGGAAAGGCCGACCACATCAGGAGTTACGGGAATTCCGAGTCAGGTAAGCGAGAATGGTGTTTTCTCAATACACTTGTGGTTAGGGCTTTCCCATTTGGGTCAGTCAGCTGAACTTGCTTTGTCCGGACGATCAGCTGTTGGGTCTGTCACCTATAACTCATAAATTAAGTCTGCACAATGGCCATCGTGCGAAGCAGAGACAGTACTAATTTACTTCGAACGGAATGCTTTTTATTCTGTCCAAGTTCATTTCGAAGCTGAATCAGTCCGACAAATCTCAAGTCAGCGACTAACTTGCACTTTGGTTCGATCGCATTGTTATTGTCATTATATAAGCCTGCTAGAATTTTTGTATGCCGTATAGCAGTACTTTGTGTATTTAGACTAATTATCACTGCTTAGTGTGCGGACTTTGTATTGTACTTGTTGAATGTTTTGTTGTCAAGTTGCCAGTAAATCTTCTTTGTGATGCTGACCCCCAATGGGGTCACTGCCGTTTCGATAGATTTGCCCTTATACTATCAGCAGCCTTTTATGAAATTTAACAACCTGAGATATACATAGCTTAAATTTTCAAGTCCCATTCAAGAACCAGAAACTAGTTGTACGAAAATTTGGCGGAGTGGCGAGTAGTTGTGCTGATTAGTAGCCGTTGTGTTCGAGACAGTGTGCTCTTTGTGTGTGTGCGTGTGTTGTGGCGCGCGTACTCGCAGGCACACATGTTGATGAGCGTCTGAGTTGAATAAGCGCTAGAAAGTAGAAGCCTTTAGCGTTTTATTGACGTATAAAAAATACAAATAAATGCTATGTACCAGTCAAATGATGGGTGGGTAAACATCGTACGTTTCCGGGACCCAGATTTTTAGCAACCACAACAGTGGCACGCTGAAGTTGGCACATTGCCACAGGTCCCAAAAACTTTTATCACGCGATTAGATTGGCCCATGAGAAGCAATTTCATCTCGGTTGATGATGGAAAGGATGGGTTTGGGGGGGGGGGGGCGGAGGGGTGAGGGCTGGGTAGCTGCATCTTTGACAGTCATAATCCCACACGTGGGGAACGAATGTCGAAAGCATGGTGTTGACGAGTCTCACTGCAAGGTTGAGGTCAGTCACTGACCTTATTATTCAACCTTGACGTCGCGCATGCGCCTCTCGCCCATGGCTGCTCGTACGAATTCTTCTTCGGACAGTCTTCAGTCGAACTGTCATCAGTGAATGAAATAATTATGAAACACGCGGTTCCAAGCGCCCGGTTAGTCATTGCGCATTACGCAAGTAACCGATTTTGGGGCAACTGGGCAGAGGCTGGGAAGGAGGAGTTTTAAGGGTAGCGTGAATAGGCCCACCCCCACCCCCTCATCCCCACACGCACCTTTTATTTTACGGGTCATTTCCGGTGACCGACTTTTTTTTTTTTTTCAAGCAGAACCCCGCAAACAATACCACGTGGGTGTTTAAGGGGTGTAAACAAGTCAGGTGGGTGGAATGGTAGGCTCGTCCTGAGTCACAACTTTTGAAAGAAAAGGCAGAACATATCAGTTTTGAGTTAAATTGTTATGAGCTGATGAAAACATCCATCCCGCTCAAATATTTGAGTAGGCACACCATAGCAAACGTGCTAAGACAGTTCTGTACTGATGATAGTCGTTAGACTCTTAAATACCCGCTCCATGGGCATATACAGCTCCCCCTAAACAGTTCTCGGTTATCTTTTCAGCTCATTCACTGTCCCCATTCACAGTCGTCCTGAGATATGTTTCAGGTTGAAGCACAAGTTTTTCACTGTTTATATTTAGCAAAGATGTCTGTTGTTTTGAATCATCAAATAACTGAGAACCTACGAAAAAAAATTGATGTGGACTGTTGCAGTCAGTGACCTATTTATATAGTATGATCGATTCAGGCAGTCTCGTGTTGTTACATATCCCAAGGAGGGTGGGGGATAAAAAAAAATTCAGTGACCTTGATCGATCTGCCTTTAGAGTTGCATCAGCTCAGACATACGTTTATGACCTAATTTTACACACACACACACACACACACACACACATATATATATATATATACACACACACACACACACACACACAACACACACACACACACAACACACACATAGGTATACAAAAACATGATATATACATGCAGTATTTATGCCAATTTTTTTAACAAATACACATCTGTACTCACACACGCACACGCACACCACACACACACACACACACACACACACACACACACCACACACACACACACACACACACACACACACACACACACACACACACACACACACAACATACATACATACATACATACATACATACATACATACATACATACACACAACATACACACACACACACATACATACATACATACATACATACATACACACACACACACACACACACACACACACACACACACACACACACACACACATACACGTACACACTCTCGCACAAACTCACTCTCTCTGTCTCTCTCTCTCTCTTTCTTTCTCTTAGCGTATGATAATGCGAAAAGATTCATATAGGACATGATGTCTGTATAATGATACACCACGTTTTGCTTTTGATACACAAGACTAATTTGTCACAACTCTGTTTACAGACAACCCAGAGCCAGAGCATGGCGCATGAGAAATCACAGAAAAGAGTGGGGAAGCGGCCAGGCCGAAAACCTTCAAAAATTGACCAGAAAGCCAAACTGGAACGCAGCCGACAGAGTGCCAGAGAATGTCGTGCCAGGAAGAAACTGAGATACCAGTACCTGGAGGAGCTGGTGTCTAGCCGGGAGAAGGCTGTGTATTCTCTGAGAGAGGAGGTGGAGATGGTGAGTGTCTTTTTTATTGATGTTTTCTTTTATATTGTGTGTGTGTGTGTGTGTGTGTGTGTGTTGTGTGTGTGTGTGTGTGTGTTTTGGGAGTGGGGGTGGGTGTGTGGTTGCTTGGTGTACGAGATAGTGAGAAAAGATTTGTGTTGAGAGAGAAAGAGCTGTGTGTGAGGGGATTGGGAATGGTGATTGAGTGTTATTATCTGTATGTGTGTATCGATGTGTGTCTACCCCTGAACATGTGTAAGAATGAGAAACAGAGTGTGTATGTTGTGTGGTCTTTGACAAGAAGTTTTGATTTTTATTACCACTCCCAATTTTTCTGGTGGGAATACGTATTATTATTGCAGGACAATATTTGATTTTTAGTTACATGTTCAAGTTATTTTTTCTCAGATCCAGGTCATATTGTGCAGGTGTTTATTTCATGTAAGTGATTAGCTTAATTTTGGCATAACAAAGGCAATAGTTACAAACTGATATCATAAATCACTCCTCTCACAATCCTCCCCTCTTCTTGACCTTGAAATCTTTTCCCAACATTACTAGCATGTTTCCTGACCTTGCTGGCTGTTGAACAGTGCAAAAATCTCATCAGCAGTATTGATTGTTTGGTGCCACCACAAGTTTTTTTCCTTTCATTTGACAGAAATTGTATATGGATGAGGAGATAATTTATGGAGAAAATTTGTGGTGACACTGAACAATCAATCAGCCTTGCAGGTGAGATTGTTGCATCATTTCCTCAGGATATTTGGACTTTTTTATTTTTCCATATAGTGCTGAAGATTTCTAAACAAAATGTGCATAAGTAGAACAATAAAGAAAGTGCTTGAAATTTGATGTCAGCATTTGTTTATTCACCATTTCCTGTCGTCATTATCTACATTAGGAAAAATATTTCAAATCGTCAAGGTTGAGTTTGAAAAAGAAGAGGATATTTGCTGAAAGTGCAGACATCGTCTGTACATGACTTTGAATGTTGCCATGATTGTGAGCGTCAACTTGATGCTTGAAACTGAAAGTGCTTATCGCTTGATGCTTACCTCCCCATCACACAACATGCTCTTCTTTTCCCCCTTCAGTACAAGCGTTGGAGCATAGACTTGGATCGCGGCATTATTCCTGATGGTCTGCTGAAGCTTCTGGCACAGGAGGAGATGCAGAAAACACTCAGTGTGCAGTGCTCCCCGCAGTCACAGAGCTCCACCCCAACTGCCAGCCCCTCTTCAGTGGACATGGAACAAACAGGCAGTCACCTCGGTGGACAGTCCAGCAGACTGCACGGTGGAAACTCGGGCCAGCTTGTGCCATCAGGACAACTTTCAGAACAGATGGCTGGACCACTTTCGGGACGGATGCTAGGCCAGCAAACAGAACTGAGCAGACGACAGCCTCTGATACGTCAACCCAACGTGAACCTGACGGGGCAGCAGTATCCCACAATCAGCAAGGGCAGTCGTAGCTTTGAGGAGTCCTCACGTTCCATCGCCTCTTCGTCTATGTATCGCTCCGGCAGTGTTCCCAACTTGACGGTGGCCTCCGCGCAACAAGGAGCCTTCCCTGATCCTGTCACCTCCACCAGTCTGGTGTACAGAGACTTTGACCAGGGCAGCAGCGCGTCTCTCAGCAGCACGGGTTTCATGCCGGATTTGTCTTTACTCACGAAGGTAGTCAGTGAAACAGACACCAGCAGCAACATTCCTACAGTAGTATCCCACCACTCTCCTCCCAGTGCTGTTAGTAAACCTAGTGGTGCATGGTCCTGGGGACCTAATCAAGAATTTTCTGGTGCTTCAGCAAGTTCAGGTGCTTCCCAGTCCAGGACATATCCGTTTACCTGTGCTGGCAGTGTCACACGGACGCCTCAGTCTGCTCAGTTGATAACCTCACAAGCATTTAGGGGTGGTGCATTCAGCTCTGGGAGTACTGTGACACCTCCTAATTTTCTTGTGAGTTCGGGGAGTTCCGTAAGTGCAGGGACTGTGTCTAGTTCCTCTGTGCCTTATTATCAGCGACCTAGGAGTAGCAGTGACCTCGCTAGAAAAGTCACGTCGACAGTGTCATCGGGATCGGTGTCATCATCCCTGTCACAGCAGAATCTTCCTGGACTGTTTGATGCTGCCGTGACCACCTACAGCCCACAGGATGTGTACCCAACACTTCGTGACAGTGTGACCACTTGTTTGACCCACAGCTCCGCCCTGCAGGAAACTGCCCCAGTGTGTGTGGGGTCGGAACTCAGCGCCAGCATCTCAGAGCCTATACCACACTGGTACTCTTTCCTGGACGACTTGGAGAGCGCAGCTTCACTCTCTGCCAGACAAGGAGCTTTTTCAGACGCTGGTACCCCGGGTAGTTCGCGTACTCGTTCAGGTGCCGGCACACCATCCAGTGTAGACTCCCCTTATTCACAGCAGCTTCTGCAGCAGCAGCAACAGCAACAACAGCCACAGCAACAACAAGAAAGTGGGGGTGATGGTAACATTCCTACCATCATATCTGATCTGTTGGGTCAGGCACCCCCCAGTTGACGGTGAGCTTATCTTCAGAGGACCACTAACTAACTCATGTGACCTGAAGCACTGGATATAATGTACTATGTGAACAACAGACTGTGAGTGTGACATATGACTCAGACTTTGTATTTATCAGCATCAACAGGTGCTCCTTCTAAGTTCAAGAAACAAAAAATGCTTGTTTGCTTTGTTCGTGAGATTCAGACTTATATCAATAAATGTCTGAATTTGTTCATGATGTCTTTACGCTTCTGCAAAAGAATCATTCAAGTTGGATTTGGGTTTTTTTTTGTTTCTTTTTTTCATACAGACAGGAAACTCTTATGATTCCAAGTCTGACTCACCGGACTTTTCTGTGTGTTTTCATTGATAATGAAGTGTAGTTTATAATGATGAATGTTATGGATCGCTGTGTGATTGTACAGCTGACTAACTTTGAGTCAAGTTTTGTACACTTTCACAGCATACAGTGGATCATGGACTTTATTATAGACAGGTTACAAACAACTGTATACATGAGGGAATACTGGATTTACGGATTTACATTTATGGACATACTGCATCAGATGTCAGAGACTGAGCATGTGACAACTGCAAAGATGAAGTGAGAGCTAATTTTATTATGTGAAAGTTTAAGAATTTTTTTTTTCATGACAGGATATCTTTCTTTTCCCAAGGAACGGATTTTACCACACTCTTTAACGTATCAGAGGCTTCTTGATGCTACAGTGTAAACTTTTCGCTCTGCATTCCGCTCGTGTTTTAAGAATTTTGTTTCTTTTAGCACAGCGAGGTATTGGCTGTTCCTTAATACATAATGTGTCTTGCTTTTTTTATTTTTTTTTAATCGTTTAATTCGGTTATATTTTTCGTGGTTTTGAAATTTTAATGTAAATTGCGCAAGTAATGTTCAAACTTATGTGACCTACCATTTCTATGTAATGCTTTATGTTCAACATACATGGTTGTGCATTGAAAATGAGAATGAACATTGCATGTACATTTTTTCCTAACTTGGAAATATATAAAAAAAACTTGTCTGACAAAGAAATGTTTTCTTGCCAGCATGGTATCAGTACACATCTAATGTGACACAACTTTCACTTTTGTACAGCCACGTTACTAAATATTGAATTGTTACATTATTTTCATTATTTCTTTCAACATGTGATTTTGTGGTATATGATATTACGTAAGAAATGATAAGAAATTGTGGTGCTGATAAAACAGTGATGGATAAGTCGAAGAAATTAGAAAGAGTCAAAAGCTTGGATTTCTGGAAAGGAAAGCGGAACAGCAGAGTTGTATTTTTTTTAATAATTATGTAAAGATGTGAGTGTAGCTGCAGATTGTTTATTTTGTTTCTACTTCTCCTTTTCATACAGAAGAATGAAAGTTTTATCACAGTAATTAGCAAATCACTTCACACATGCTCATGCTTACGTCCAGGGTGAAGGTATTTTGTTGTTTGTGGCCGGTTCTGCCGTGAAAAGTATATATATATATATGAGCTGGTCTTATATATATTTTTCTTTTGTTCACGTTGTTCATTCCACATTCGTTGATATTGATTAAAATGTTATTTGTATGACACATACTATATGCTGTTGACATGTTGCTATATTTGTCATCCAGAAATAACAGCCATATCATAACCTGACTTTCTCTGAAGCATTTCTGTAAACAGCGTAAACCACTACACTACCGTGTATACTTTTCTTTTCTTTTCCTGTTCATTGGGCCCTTTAAGAGATTGCAGAAGTTAAAGTGGACTCAATAGTTACCGGCTTGGACTTAATAGTTACCAGCTAATCATCAGCCTGTATGTATATATAAAGTGCACTTTACAGTTTTCGGTTGTTTCTGGTAGTGTTCTATGCCACGCTGTTTCTTCTGCTTCCTCTCAAAATTTCATGTCCAGTTCTGCTTTGTGGGTTCACTCCTTCAAAGTCTGTCAGTTTGTCGACTTTTGTGTGAAGTGCACCATTTTCCTTCATTTTGTTTGTCAGTTGGTTTGTTATCAAACAACGTAGATGTTCATGTTTGACTGCAGAGATGTATATTAAAAAAAAAAGTGGGAAGGAATTCTTGCTGAATTATTCAAAATTGAAAAGAATAATCCTACCTTCATGACACCAGTAGACTTATTTGGAAATATTTTTTTCATTAAAATCAGACTAAAAATGTATAACAGTGGTGGTTTTTTATTTTTTATTGAAAGTTTGATTTTGGAGATGAAAATAGACCTCAGTTTAAAAATGGTTTCTGTCAGTAAGTCAGATCTTGGTTGGAAAGCTCACCACTGTTAGTACTAGTTTATGCATTTAAATATTATTTAATGTTTTACAGGATTCTGCATTGTACTTAACGAAGCTCTGATGTACGGTTTGTTCTGTACACTGTTGCATTTTATTGCTTATGATCGGAACTCGCAGGGACAGAGAAGATGTCTCTTCTTTGAAATGCCTTCAGGAAATGTTATGAAATATTTGTACGATATAATGTACATTTGTTACAGTTGCCACATGATCACATGTTATATTTTATGAATCTTTACTAGAATTTTCTAGTGACTTTATGCCATAACTTTGGTATTGTTAAAGAAAGAGTCAGAGAAAGAAACGGAGAGATAGAGAGAGTGGGGGGAGGGGGGTATTTTAGGTATGGGGAATTTTTTTGTTAGTCAGAAAAACTGAGCTGACTCTATGGCAATATAATAGTGGGGTCCCTCTTATTGTACAGGATCAAAAACAATCACAATGTCCTTGTTAGTTTATGTCAGATTTTGATTCCTTCATTTTCATTCATTTAACAAGTTTGGCTCTTTTTCATTCATACAGGTCTCTGTTAAGTGTAGAAGAAGAAAAATTATCATCCAATACTACAGTTGTTTCACTGAAGTTGTTACTGTGTTTTCTTCGCAAGAGGAAGACTGTTGCTGTCATATCTTGACTGGTTTGCTTATTGTTTTGTACTTTCTTTTCTCAAACTGGAAGGAGGGCATTTTGCTTGACATAATTCACTTTCTGACTCGCAAAAAAGTTTGATATTAGAAACTTGTATCATTAAATTATTATTTTTAATTTAAGTGCAATGTGTAGTCAAAATTGTACTGAAACTTTTCAGAAATAATATACTTGGTGAAATGGCATCTTTTTGTTGGTTTATTCACTGGATGAGTCAGCCTTAGTCTTTTGTTGCTCTGTACTTTTCAGTATTTATATATATAATATATATATATATGTCTTTGCCATTGTTGTTGTGTAAAGGTTGTCTCTTTATTTGTCCCACTTTGCAGTACTGTTCGTTTGTTTTATTCAAGTCTGTAGGGGTAGTAAGACACAGCAGACTTTGATCAGAAAATGTTTTCATAAGTAGGATGATGGGGGTACATGTTTTCAATACAAATGTCTTTTTCAAACAAACTGAAAATCTTTGCTTAACAAACATTACTGAAAAATAAAAAAAATAAAAAATTATGGAACAGTTGAATGATCAAGGAAGAAAGATTAGGAGAAAAACATCTTCCTTGCAGTTTGTCCTTAACACCTGATCTGATTTTTAAAACTTTCTTTTTTGTTCCCAGGTCAATTGAATTGACAGCATGTCTAGTTACCATCTTTTCTTTTTCAGTTTTTTTTTTGCTTGCTTGCAAGAAGCATTTGTGATGAAAAATATGGGACTGCCTTGTCTTACACACACCCATGATTTGGGTTTTGTTTAGCTTTGAATAGTTGTCATTTCGAAAAAAAAAATGTCACTTGTTTGTTCAGATTGTGCTTATTTGTTTTTGTTCCCAAGCACACACAGTTTATGTGACCCAGCAATGCACTGAATTAAGATGCATCGCTGAAATTTATAAACACAATGTCTGTCATTGTGTGATACGTTGCCATTACATGTTGTTCATTTGTCAATCTTTGTTATTATTTATTTGTTTGAAATGTTCTGTGTTATTATTTATTTGTTTGAAATGTTCTGTGTTATTATTTATTTGTTTGAAATGTTCTGCATAACACCAGATGTATCCTAGCAGTTTCAGTGGCTATACATGCGTCTGTTGGTAGCATCATCAGTATGATAGTGCTTGCTTCAGAGAAATGTCAAAACATCGTCTAAAATTTAACAAAGTATCTAATGTGAATGTCTCATAGGATTTCATTATGATGCTGATGGTTTGAAGGTGATAACAACTTCTGTCTTTATGAAATATTAGGGGATAAGAAAAATCCAACATGAGTTTTCTTTTATCAAATTAAAACATATCCATTGCCGAATAATTGTTGATGATAGATTTGAACAATCATAGTCTTATTTATTATGATCCTTATGAATATGCACCCGTAGAAAAAAATGTCTCTTGCTATATATTTGTTACCTCTAAATGAGGAAGATCATTTTACAATATGTGGCTGGTCCATGCACCTTATTGAGCAATACATAGCCATTGAGCAGTGAATTCCATCTGCTTTTTTATGTAAACTAGTTAATTCTGATACAGAAACTCATAATGTGTCCATACATGAAAGATTTAAAATAAAAGAAAATTCCTGTGTCTTAAATAATAACTTGTAAGAATTTATATCCATACATATATCAACTGTTTTCCTTTTTTTCTGAGCTTTTCTGCAGTAACTCGTGCAGACATTAGGAAACACTAGAAAAGATTTTATGACTGATCAATATCTGAAAATTGAACTTCAAGTCAAGTGAATTTCGGACAAGAAACGAGCAAGAAATGAATAAAAAATCCAAGATTGAAATCTGGTGCTGCTTGTCACAAGCATTTCTAATTGCTTTTCTTTTATTGTTTTTAGGAGTAGGTAGATTTTTCACTGATGCTGTTTTGTCGCGTTTACTTTGTAATTCTATGTTCTTTGCAACTCTGTACAAAGGGTTCAAATGTAATAGTAATTTATATATATCAACATTTTGAACAAGTAGGCCTACCGTTTGCTCAAACCTGTTACATCCCACCAGTTTGATAAAATTTGGGTAAGATTCAGTTAAAAGCATCTCTTGCCGTAGTGAAATTATAACTTGTAAAGATGCATTACTTCACACTGTCTCTTGTTGTTTTGTTCTTTTTTCAATAAAATCACAGTTTATTTTTCAGTGGATGTGCCTCGTTATTCAGACTCTCCCGATATCTCGCTCTGTCTTTTTATAACTAGCTGATGGAAATTGTGTGAATCTCATTGGATCTCATGCTTCTCCGCAAATTCTTTGCCCATAACGGTTATTTTGGAACTTTTTACGCGCAACATTCCTTTGTGTCGCACTTTTTGAGCTAAATCATAACTCTGTCCAGAATCAAACTGATGATTATTTTCTCATAAATTTGTTATTTTTTCCGTGTTCTTGACGTGTTGGATGGAGGGAGAAAACAAATGGCACGGCTGTTTTGTTGAGTATATACATATGTGTGTACATTTTACTTTTTTTTTTTTTTTTTTTTTTTTTTTTGATGTTAAAGATTGTCTGTCATGAACAGATAATGCAGATTTATAATGATTGTTGATTGTTACTCAAGTTGTTACCTATTGCCTGGTTGTTATGTTTAGTCTGTCTAGTCGAGCTTTTGTGCAGAAATAAACAATGCTTTGATATGGATTTACAGTGTGATTGCTTGAATCTGTTTGAAGTGCGAGTGTCTGTCTTTCTGTCTTTTCTATTTACTCTCTGTCTGTCTGGCCGGCTGACTGGCTGACTGACTGGCTGGCATGACTGGCTGGTTGACTGGCCAGCTGGCTGGCTTACTGGCTGTCTCTGCTCTCTGCTCTCTCTCTCTCTTCTCTCTCTGTCCTCTCCTCTCTCTCCTCTCCTCTCTCTCTTCTCTCTCTCTCTCCTCCTCTCTCTCTCTCTCTCTCTCTCTCTCTCTCTCTCTTTTGTGTCCTTGTTTTCCGAATCATTCAGTTACTAATATGTACTGGTAAATAAAATGCGATACATTTTACATAAAAGTGAAAAATGTGTCATCTTTCTCTTAAGTGTGCATAGCAATACTTTTTTTTTAAACCTAACATACTCATGAAAACACACACACACAGACACACACACACACACACACACACACACACACACACACACACACACACACACACACACACACACACACACACACACACAGTCTCTCTCTCTCTCTCTGCCCTCTCTCACACACACACACACACAGTCTCTTTCTCTCTCTACCCTCTCTCTCTCACACACACACACACACACACACACACACCACACACATATTTTTCACACATACGGTACATTACCTAAATCATTGAAACACCTGCCTGAGACATGAAAGATCCTGGATTCGAATCCCGAATCATTTCCAGTTTGTTTGTTTTTTCCTCTCATATTATGAAGCTTGAGTGGTGGTCTGGAAGCCAGTCTTTCAAGAGAGCTGATGACCTGGCCTGGTGTTCTCTGTGCAGCAACCACATAGTACAATGCATATGATAAAACCCACAGTAAGAAGGCAATTGTCCAAAATTCTGCAGAAACATGCAGACACCCCTACCCCCCAATATGCTAAGGGAGAAACAAAAACTTCTGTTCTGTATTGATTATGTTGTCTCCATTATCCATTAGATGGTCCCACTTTTAAATTCTAGGCAGGTTTGTTGTTGTTGTCGTTGTTGTTGTTTGTTTGTTTGTTTTAAATTTCTAGGCAGGTTTGTTGTTGTTGTTGTTGTTGTTTGTTTGTTTTAAATTCTAGGCATGGTTTTGTTGTTGTTGTTGTTGTTTTGTATTTGTGTTTTGTTTTGGGTTGTTGTTGTTTTTCTGTTGTTGTTGTCGTTTTGTTTGTTTTTTTGTTTTTTGTGTGTGTGTGTGTGGTGTGTGTGGGGGGAGGTTGTTTGCTTGTTTGGTTGGTTGGCTGGTTGTTTGGTTGGTTGGGTTTGTGTGTGTGTGTGTGTGTGTGTGTGTGTGTGTGTGTGTGTGTGTGTGTGTGTGTGTGTGTGTGTGTGTGTCTGTGTGTGTGTGTTTGTGTGTGTGTGTGGTGTGTCTGTGTGTGTGTGTGTGTGTGTGTGTGTGTGTGTGTGTGTGTGTGTGTGTGTACATCGCCAAGTTTCTTAATGATCACTTGTTTCTTATGCAATGACAAGTATCGGACAAAATCACTGGGACTTTCTTTTTCATTCTTTCTTTCTTTCTTCTTTCTTTCTTTCTTTCTTCCAGTGACACATCTCTTGTGCAGTGACTCTTTTCTGGTACAGATACACACTTGCACAGTGACACATCCCATGTGCAGTAACACGCTCATAGTGTACACATTTTGGTACACACAATCACAATATTTGTGTAACAGATACATGCCTTAATTAAATGAATAAGCATGGTATAAAGTGAGGAGACTTTTTTGTCAGTGAATGAATATCACCCACCTGAACCCACGGCTTACATCTTGTGCAACATATATCTTATCAGTAGACCATTATTTTGTGCAAAGAGCTGATCAACTGTTTCGAAGTTATATAGTAGTACTCATCATCATCATCAGGTGCCCTGCCGCATGGCGTTGGCGACCATGGACTTCCAACCATCTCTATCTCTCGTTGCCCCCAGCATCTCCCCCACCCTCTTCATCCGCAGCCACTCTGCAAGTCCGTCCAGCATTCTCTCCCTGGGTCTACCTGGTGCTCTCTTTCCCTCCAGCTTTCCCGCTGTGATCAGGTGCTCCAACTCCCCCTTCCTCATAAAATGGCCTATAAATGTTGCTTGTCTTTTCCTAATCTTCCTTATGAGTGATCTATTTGTGTCTGCCTCCATCCAGACTGTCTCGTTTGTTTTCTTTGCTGTCCATGGAACTCTCAACATTCTTCTGAGAAACCACATCTCGGCTGCCTCGATCCTGCTCTGGCTTTGCTTGCTGACTGTCCACGCCTCGCATCCGTACAACAGTACTGGTTCTATGTAACATTCAAGGATTCTCTTTCTGATGTTAATTGATAGACATTTGTTGGTAAGAATGCTTGTCATCTTCTTGAATGCTGTTTTGGCTTGGCCGATTCTGCCAGCTATTTCCGATGTGCTTCTGCCGTCTGATGAAATACCGTTCCCAGGTATTTGAACTTATTAACCTGTGTCAAGGTTGTGCCATTTGTTTTTATTTTGCATGAGGGAATTTCATGTTTTTTACTGATCACCATGACTTCAGTCTTCCTGCTGTTTAGTTCCAACCCCTTACCTTTGCTTTCTGTTTCTAGTATATTCACAAGGTTTTGTAGGTACTAGTAGTAAGAAACTCTGGGGAGAGCCAGACAGCAGAAGGTCCTCAGAGGAGAAACCCCTGTCAAGCAAGTGTTTCAGCCCTTAACTATAGAATTTGACAAGCTTTTGGATAAAAAAAAAACAACAACAACAATAGAATGTCTTGCCCAGTGGCCACGGGTCTTCCAACAAGGACAAACTCTTCTCTTTTAAAGTGCACAAACACCATATTGAAGTGAAAACAGGGACTGTTAAAATGTACCAGATGTGTAGTTTTTGTACATGGATGTACATAGCTTATACTATACACAGTCTTGAAACAAAGTGGTTGTCTGCTTCAGTATCTTTAGCGAGTGAAAGTATACAAAAAATTATCAAACCCAAATCCAGACGAAACAAAAAATTAAAACAAAAACAAAAAACAAATAACTAAAACCCTTAGTAGTTACCTCCTCAGCCCCAAACCGAGTTCTGCAAATGTCTCAGGTGTCACTAACCCTTTGACTCCCGCATCCTATCCACCAACTGCAAAAAAATTAACCCTTTGACCCCCTCACCCTATCCACCAGCTTCCTGCAGGAAGCTGGTGGATAGGGTGAGGGAATCAAAGGGTTATGCTTTTGCTTTGCTGGCATGGTTGACAAAGCCAAGAAGCTGGTGGATAGGGTGAGGGAGTCAAAGGGTTAAGCTTTTGCTTTGCTGGCATGGTTGGCAATGCAGGATGCTGGTGGAAAAGGTGTGGGAGTCAAAGGGTTGGTACGTAAATGGGTTGAAAATCAGCTGAATTGTCTTGGGCATGTTTCAGTATCGCCGGTGGTGTCACGAGGTGGACGATGGCTGTGTCCCAGACGATCTGAAGGAGAAGATCTTCCGCTGTGACGGCTCGTCCTCACCACCACCCTGCTCTCCTAAAGCTGACGTTAGAGACGTCACGTAAAGACAGAGAGACAGAGACCACGTCAAGCGGACAAGTAACCAGTTTCTCCTCTACCTGAGAAAACAAAAAACAAAAAACGTTTGCTTTGAGTTTGACTAAATGTAGTCAGTCACCAGTCATCATTAGAGACTCGAAAAGAAAAAAAAATCCCTGTACATTAATGTTTTGCCTCCTGTGGACATCATTCTTTTCTGATGCTGTGTGATGAGGATATGGGGACACCCCCGTCATACCACATTTTCACCAGTCATTTAGCTTTGAACCCAACGCTGTGTGATGCTGTACAGTGCCTCGGAGCATGTTCTGAAGATGTGATATGGACAATTCAAAGACATACTTCACGGTGGAGATATGTCATGTCATTGTGGTGATGGGCAGTGTTGGATGTTTGTCGTGTGTCCAGAGACTTGCAAAGTGGAGGGCATATTTTTGATTCATTATGATGCATGGATTCTGTTTTGATATATCAGATCTTCAAGAATTTTTAATGTCTTTTTGAATTTTCATTTTAATATGCCGTCAAGTGTGTAATCCTCACCAGCATGTTTTGCTGTATAGTTTTTTAAAAGTTTCAATTTTTTGGCAAGTTTTCTTGATTTGATTTTCCCATTTGATTAAGTGTTTATATCATTACCAGCAGGTTTTGCTATAAGAATTTCTAATGATTTTGTCTAATATTTCTTGGCAGTGTATATAGACAGTTCTCTTTGAGAAAGTTACACAGATGTATCTCATTCGCCCATCTTTTTTCAATTAATCTACTTGTCGTGCTAGTGTTAGTGACTGCGTGGTTAAGCTGGTTACTTGTATTTGCATGATCTTAGAGGGAACTCTCACTGGTTGTAAGATTTGCTGTCTAGAAGAAATACAGACTGTCTTTCACCTTTGTATAATTATATCTTGATATTTTTATTGTTCTTATTGCTTGCCATATCATGTTTTCCATACTCCAACCTCCTTCTTCCCACCCATCCCCGAAGAAAGGAAAAAAATCAGAATTTTTTTTTATGTTAAACAACTATTTAACAAAATTTTGATAAAGATGAACATGCCCTCACAAATCTTTCACGGATATTTGTGCCGTGGTCGTGATTCAGCCTCTCATTATTCTCTTTGTTGTGATCGAAGAAAAAAAAATTAGAGGATGTTGTGATTGGTAGGCTATTGATTTATACGATGCTGAATCGTTGTCAAAACAGTTGATAGTTTAAAAGGCATGGAAATGAACGACAGGAAGAGAGAGAGAGGGAATACGGTTGATGCCAGTATACATAACGAAAGTTAGTGTAGGGTACAGCCCTGTCTTGCATTCTCAAAATCAAAAATGGAACTCATGTAGTCACCAGTCATCATTAGAGAATCGAAAAGAAAAAAATCCCTGTACATTACATGTTTTGCCTCCTGTGACTCATAGCTCATAGCATCGTTGCTATCATCCTTATTCTGGCCATTTCAGGCTTGTAAAACCTTGTCCCAAAACCCTTTCTTGCAATCTCAAAATCAGAAATGAAACACATAGCATCATCACTATTATCCTTATTATCGTCATCATAGACTTGTAAAAATTTGTCCCACAACCCTGTCTTGTGGTCTCAAAATCAGAAATGAAACACATAGCATCATCACTTATTATCGTCATCATAGGCTTGTAAAACCTTGTCCCAAAACCCTGTCTTGTGGTCTCAAAATGAGAAACGAAACTCATAGCATCATCACTTATTATCGTCATCAAAGGCTTGTAAAACCTTGTCCCAAAACCCTGTCTTGTGGTCTCAAAATGAGAAACGAAACTCATAGCATCATCACTTATTATCGTCATCAAAGGCTTGTAAAACCTTGTCCTAAAACCCTGTCTTGTGGTCTCAAAATCAGAAATGAAACTGATAGCATCATCATATCATCCTTATTCTCTCCATCATAGGCTTGTAAAACCTTGTCCCAAAACCCTGTCTTGCGGTCTCAAAATGAGAAACGAAACCCATAGCATCATCATATCATCCTTACTCTCGTCATCATAGGCTTGTAAAAATTTCTCTCAGATTCCGTGGCCTTTCATCCCCTGCTGTCATGGTGATCTCAGTTTGCTGACTCTGGAGGTCCGAAATGATGGGAGTGGGAGTAATGACGCAGGAACAGCGTAAAAGAAGGGGCAGCCAAAAAAAACAAAAACAAACAGAAACAAAAACAAAAAAGCAACAGCAACAACAACAGTAAACAAAGGAGAGGACAAAGGAAGTAAAGGTGGGAGGAGGAAAGAGGAAGCACGTATATATTGGGGTTGGTGTGGGAAAAGATGGAAGCGTATGGTATTGACGTACGTTTTAAACAGCGCTTTTCAGACACGTCATTATCAACTACTGTGTGTCATCACATTCCGTTTCCTGACTGCTTCTTTCCTGTGAAAATGAAAGTATCCCCCCCACCCTCCACCCTCCACCCTCGCCATTCCCATCCTTCCCACTTTTGTCCAGTTATGGAGGAAGTAATTCATTTTTGTTGGACGTTCATTGTGATGATATTTCATAGAAATTTGTTTTAATTGGACGTTCATGATGGCGGATAATTTCGTAGACTTTGTTTTGTTGTTTTACACATTCGTGCTTGTAAGCTTGTCCTGGAGCTGGTTATGTAGTCTGGATGATACAGCAGGCATGTACTTTAACATAGACATGTAATGATGATGGTTTCTCACATGGATCTGACGGATTAAATAGGCATGCAGGTCCTTTATCGGCAGGCCCGAGTCTTCAGGTAGGATGCCAGACCAGGTCTGGAGGCGGACGTTCTTCCACACTACATGGGAAGGAGTCTTGTGGCCACGGGTGCCGCTGTTTGCTTCTGTTGAATGGCAGCTGTTCTGTGCTGATCAAATGTGATGGGGGCCCTGCGTGCGCTGCTGTCACCAGCTAACTGTTGCTATGTAAAGACAAAAGTGTAAATTTGAATATGAATTTGAAGCGAAAGAGAGAGGGAATGGGCGCCACCCTCGTGGTGCTGGCCCTGGGAAAGTTGAGGTCTCTGACACCTCACTCCTCTACGACCCCAGGGTTATGGAACTATCTAGGTAGGGGCCTCAGGACGTGGCCAGCTCGTGGGTTTATGTGCAGGCTTGGGGCTCGTGCCGTGATCGTTCTGGGTCTTCTCCATCGCGTGGCACCTGTGACACGTTGGTCCATATGGAATTCATTCCGAGCGCAGAGACGTCATCTTGAGAAATTGGAACTGAAAGTTACTGATGGCAATGTCTTCCTATTTGATGGTGATGATGCCACAGCTCATGAGGCTGATTTTCCGAGTGTTCTTGTATCGTTTTAGTGGTCTGCCCTGGTCGTGGTATCCTTGTTCCAGTTCACCATAATTATAGGAGCATCTTTGGGATGTGATCGTCTTTATGGAATGTGCAGAGGCACACGTTACAGGACATTCATGTTTACTCGTGTGAGTGTATACACATGTATACATTGAACGTATGCACACATGTACATACGCTCACCATGCATGCATGCACACGCACACACGCATGTACTCGCACACTCATCCACAACTATTCATACAAACACGGAACTACACACTGTATGACTGCATACAGTGCTTACCGTCGTAATATACCCTCACGTCAACACTCCATGGGAAATACAGACACCTGCTGAGTTGGTCAGGCTTCATGATCAGCACTGAAATCTGTATCCGTATGTGCAATAGATAAGGCCAGACTGTGTCGTTCAAGCTTTTTATACCTGTGAGAGAGTTGTGGGCAGGAGCCAACTCTTATTACCGGTCGTGAGAGAAAAACCATTTTAAGCTGACTTGGGTGAGATTTGAACTTAAGTGTCCAGACTCTGTGATGCCAAGCAGAGATGGTGGGTGATGATAACTGCTGCTTTTTGCTTTCTGTATTCTGTCTGTTTCAACAGGAAGACTTCATGTTGTAGAAGAGGCGTGGTCAGTAGGCGTGGTCAGTAGGGAGATAAAGCTCCCACCTTCCGGTCGGTTTTGCATGGTCAGAATTTGGACCGAGAAAACTTTTTTTTTTCCTTTTCATTTTATTTCACTTCAGCGTGTTTGGGTCCGTTGTTGGACATAAGCCTTCCTCATCTAACGCCACTGTTGCCGGTTAACTGCTATTCTGGTCCATTGTTTGTCGAACTTTTCTAGATCGTCTCGCCATCTGGTTCTCTGGCGACCTCTGTTCCTTTTTCGGCGTCGAGGGATCTAGTGTGTCACTTTGGTGGTCCATCTGTTGTCAGATCTCCTAATGACATGACCGGCCCAGTTCCACTTTCGTTTACAAAGTCATTTTATTTCACCCGACTATAATTACTTTTTTTTTTCTTTGGGGGCTAAGGAAAACTTTGTACAGTATGCTTTCAATTCACACAGCTGTGACTGGGTGGGGTACCTGATACTGTTCAGAGTTGGGAAAGGTAAAGATAAGAGGAGAAAGAATCCAGGCCCCCATAATGCTGTACATGTGAACAGTGTGTGTACTACTACTCTCTCGCCCATGACCACAAGATTGTGGGACAGTCTTTGTGTAACTTTCACCAAGTGCAAACTCAGTGTATATCAATATTCTTTTTTTCTTCTGTTCTTCTACAGTGAATTTGATAACTTTGGTGATGACAGCTGCTGATGCTGACGGTGATGATTACTTCAGTGATGATGATATGACGGTGATAAACCATGCTGGTCTTTAATAATGCGGTGTTGTTGGGCTGGTTATTTGGGATGTTGATGCAAAATCGTGGTGACGATGATAATGTTCAGGCTCATGATTATGCTGATTTTAGTGATTGATATTTTTTGTTTTTGTTTGGGGGGGTGGGGGTGGAAATGATGAACAGTTTGATGATATTGACAATGACCTGCAGTATGATGATGAGGACAGTTTGATGATATTGACAATGACCTGCAGTATGATGATGAGGACAGTTTGATGATATTGACAATGACCTGCAGTATGATGATGAGGACAGTTTGATGATATTGACAATGACCTGCAGTATGATGATGAGGACAGTTTGATGATATTGACAATGACCTGCAGTATGATGATGAGAACAGTTTGATGATATTGACAATGACCTGCAGTATGATGATGAGGACAGTTTGATGATATTGACAATGACCTGCAGTATGATGATGAGAACAGTTTGATGATATTGACAATGATCTGCATTATGATGATGAGGACAGTTTGATGATATTGACAATGACCTGCATTATGATGATGAGGACAGTTTGATGATATTGACAATGACCTGCAGTATGATGATGAGGACAGTTTGATGATATTGACAGTGACCTGCAGTATGGTGATGAGAACAGTTTGATGATATTGACAATGACCTGCAGTATGATGATGAGGACAGTTTGATGATATTGACAATGACCTGCATTATGATGATGAGGACAATTTGATGATATTGACAATGATCTGCATTATGATGATGAGGACAATTTGATGATATTGACAATGACCTGCAGTATGATGATGAGAACAGTTTGATGATATTGACAATGACCTGCAGTATGATGAGGACAATTTGATGATATTGACAATGACCTGCAGTATGATGATGATGACAGTTTGATGATATTGACAATGACCTGCAGTATGATGATGAGGACAGTTTGATGATATTGACAATGACCTGCAGTATGATGATGAGGACAATTTGATGATATTGACAATGACCTGCATTATGATGATGAGGACAGTTTGATGATATTGACAATGACCTGCAGTATGATGATGAGGACAATTTGATGATATTGACAATGACCTGCAGTATGATGATGAGGACAGTTTGATGATATTGACAATGACCTGCAGTATGATGATGACAGTTTGATGATATTGACAATGACCTGCAGTATGATGAGGACAGTTTGATGATATTGACAATGACCTGCAGTATGATGATGAGGACAATTTGATGATATTGACAATGACCTGCAGTATGATGATGAGGACAGTTTGATGATATTGACAATGACCTGCAGTATGATGATGACAGTTTGATGATATTGACAATGACCTGCAGTATGATGATGAGGACAATTTGATGATATTGACAATGACCTGCATTATGATGATGAGAACAGTTTGATGATATTGACAATGACCTGCAGTATGATGATGACAGTTTGATGATATTGACAATGACCTGCAGTATGATGATGAGGACAATTTGATGATATTGACAATGACCTGCAGTATGATGATGAGGACAATTTGATGATATTGACAATGACCTGCAGTATGATGATGATGACAGTTTGATGATATTGACAATGACCTGCATTATGATGATGAGGACAGTTTGATGATATTGACAATGACCTGCAGTATGATGATGAGGACAGTTTGATGATATTGACAATGACCTGCAGTATGATGATGAGGACAATTTGATGATATTGACAATGATCTGCATTATGATGATGAGGACAATTGTGATGATATATTGTGACAATGACCTGCAGTATGATGATGAGACAGTTTGATGATATTGACAATGACCTGCAGTATGATGATGAGGACAGTTTGATGATATTGACAATGACCTGCAGTATGATGATGAGGACAATTTGATGATATTGACAATGATCTGCATTATGATGATGATGACAGTTTGATGATATTGACAATGACCTGCAGTATGATGATGAGGACAATTTGATGATATTGACAATGACCTGCAGTATGGTGATGATGACAGTTTGATGATATTGACAATGACCTGCAGTATGATGATGATGACAGTTTGATGATATTGACAATGACCTGCAGTATGATGATGAGGACAGTTTGATGATATTGACAATGACCTGCATTATGATGATGATGACAGTTTGATGATATTGACAATGACCTGCAGTATGATGATGAGAACAGTTTGATGATATTGACAATGACCTGCAGTATGATGATGATGACAGTTTGATGATATTGACAATGACCTGCAGTATGATGATGAGGACAGTTTGATGATATTGACAATGACCTGCAGTATGATGATGAGGACAGTTTGATGATATTGACAATGACCTGCAGTATGATGATGAGAACAGTTTGATGATATTGACAATGACCTGCAGTATGGTGATGATGACAATTTGATGATATTGACAATGACCTGCATTATGATGATGAGGACAGTTTGATGATATTGACAATGACCTGCATTATGATGATGAGGACAGTTTGATGATATTGACAATGACCTGCATTATGATGATGAGGACAATTTGATGATATTGACAATGACCTGCATTATGATGATGAGGACAATTTGATGATATTGACAATGACCTGCATTATGATGATGAGGACAATTTGATGATATTGACAATGACCTGCAGTATGATGATGATGAGGACAGTTTGATGATATTGACAATGACCTGCAGTATGATGATGAGGACAGTTTGATGATATTGACAATGACCTGCAGTATGATGATGAGAACAGTTTGATGATATTGACAATGACCTGCATTATGATGATGATGACAGTTTGATGATATTGACAATGATCTGCATTATGATGATGATGACAGTTTGATGATATTGACAATGACCTGCAGTATGATGATGAGGACAGTTTGATGATATTGACAATGACCTGCAGTATGATGATGATGACAGTTTGATGATATTGACAATGATCTGCATTATGATGATGAGGACAGTTTGATGATATTGACAATGACCTGCAGTATGATGATGATGATGGTGATAAATGTGATGGGGGCAGTGATGGTGATGAAGAGTGTGTAAAATATGTTATTTTTCTCAGTCGTGATGAAGCTACCACTGATGATGATAACTTGAGGGTGATTGTAATAACGTTTTGTGATGACGTTAGGACACGAACGTTAGAAACTAACGTGTAGATATTTTGTGATTGTACATTACTGTATAATTTACATTACTTGTAAATCAATGATATCAGATTTTGACTCAGGCTGAATGTATGTACAGTTCTTGCATTTGGCCTTTGCAGAATGTAAGTGTATGGTTTTAAATGTCTGACAAAGAAATCACGCACATCATGCATCTGTACACTTTTATCCATGCATGTTTGCACGTAATTTCTGTTTTACTAAGAAGGTGTTTTGAGTGATGTCTTGTCTTACGTTTTCTTTTTTAATCCTCTGAGCAATATTTTTCTTGACTTTTCATACGTACTTGTGTGTGTGTGTGTGTGTGTGTGTGTGTGTGTGTGTGTGTGTGTGTGTGTGTGTGTGTGTCTGTGTCTGTGTGTGTGTGTGTGTGTGTGTGTGTGTGTGTGTGTGTGTGTGCGTGCGCGCGCGCGCCAACAGACGAAGATAGCACAAAATCCATACGTTCAGAGCAGAGCACTATTACATATATATCTTAATAAGTATAATGACTGTTATAATATTTATTATACCATTCTTAACACACTAGCTCACGAGATATTCAGCTTTCAAGCATTATTGGCTAATGTGTGATGCGAGACCAATGTATGTCCATTTTCATGTCCAAATGTGGATTAATAAAAAAAAAAAATTAAAAAAACATTGAATTGATATGAACTGAATCTGAATTCCTCCACAACCAAAGAAGGCCTGAGTGGTGTAGAGGTAGATCTCTCGCCTTCTACTGCACAGGTTCGAGCCTGACAATTATGGC
>JAPXFY010000027.1:49367822-49445322 GCA_030674185.1 Monoplex corrugatus
CCATACTCTGTTTTCAATATCTACATTCAAATATCACACCAACAAATTTGTCAGAACTTCTCCTGTTCTACAAACCCCCTAAAGCCAGGCTCTCAGGTCTCTCCAGGAACTTCTCTCTGAATCGTACCTTGCTTCTTTCTATTTGCAAAACGAAAGCCATCTGTTTTTTTGGCTCAGCAACTTGGAAACTCCCTTCCAGTGTCTTAAAGACGAAGCAAACGTCTGTTTACAGAATGAATTCTTTCAGAAATATCCCCGAAGTTGCATAGATTGATGCTTGTGGCTCTTCTAGGTTAAATCGTATTGCTGCCTCTCTCTGTTTTTATCTCTGTCTGTCTGTCTGTCTGTTTGTCTGTGCTTGCCTGCCTGCCTGTCTGTCTGCCTGTCTGTCTGTCTGTCTATCTCTCTCTCTTTCTCTCAATCTGTTCGTCTGTCCCTGTCTGGCTGTCTGCCTGTCTCTGTCTGCCTGTCTGTCTGTTTGTCTGGTTGTCTGTCTGACTGTCTGTCTCTCTCTCTCTCTGTCTCTGTCTCTGTCTCTGTCTGTCTCTCTCTCTCTCTCTCTCTCTCTCTCTCTCTCTCTCTCTCTCTCTCTCTCTCTTTTCTCTGCATGTACATGTGTGTTTGTATATGAAAGCGTTCTGTTGTATTTTTTCCCCTCATGTACTGTTTCTACTAGTGATATCATTAGCTATTTCTGATATCATGTAATTATTTGTGATTATTTGTTGTTTCTAATTTCACGTTAAGATCTCTTGTTATTTTTGATGAACTATGCATATGTTGCATTGGTGCGTGTGTATGTGTGTCCGGATACGTTTCTGCTGCATTAATACATTGACCTGGCAAATCATCTACACCAATTTTTTTTCTATTGTAAAATGCAGCTAGCGTGCTTTGGCATGGCGACTGTTTGTGCGACACAAATGAAATTATTCTTGCTATTATTATCGTATAGACTTTTTTTGTCGAGCAAAATGCTTTACACATAACAACAACAACCACAATAATAACAACAACAATAATACTAATAATGATAATAATAATAATGATAATCATCATCATCATCATCAGGTGCCCTGTCGCATGGCGTTGGCGATCATGGACTTCCGTCTGTCTCTATCTCTTGTCGCCCCAAGCATCTCCTCCACCCTCCTCGTCTTCAGCCACTCCGCAAGTCCGTCTAGCATTTTCTCCCTGGGTCTACCTGGTGCTCTCTTTCCCTCCAGCTTTCCCGTTGTGACTAGGTGCTCCAAATCCCCCTTCCTCATAAAATGGCCTATAAATGTTGCCTGTCTTTTCCTAATCTTCCTTAGGAATGATCTACTTGTGTCTGCCTCCATCAAGACTGTCTCGTTTGTTTTCTTTGCTGTCCATGGAACTCTCAACATTCTTCTTAGAAACCACATCTCGGCTGCCTCAGTCTTGTTCTGGCTTTGCTTGTTGACTGTCCACGCCTCACATACGTACAACAGTATTGATTCTACAGAACATTCAAGAACTCTCTTCCTGATATTAATTGATAGGCATTTGTTGGTAAGAATGCTTGTCATCGTTTTGAATGCTGTTTTGGCTTGGCCGATTCTGCCGGCTATTTCCGATGTGCATCTGCCGTCTGATGAAATGACCGTTCCCAGGTATTCAAACTTATTAACCTGTGTCAAGGTTGTGCCATTTGCTGTTATTTTGCATGAGGGGAATTCATGTTTTTCACTGATCACCATGACTTCAGTCTTCCTGCTGTTTAGTTCCAACCCCTTACCTTTGCTTTCTATTTCTAGTATATTCAGAAGGTTTTGTAGGTCCCTTTCATTTTCTGCAATTAGCAAGGTGTCATCTGCGTATCGAAAATAATGATAATAACAATAATAACAAAACATGTCATTTCACTTTTATAGCGCAAACAGTTCATGTCAAAAGCATGCTTGTTGCACTTAGAGAAAGAAAACAAACAATGCACATGCACACACACACACACACACACACACACACACACACACACACACACACACACACACACACACACACACACACAGAGGATGCTAGGCTAGGCTACACTGTCTTCTAGGCATATGACGCTTGACCCAAGTTGTCATCCTGTATCTCTCCCTCTCCCTCCCTCCCTCTCTCTCTCTCTCTCCTCTACACACACAAACACACACAAACACACGCACACACACACACGCACACACACACACTCACACCTCCCCCCTCCGCACACACACACAGAGGATGCTGAATCAGAGTACACTCAGCCTGTTATGCATGTGATCTTTGAATTGATCCGTGTTTTCATCCTATCTCTTTCACCTACAGAGAGAGAGAGAGAGAGAGAGAGAGAGAGAGAGAGAGAGAGAGAGAGAGAGAGAGAGAGATCCTGACATACCGGCATATTTGATTTAGAAAAAAATGAAACAAAAAACAAAACAAAAACCGCCTAACGGGAGTGCAGTATGGGAGTTTTGATAATATTGGCGGGTATTGACGGTGCCACGTCCACGTAGTTCTGAAGAACCTCTCGAATTCATATTCATTTCCTTTCGCCACAATGGTTTTGCCATGTGAAACTCTGGCTGCTTTGATTTTTGTATTGAGATGCAGACTGAACGTGCATTCCAGAGTGGTGCAACACTGAAATGGTTGTCAACTTCCTTTTGTTTGTACAGTAAATACAGATGTATAAGCTTCTTCATTCTAGGTGACATCAATGTCCACTATGACAACACTCACCGTTATGACACAAGACATATCATCAACTCTCTGTCCAATCACAATATGACTCAACACATTTCTGAACCAACCCATCAAAAAGGTCACATTCTTGACTGGATCATTTCTCGTGATCACCACAATTCAGCTACTAACAACTGCTTAGTTCTTTCTACCCGTCTAACTTCAGCCCTTCCATCTGACCACTCTGCAATTCTCTGTTCTCTTGACATTTCTCCTCCTTCCCGTACCACGCGCACAGTGACTCGACGCAATCTCAAATCTATCGACCTCTCCACATTTTCATCTGATGCCTCCCGTCTCCTTTCTGAAAAGTCACATAACCTTGCCGATGAATTCTATACTACTCTCCACCATCTTCTGGACACTCATGCTCCAGCCACAACCCGTCTTTTACCTGACCGCCCCCCTACCCCCTGGCTCACTCATGAGATTGCCTGTGCAAAACGTGCCCGCCGCAGAGCAGAGCGCCGCTGGCGCAAATCCAAACTCACTGTACACAGGCAACTTTTCCAAGCCTCAAAAACAAAAGTATCCACCCTCATTGCATCTGCAAAAACAAGCTATTTCCAAACCAAAATCCTGAATGCCTCTTCTTCAAAAGAACTCTTTACAACCATGAATCATCTCCTTGGCACACGAAAAGACTTACCTCTCCCAACAAAACATACAAATGAAGAACTCCCATCTGTATTCTCTAAGTATTTCACCACCAAAATACAAACTCTTCGTGACAGGCTTGACAGGACACCCTGTCAACCATGCCCACCTGACCCTTCCTTCTCTGGCACACCTCTCACTACTTTTACCCCAGTCTCACAAGAAGAAATTTTCAACACAATCAGATCCATGTCGTTCAAAACCTGCGAACTGGATCCTCTTCCAGGTTCTCTCTACTCCGATTGTCTCCCTACTCTCCTCCCATTCATCACTGACATCATCAACACTTCTTTTCAAACTAGAACTGTCCCAGATTCTTTCAAGTCTGCTATTGTTCACCCTCTCCTCAAGAAACACAATTTAGACCCAAATGAACTGAAAAATTACAGGCCTATCTCTAATCTCTCTTTCTTGTCAAAACTCCTTGAAAAAGTCGTCCTCAACCAGCTGAACTCTCACCTGTCTGCCAACAATCTCCTCAATCCTTTCCAGTCAGCCTACCGCCAGTGCCATAGCACTGAAACTGCCCTACTACACATTCTCAACAATCTCCTCCTTGCAACTGATACTGGCAAAGTCTCTCTCCTCACACTCCTTGATCTGTCTGCAGCTTTCGATACCATTGACCATGGTATTCTCCTTTCTAGACTTCATCATACTTTTGGCATCTCTGACATTGCTCTCTCCTTTTTCACTTCGTATTTATCAAACAGAAAACAAACTGTTCTCATCAATGGCACTTACTCTCAACCTGCATACCTGACCTGTGGTGTTCCACAAGGATCTGTCCTTGGCCCTGTTCTTTTCACTCTTTATACCTCCCCCCTGTCCACCATCATCAACTCCCACTCTATAAAACACCACTTCTATGCTGATGACACCCAACTTCAAGATAGTGACTCACCTGATAATATACAACGCCTGTTGACTCGCACCACTGAGTGTTACTCGGACATTAAGAACTGGATGACACACAATAGACTTCAGCTTAATGACGACAAGACAGAAGCTATCCTCATTGGCACCCGTCAGAAACTTTCCCAGCTGCCTCCTCTTTCTCTCCCATTATGTAACACATCAGTCCCAATTTCTGATTCAGCTAAAACCCTTGGTGTCTGCATTGACTCTACCCTGTCCATGAACAACTTTGTTTCTCAAACTGCCAGATCTTGCTACTATCATCTCCATCGTATAAGCCTGATCAGGAAGTATCTCTCTGTCGAAACAACTGCAAAACTCGTTCTCTCCTTCATAATGTCTCGCATTGACTATTGCAATTCACTCCTGTCTGGTCTTCCTGCCTCCACCATTCACATCCTACAGCGCATTCAAAACAATGCTGCACGCCTTGTACTCAAAAAGAAAAAAGCTGACCACATATCTCCTCTCCTGGCACAACTTCACTGGCTCCCTGTATCAAAGCGCATACAGTACAAACTAGACACCATGTGCTACAAAAGCCTCAATAACGCAGCCCCCGATTACCTGTCAAGCCTACTTGAGATCTATGTTCCCTCACGTACCCTCCGCTCTGCCTCCGATCCTCTGACTTTTCGCTTTCCACGCACTAAGCTCAATACCTATGGTCCACGAGCCTTCTCTGTTTCTGGTCCACTCTCCTGGAACAAACTTCCTCTCTCAGTCCGTCAGCAACCTACTTTTGCCTCCTTCAAGTCCGCTCTCAAAACTCACCTTTTCTCCTCTGCATAAAATCCTAACCTCACTCAACCCCCCTCTGCAGCCTGTCTCCGCTCGGAGGGGAATCACTTTGTTTTAATATATAATTGGATATGATGTGCTCTCTGTGGTTTTCCATTGGTTTTATTCTTGCTTTTATTGCTTTTATTCTTTTCTCCCCATTTGTGGCCATGCATGTGTGTGTGTGTGTGTGTGTGTGTGTGTGTGTGTGTGTGTGTGTGTGTGTGTGTGTGTGTGTGTGTGTGTGTGTGCGTGCGTGCGTGTGTGCGTGTGTGTCTTTTCGGCGCTTGGATTTGATTTTGTCGAGATTTGCGCTATATAAATATTGTAATTATTATGTATGCATGTGCGTACGTATGTATGTATGTATGTATGTATGTATACGCTTAGATTTATGTATGTATGTATGTATGCATGTATACGCTCAGCTTAGATTTATGTATGTAAGTATGTAGGCATGTATGTATGCATGTATACGCTCATATGTATGTAGGTATGTATGCATGTATACGCTCAGCGCTTAGATTTGATTTTGTCAAGATTTTGCGCTATATAAATAAAATATATTATTATTATTAAATATATTATTTAAAAAATAATAAAAAAAATATTAAAAAAACAAGTCAGTAATTAGCGTAGGGCACGATCAAAAGATTGTTAGGTACTTAGATATTCAGTTAGACTAGTTAGTGCTGCTGATCAAAAGATCAGATAGAGGTCGTAATAACCTGAGATAATCTGTAATCGGATCGTATCGTATGATGCACATGAACAGCAAGGGTCATGCCCCTTTTCTTATTTACCCCGGAACCGAGTAACGGAATCAGCCGAAGTTTAGATACTCTCACGGAAACTTCCGACCTTCCCCGAATGACAATCAGCAATGGCGAGACAGAAGGATTATTAAGTGAATGATATTGCTTCTGCAATGGAGACTACTCGTGGAAGGGAAAGACAGCAGTGACGTTGGTGTGAGTGTAGATTAATTCACTGACAGATGTCGCAGTTTATTAACTATGACTTCAAGACAAATTTTAATCATGTACAATTATTTTTCAGTTCGGTATTCTCAGTCAGTGAGTCAGATCCGTCTCCTCGCAACCTCCTGAGATTGAAAAGGAATTTTCGGTACGACGAGGATTAGGCCTGTTGTTTATTGATTTTATATTACGCGTTCTGTAGGCCTAGCACTTGATTAACAAATCAGTAGTGATTAAGAATACGGCAGTATTGTTTAGGCCTACGTATCTTTGAGCCGTAAATGTTTTCTTCTTGTCAGCATTTGATGATTCAGATTCACCTCACGACATACTTCAAAAATGTCAAGATATCCCACGTATCAGTTTGCATTGTCAAGTTATCTATTACTCACATGGCATGAAGATGACCATTTTCACGTTATAACAGCAACATGATTCATATTGATTTCAAAAGATCGTGCAGATTGGGGAGATTCACAGAAGCTTCAAGTGTGTATGACTATGATTACTCACATGCTTCATCATGTTCATGTGTGAATGACTACTGAAGTCGACATTGTGAGTCATTTTATCGATACACAGTGAAGCAGATGGCTCGTATATCGTGTGGTTGGGGTTCAGCTCGTTCACCAGAAACTGAGACTTTTGGCGGAGGGGTTTGGGCTAGGGTGTGCCTGTCCACAATTTTGCACCAATCCCCCAGCCCACATGTGCACAGGTGGGGCAGGTAAAATGGTCAGATATGAGGAAGCATTTGCTGGGTGGTAGTGTGCATAGCACAGCTAATGACTGTCATGTGTTCTCAGTCTGACTCAGTGACTGTTTCTGATAAAATGTTTAGAGGTCAACCAGTGCTATGGAACAGGATCAGGCAGATGCTGAAATGCACCCTGTCAGTCTGTAAATGCTAGTAAACTAACAACTTTCGGCACACAAATTTAGTCTTTGTGATGTAAGCCTAACTATTTGTTATTTTAATATAGTTATTAGCCTAAGTAAGTTAATGTGCTAATGGGAAATTTTAATCGAATCACATTGCATTTCTGTATCATAGCATACATGTAGTGTATTGCATTTGTGTGTTTAGCAACATTTTATCTCAGCACAATTCAGCACATAGAACCTATGTGTATGTTTGTCTTTCTTTGCCCCTTATATAAGTTATAATGTTTGTTGCACTGTACATTTATAATATACTGTAACAATAACAGGGTTACCAACACTTTCTAGTTCTTGACAGGCCCTGAGAATGACTGCTGAAACTAGTAAACAGTAAAGTACACCTCAGCATACCATACCAATCTACAATATAGTTTACACACACACACACACACACACACACACACACACACACACACACACACACACACACACACACACACACACAGTGCTGCCAGTGCACACATAGTGATGCACATAATGTGACATATACATGTATGCACGTAGTGACATACTGACCTTTTGACAGATTCCTTGGACACACATGATCTTATACTAGGTACATACAACACACACACACACATGTATGCTATCTCTGTTTCTGTCTGTCTGTCTGTCTCTCTCTCTGTGTCTGTCTGTCTGTCTCTCTATCTGGCTCTCTCTCTCTCTCTCTCTCTCTCTCTCACACATACACACACACACACACACACACACACACACACACACACACACACACACACACACACACACACATACATGGATGTTGGCATGGTGAATTCTTTGACTTAATGCGTGCATACAGTATTGGTGGTCTTATTCAAAAGGTGTATGCATATGCTTCCACTGATCAATTTCCTTAAAGCCACAGCATGACTATATAAAGCACTGTTTGCCCAGGATGTCAGAAAGCACTGTGTGCCCGAGATGTGGGTTGCATTAATGGCAGATACCATGACATATGGGTGAAAACAGTTCAAATCTGATTTGAACCTAGATAGGTGGAGTTAGTGTCTGACGCACATCTTGCCTGATCATGAAGTGATGAACCTAAAAATATTATGTTAGGTCTGTGCACTGTTTCTGGGGCCACAATAGGGCTGCAGGCTTATCACTTTCAGTTTTAGCTTGACCAGACTATAATTGTAGGGCGTACCCAGTTTCTCCATGTGCGTGTGTGACTGCGCATGGAACCCTTACCCATTCTGCAATAAAACGAGCACTACGCACACGAGGGGATGGAAATCTGTGAATTAGCTCTTCTTACAAGTTACATGGTCTGTCAGATCAGCTGCCAGGCCTTTAAACACTTACGAATATAAGTTTATTAAATTTACACAGATTGAAAGAACCCAACTGCTATAAGAATGGGATGCAGACACTGTATTAGTGTATAGCTTGCCAGAATATTATTATCTTGCCTTTTCTGTTTGGGCTGAGATGTACTGTCTGCTAATACTAATAGTAATACTGTGTTTGCGTTTATAATCATAGGAGTTTCCTATTACTTCTTGTGATTTCTGGTTATTTTGTCTTGTCTCAGAACCATGGGAAGTGTACAAAGTTATATTCCATTTAGACACTCATGATAAACTTTTTTTTAAAGAAACTAGATTTCAGTGTGCGCTTTTGCTTACAAGTATGAATTTGGATGATACATGTATGTGTGGATAAATCAGGGTTTTGGTAGTTGAAATATTAACAGTTATGTATGTAGTGTCTTTCAAGTTTCATCAGTGGTTGACAGACTGTAAATGACAAAAATGGAATCACCACATTAACAACAGTGAAAAATGGAATCACCACATTAACAACAGTGAAAGATTCAGAGCCCGTTAGAATGGTCTATGTCTGATGTAAAATTGTATTGTATATATCATTATATGTGTTTAAAACTGGATTGACATCTTAAAAATCTCAACATTTGACAAAGTGTAGATGGGATATAATACATATATATATCATTATATCATAATCATGTCAGAAGTGACTGTAATGTGTACATGGTTTCTTATATTGTATACAGTTTATCATTGATTTGATATGTCTAGTAATGTAGTGTGTAAGAAATCCATTGGAAATTTTGCTCTGTGTTATGAAGCTTTTACTAAATTAATATCAGAGGGAAATGTGTATAAGTATTACCAACAGTCTTACGTGTTTAAAATTTGACGAATGCAGTAGTCAAGTGGGTAAATGATGGCCTTCCATTCTGGATTGTCCTGGGTTTGATTTGTGTAGACACTTCTTCCTCATGAGTAAAGGGTGGAGATTTTTTTCCAATCCCCCAGATCAACGTGTGCAGACCTGTCGGTGCCTTTTAAGCCCTTTTGATGTGTGTACCTGGCGTTGACCATTCCACCAAATTTATCACCACATGTTTTACTTTTATGAAACAAACCTGAATACAAATTATGTAAACATAACTAAGGACACTACAAAGCTGAATACAAATATAAACATAACTAAGGACATTAATAAAAGTAAAACATACGTGTAGACTAGAGCTTGTGTGTACAAATCCATGTTAATACAGGGGGGTGTGCAAAAGTAGTATACAGTTATGAAAAAAGAAAACATGTACAACACTCATTGCATTTATTATACAAATGAATATTCCATATATATCATTATATGTAATAACAAGCACAGCCTTAATCCCTCAGATACTCAAACTGGTTGCCCTCGGTATTCATACACTCCTCTAATCGAGAGCGGACATTCATGCACACTCTAGCACAAAGATCTTTATCAGCATCAATTTCTTGACAAGCCTGCAAGATGAACTGAATCATGTCATTAACAGTGCGCAGCTTGCGTGCAAAAACCCTTTCCTTTATATACCCCCCCCCCCCCAAAAAAAATGTCCATAGAGGTTAGATCAGGCGAACTAACTTAATGTGCTAATAATTTTAATGAATTAAGCATTTAATAGTGATGTGATACTTACTCAGTTACTGTATGCCTACTTTTGCACCCCCTGTATATAGACTTGATTTCTTTTCAGTGTTTCGTTTTCAGTGATGTACATTTGAGATGGTTATAACTTATACTATAGCCCAGATATGGCTGTGTGTAGTTGGCTAGGCTTTAAACAGTAATAATGGTAGTGATAGTAATTAGTAATTAATGATGATAATGATCATGATAATGATAATAATGGTAGTACTAGTGGTAATAATGACAAGAAAGAGGAGGATGTGATGATGATGATAATGTTAATAATAACAATAATAATGATGATGATTGTGAGGAAAAACAATTGTGTAAGACAGTGCATACAAGCTGGATATATATCATGAGTGTGAACACGTATACACACATGCACACATGCGCGCGCACACACACACACAGACACACACACACACAGAGACACACACACACACACACACACACACACACACACACACACACACACACACACACACACACACATACACACACACACACACACACACACACACACACACACAACACAGAAACATTTTCTTGTGGCAGGAATCTGTACTACTAGTATATATGATGATTCTGTGTAATGATTTGCCAATTCTGTGAAATCATTAAGATAGGAGATGATTACATTATTTCAGCAATATGTTGGTTAGTATATTGGTGGTCTGATAGTGATAGGCAGAATCAACAATTTCACAGTTTGGCCCAACGTGTACATTGAACAGTGCATAAAATCTCAGCTCACTTTTCTCCCTCACATGGTTTGAAATGGATGTAATTGTCTTGTACCAGAATCAGCCATTGCAATTGTGATGTTAAAAATCATGTTCACCATTGAATTGATTAAATAACAGACCTTCAAATCCATAATATTGTTTCTTTGCATAATTGATGAACCATCCAATGGACAAGTCAGAGTAGATTTGTTAGCCTTCTTTTGCATCGGAAATTTTATTTAAATTTGAAAAAAAAAAAAAGGGAGAAGAAGAGGAGTTGTACTAATTGAAGATTAGTTTCATGTGTGGAAACTTTGATAAAAGTGTGAGTAACTTCTCAGAATCTCAGGAGTCAGAACTCGTACAATAATTATTTGTAAATTTTCTAACAGATTGATATACAAATTGTTAATGTTCATACTCAGAAGTATGATTTTTGGTGTAACATTTGTTATTGGTTTTGTCATTTTCAGACTTTGACATAAGACAGCCTAGACCCTTATCAGTGTCGTGATGGCGGAGGAGGACCTGAAGGCAGAGTTGACATGTCCGATTTGCATGGACCTTTTCCGTGAGCCTCGGCGCCTGCCTTGTGGCCATGTGTACTGCCGAGTGTGCCTGCAGGACATGCTGACTCGCAAGTACCTAAATACTCGTGCCTCTGAGCGCATTTTGTCATGTCCTGAATGTCGACAGCGATACGACCTCACCTTCCAAGAAGCTGGGGTGGATGTGTTTACACGCGACTTCAAGCTTTTCCGCCTAGTGGAGTTGTTTGAGAAGAAGTTTTCTCGAGCCCATGAAGATGGAGAGGTTGAAAGGGGTGCTACAAGAATTTCACATGAAGAGACAGCAGTTAGTGTTCTTGGTTTCCCTTCTTGAAAATTTTGCGTGCTGCTACAACTTTCACTCTCATCTTTTCTTTGTTTGACATGGCCACGTTAGTGTTAGTGACAGCTTGTAGTGTGTTCCTTCATATTGATCACTGATGTAACAATTCCTCGTTTGCTTCAATTGCACCATCGGAATCTAGTATTACTAGTAATAACTTCGGCATTTGAGATTTAGAGGATTAAAAAAAGCAAATGTAGAGGAAAAACAAAACTTGAATTCTGGAATATCAGAGATTTAGAGGATTAAAAAAAAAGCAAAATGTAGAGGAAAAACAAAACTTGAATTCTGGAATATCAGTTCAGGGTGGCAAACTGATAAAATCTTGAAAGAAGTGTTTTTCACATGCAGATAATGTAACAAAAATTGTTAACAGACTTGGAAGCAAGATGAAGATCTCTTTGATTCACATTGTTCAAAGTAGAATGGGATCAGAAAGATATCTGATCTGCTGTTGTCCATGGTGTCATTTCAGTTTTTTGCTCCATCGCAGCTTTTAGAAGTTAAGATAAGTGTTAAAAAAAAAAGAAAAGCTGTAAATTATTTCAGTTGAGTAAATAACTATTAGCATTATTAGTCAGTCAATAGTAATCACGAAATCAGCTTTTAACAGCTCTGACATTATGAGTAAAGCTGTTTAGTACAGTTTGGAGTTACTGTTTATGTTGTTTTGATGAAGTAACATTAACAAAAGTGCATTTCTGTGAGATGCAGGATCTGGGAGTTTCCAGTCAATTTTGAGACTGGATGCGCGCGTGTTATACAGTCATGTTTAGAACCAGAAGCTTGAAACAGCCTGGATCATGGACTGAGAGTGAGACTAACAGTAACACTGACTGAGAAGATAATGTTAGCATTCAGCACTGAAACATTTTATGCTGTAGATTATGTGAGTTAATAACTTGATATTAAATATGGACAAGCTGAAATATTGCGAAGATCAGTCAAAAATCAGTACAGTGTGAAGAGTTTTTCCCATGCATCCTTTCAGCAAAAACAGGGCAGAATTAAAGGGGGGTGGGGGGGGGGGGGTGGGAGGGAGATAGTAGTATGTAAGATGTCTTCATCAGTTAATATGCGTAAATTGTATCAGTGTACGTGAATCAAACTTAAGTAAAATGTCATGAATCAGTTGTAAGAATATCATATGGCTGTGGTAACGGTATCAGTGTACACAAGGTACATTAGTTTTTGTAAGCATTGTATTGACTTAACAATTATCATTCAGCTGATAATAATTATAGCAGCGTATGTCGTGTACACAAGGTACATTAGTTTTTGTAAGCATTGTACTGACTAAACAATTATCATTCAGCTGATAATAATTATAGCAGCGTATGTCGTGTACACAAGGTACATTAGTTTTTGTAAGCATTGTACTGACTAAACAATTATCATTCAGCTGATAATAATTATAGCAGCGTATGTTGTAGCAAAGATGTGTTTACTGGGATGGTATCTGGATAACAAGTAATAAAAAGAAACTCATCTACAGTAGGTTTAAATAAAATGGTTTTGATTGTGTGCTTATTATACATTGTGCTTGAGTATCATGTAGGACATTTGCACTGAGGCAAGTTTGTTGTCAGCTCTGAACTTGTGAATTTAATGTTTGTCATCTGCTATCACAGGCCTGGCTTTTCCGATTTTTGTCAATAAATTGGCGACTTTTAGTAACAGTCAGTAGGGTACAAAATACTGATGCTTATGTACAAGTTCTAACTTCATTTTCTTTCTGCGTTATTTTTTCTTAAAGCAACTTTCACCTTCTGTGCAAATAAACAAATTTAGTCAAGCAAATGAACTGATATTGTTTTAATCAGATTAATAATTGTAATAAGGATATTGGCTTGTACAAAATTAATAGTGCATCCTACCTGTGGATCTAGGGACTTGTAATGACATTGTCTCACACACACACACGCATAGTAGAAGATTGTGATTATGAGATTGCAGGTTACTGCTCTACAAAATGAAATCTATATTTGACTTGTATTTTACAACAAGAATTTGTGAGAAACAGCTATCAAGCGGTAACGCTGTCTTTGTTACCATACAAGATTTATAGCCAAGCGGTAACGCTGTCTTTGTTACCGTACCAGATTTATAGCCAAGCGGTAACGCTGTCTTTGTTACCGTACCAGATTTATAGCCAAGCGGTAACGCTGTCTTTGTTACCGTAAATTTACAGCCAAGCGGTAACGCCGTCTTTGTTACCGTACCAGATTTACAGCCAAGCGGTAACGCTGTCTTTGTTACCATACCAGATTTACAGCCAAGCGGTAACGCTGCCTTTGTTACCATACCAGATTTACAGCCAAGGGGTAACGCTGTCTTTGTTACCGTACCAGATTTATGGTTTGGTGTTCCATGTCTACTGTATTGTTCTGTTTGCTTGCTTTGTGTGTGTTGTTACTCACTGGCCAGTGTTAGTCACCACATTTTTTACTCTGTAGTGGGCACTATTCTATACTAACCGTCCTTATTCTCTGTGTTTTCTTCACTGTTTTATGCCAAGTTTCACAGGGTGAACTGCTAAGCCCAATGACGGTTGTGTGCATAAAAATCCTGATTATGCGTTGTTGTTTTTTGGCAGTGAGTCTATGTAGTCTGGAGAATCATACTGTACAGAAATGGTTTATGATAGTAATATAGCAGTTATTATTATTATAAAATAGATAACATTGATCTGGTAATAACATAAAATTTGGCAGATGAGCTTATTGGCAAAACTTAAAACTAGCATGATATCAGGCACTGTATAGTGTACTCTTTATTTATAATGACATTGAATCCAAAATATGTACAAGGGAGGCAGGAAGCTGGTGGGTAGGGTGAGGGAGTCAGTAGGTTAAGTTTTTGCTTTGCTAGTATGGTTGACATTGCAGGATGCTGGTACACAGGGTGTGGGGGTCAAAGGGTTAAAGTAGAATTTTACATATATATATACACAGGGGAGTGCAAAAGTAGGTATACAGTATCACATCATAGTGTTTAATTCCGCTCTCGATTAGAGGAGTGTGTGAATACCGACGGCAAGCAGTTTGAGTATCTGAGGGATTAAGGCTGTGCGTGTTATTACATGTATATGCAATATTCATTTGTTTGTATAATAAATGCAGTGAGTATTGTAGGTGTTTTCTTTTTTCATAACTGTATACCTACTTTTGCACCCCCCTGTGTAATAAATCTTGCTTAACCCTTTCAGCCCTAAGTACTTCTAGACCTCTGATACCCTCAACCCTGAGTATTTTTAGAGAAATTCTAGCGAAAACCGGTGTCTCAGAATAAATCCTTCTAATGCTTAAAAATTTGCCAGGAAGAAAGTATAGGGTGTCTGGAATTCGGTAATATAAACAGGATGTAGCAGAGGAGATTAGGTGCCGGTAGGTCGCATACCGCACACCAGCACCATACCAGGCCAGGTCAATCTGGACATGTCAGGCCGCTCCTGCGGCTGCTGGGTCCAGAGGTATTAATCGCACTGGCCGCAGCATCAGCCAGCCGGGTTCAAAGGGTTAAGGAACGGCTTGCCAAAAATCCTTTACTGTACAAGTTTGGCAAAATTTTTAGAATGAAAAAAGCTCTGCATTCTCTTACTAAAAACTCAGAAAGGGTTTAAAAAAAAACAGACACCAGAAGTTTCATCTCTAGCTCTGCAGTAAAGTTGTGTGCTTCTGATAACGTATGCATCGTATGTGTGATGCAACGGTTGTTTTGTATAGGACTAACATTGTTGGCAGATTGGGTGCTGTGTGTACTCATAGTTCAGTTCGGTGCAATCACTTGACGTTAGTGACTTGCTTTTAAATGTTATGTCAGTTAATGTGACATAATTTAAGAACTGAACTTTGGAGTTTGTTCAAGGGTCTTGATTCATCACACTCACACAATTCAGTAGGCTGTCCACCCAAATCTGCCCGCAGTTATCTGACAGACCCATTGAGCCTAGTCTATGCAAACCCCAGCACACTGGCAAGGTCTTGAAATGGGGAGGGCATTGGTGGACAGGGGGAAATCATGAAACACTAAGCTGATGCACCAGATTGAAAGGAAAAAACAGTGGCGTAATCAGCTTTGAAGAGACTTAGGTAATATAGGTTGCAGTAACTTCTGTTTTGTCAAACAGACGTGATCTCATGTGAATTAGTTTGCACTCATAAGTCCTTCTAGAAATGTCAGCTAGCTAAGAGTGTGTTACTACACATCAAAATTTGCATGTTTTTGGATTTTATGAGTTTGTATTGAGTAGGGAGCGATGCAGGAGGGGCTACACATTACCAGTCATGCTGTTCTGATTTTAAACTTTTGACTGTTACATTAAGTAATTATGTTGTGACTTGTTCATAGAGCCATTCCACAGCCTGCTCGGCTGTCACAAGATTTAACACATTGTACTGTAAACTGTTCACAGAACTGTTCTGTACGCCTGCTTGAGTGCCAGATCTTCATTGTTTAAACTAGTTTTTCTGACTTCCTGTTATGTTTTAAATAACTACATGTAAGCAATTTTTTAAAAAAAGGACACACGCTCATGCACAAAGACTCAAATGAAAAGACAAACCACACACATGCACACACATGCATGCATACACACACACACATCGTCTAATATCACTTGTAGTGAGAAGATGTTAAATCAAAGAATGAATGAACGAACACACATACATGCACGAACACACATGTATGCACACATACCACACACACACACACACAACACACAAACACACCACACACACACACCACACACCACACACACACAACACACACACACACACACACACACACACACACACACACACACACACACAAAGAAAACAAACAACACCACAAACATACCAAAAACTAAATAAGAAAGTGCAAAGTATAGATCAGTGATAATGCTTTGATGGCGAGAGTTTGGAACACATGCATTGTGACAGTTGTGTGTGTGTGCGTATGTACATGTGTGTGTGTATGTGTGTGTGTGCATGTGCGTGTGCGCATGCGCAGTCTTCAAATGATATAGGAGTATCAATTTGCTGTAATGTTAATTATGGTTTTACGAAATCTAAAACCTTGCACTCTGATCTGGTTGCCTTGGTGTAGTGGTTAGTGCTACGGATTTCTGATTGGAAGATCGTGAGTTCTAATCTCCATCAGTACCTTCAATAATCATTGTGGGAGTTTTTTTATTTCCAGCCAGCTCATGCTGAAGAGTTAAGTGTGCTATGGGCTCATTGAGAAGACTGGGACCACACAGTCAAGTCTAATACACTTCAACTTAGTTCAAGGATGTCATTGACTGAGGGTGTTGCTCAAATCATCTGACCAGTGTTTAACTGTCCACCTTTTCTCTTTATTTTGAATAGTGCTTTGCTGTCCACCTTTTCTTTTTGTTTATTTTGAATAGTGCTTTGCTGTCCATCTTTTCTGTTTATTTTGAATAGTGTTTAGCTGTCCACCTTTTCTCTTTATTTTGAATAGTGTTTGCTGTCCACCTTTTCTCTTTATTTCGAATATGTTTAGCTGTCCACCTTTTCTCTTTATTTCGAATAGTGTTTAGCTGTCCACCTTTTCTCTTTATAGTTTATTTCGAATAATTGTTTGCTGTCCACTTTTCTCTTTATTTCGAATAGTGTTTAGCTGTCCACCTTTTCTCTTTATTTCGAATATGTTTAGCTGTCCACCTTTTCTCTTTATTTCGAATAGTGTTTAGCTGTCCACCTTTTCTCTTTATTTCGAATAGTGTTTAGCTGTCCACCTTTTCTCTTTATTTTTCGAAATAGTGTTTAGCTGTCCACCTTTTCTCTTTATTTCGAATAGTGTTTAGCTGTCCACCTTTTCTCTTTATTTCGAATATGTTTAGCTGTCCACCTTTCTCTTTATTTCGAATATGTTTAGCTGTCCACCTTTTCTCTTTATTTCGAATATGTTTAGCTGTTCACCTTTTCTCTTTATTTCGAATAATGTTTAGCTGTCCACCTTTTCTCTGTATTTCGAATAGTGCTTTGTTGTCCAATGTTAATGTTGGACACAGGACAGTGAACTTCTCATGTCCTATTTCTCTACAGTTTAAATCAACAAATGTCCTATCAATTAACATCAGAAGAGAGTTCTTAAATGTTATATAGAACCGAATGTATACGTTGTGAGCCGTGGACAGTCACCAAGCAAAGCCAGAACAAGATTGAAGCAGCCGAGATGTGGTTTCTAAGGAAGGATGTTGAGAGTTGCAGGCAAGAGAAAACAAACGAGACAGTCTTGATGGAGGCAGACACAAGTAGATCATTGATAAGGAATGATTAAAGAAAAGACAGGCAACATTTATACCAAAGGCCATTTTATGAGGAAAGGGGAATTAGAGCACCTGGTTCACAACGGGAAAGCTGGAGGGAAAGAGACACCAGGTAGACCCAGGGAAAAAATATCGGACGGACTTTGCAGAGTGGGTGAGGACAGAGAGGGTGGAAGATGTGCTTGCGGCAACATGGGATAGATGCATATATAGAGGGCCAAACACCATATGGCAGGGCACTTGATGATGATGACAGTATAACCCTTTGATCCCGCACCATTTCCACCAGCTGCAAAAACTTAATCCTTTGACTCCCTCACCCTATCCACCAGCTTTCTGCGGAGCTGGGGATGGGTGATGGAGTCAAAGGGTTAAGTTTTTGCTTTGTTAGCATGGGTGACAATGCAGGATGCTGATGGACAGGTTGCAGGAGTCAAAGGGTTAAATCATTGTGACTGTCAGTGTTCAAGAAAACAGGGAAACCAGAAAAACACAAACAGAACAGAATGTGTATTTTATGACAAAACAGGATGAAACAAAGTCTCGTCTGTCATTTTTGCCTGCTTCATGCCGCGCTGGGGATTTTTCCCCTGAATATTGTGCCTTTATTCTTTGTTGTCTTTTATCATTGTGTATGCTTGACAAAGACCAGTTGGCTGATATTAATTTTGATACACCTTCTGATACTGTTTTTGTGTTTTCTTTTTCTCTGCTGACGTACTAGGTGAAATTGTAATACGGTGTAGACGTTTCATAAATTATTGAAACCAAATTATCTTGTCTTGTTATATTAAATACGCATTCGTATTCTTCTTTCGTGTTTTTTCTGGTTCCTTTTAAATTATCTTTGTCAGTGGCTTATATTTGATCTGCTGAAGAACAAAGGTGGTATTAGATTTCATTCTATAGATGAGATTTGTTTTCCTTAGCAGATTAATTAACCCTTGGACTCCCACACCCTATCCACCAACTGCAAAAATGTAACCCTTTGACTTCCTCATCCTATCAGGAAGCTGGTGGATAGGGTGAGGGAGTCAAAGGGTGAAGTTTTTCCTTTGCTAGTGTGGTTGACAATGCAGGATGCTGGTGGATAGGGTAAGGGAGTCAAAGGGTGAAGTTTTTCCTTTGCTAGTGTGGTTGACAATGCAGGATGCTGGTGGACAGGGTGGGGAGTCAAGGAGTTAGTTATACAGTAAAACAGAGAAAGCATAGTCACTGCATACAAGGTAGTGTCAGTCCTCTCCTTCGTGAGACAAAGACTGGGGTCCCAGCAAGTCTGTCAACAGCAGTTTCAGTATCAATTTCTCAAGGTGATGTCTCTGCGCTCGGAATGAATTCCATATGCACTATCATCACAGATGCCATGTGATGGAGAAAATCCAGAATGATCACGGCACATGCCTTAAGCCTGCACATTAACCCAATAGCTGGCCGGGTCCTGAGCTCCTACCTAGATAGTTCCGTAACCTGAGGTCGTCGGGGAGCGAGGTGACAGAGACCACTCAACTTTTCCCGGGGCCAGTATTATGAGGGCAGCGCCCATCCCCTCTCCCTCGCTTCAAATTTATATTCATGTTCACATTTTTTTTATGAAGATGTCAGAAAGGCAAGAAGGCTAATTAGTCTTCAAGGGGTGTAACCTGGGAAATCAACCTATCTCATTGTTTTATACCAAGGCAGCAGGGCAATGCCCTGCTCTTCACAATTTTCAACTGCCATGAGATCTTAAGCGTGCGCAGCCAGAAGGCACACGGGTTCGAATATTTTTTGTCCCCTTCCGAAGGACTAGATGTTCAGTTCGATTTTCCTGTCAAACTGAGGAGAAAAGTCGAGGCCTCTACGGGAGCGAATCCTGGAACTTTGAGTTTTGTTCTTGGCAGCCGAATGTCTGAACCGTTTTGCCACTGTTCTCCCTTTATGAATAGTATAAAGATTGCTTGCAATTATGACGACAATAATGTTCTGAAATCCTGTCCGTGATTGCTGGCCAATTATCGGCTTAATTGAGCATGATGTCAGCTATGTTGCTGGTGATGTCAGCACTTTTCACACTATTTGTGGTATAAGAGTGACTGTGTAGACAAAGGGAAAGCACTGTGCTCTTTGGGGAGCTCCTGTATTTTATCTTGTTGTGTTGTATGTGTGCGTGTGTGTGTGTGTGTGTGTGTGTGTGTGTGTGTGTGTGTGTGTGTTTTCTGTCAAAAAATGCTTTCAGCAGAAAACACAGTATCAGTTTTATGACTTTATATTCAATAGTTGTGTACAGTCGATGCAAAAGTACAGTAGAAGTACTATAATTAGCATTCATGATGATATTGAACTTGGCCTTAAAAAGTATCTCTCTATGAAAATATTTTGTTTAGTTCATAAAAGGAGCAGAATATACTAAGAAGAGACTGGCTTAACATTGTTCCAAGTTGACAAAAACTCTTGATCTCAATGCTAACAATCCATAAATTAAGCATTCCGTAAATCAAGTATTGTCCAAAGGATGTGTGCGACAGTGAACCAAAATCTGCATGGTGTGAGGTTGTTAATATGGCGTGACTGTCCCTTTCCCCTGACCTCCCTTAGACACATAACTATTTAAAAATTGCACAGTAGGCATTATCGTATTTTACTTGTAGTTGTAGTTAGTAATATGTTTTCTTTCTTTTGGTTTGAGAGGGAAAAAATTATACCATATCATCGTGGCAGAGTTTCTAATTTTAAATGTCCATTTTGATTTTAAATACCAGGTGACTGCCTTTTTTTTCTGCACACCTTTTTCCTCTCCCTCCTGTTCATGCCTTTCTCTCTTTTTTTAAATATTTTTTTTATGCTTGAAATCATAATCAGACTTGTTTGTGTCTTTGGTTTGTTGTTTCATACAAGTGTGGATTTTTTTCTGTTGTGACTGATTAACAGTAGTGACACTTCACTGACATTAGTTGTAGTCTAATAGTAATACTAGTGAATTATAATTTCAACATTGATAACCCCCCCCCCCCTCCCCATGGGGATGCCGGGGGCTCTTTCAGTATAAATAGTATCCCCACCTTCTGGAAATTCTGTTCTAGAAATTTCCTCTTTTTCTGTCACTCTCTTTGTTTCTTTCTTTTTCCTTTGCTTTCTGTCATTTCTTCCTATCATTTTTTGCCTTAATGGTCCATTCACCTGTGTGTGTTTGATAAACTCTTGTGTATTTTTTTCTAAGGATTGATAATTGCATTAGGTACATGTATTAAGTGCAATGAGATATGCAGGAAGCAATTTAAGGTCATTTAGGCCCGTTTTTATGATGTTTTTAGTGTCCGTAAGTTATATTGAAATTTGTATTCAGTATGTTTTTTAAATCTCCTGTGTGATAAATTGGACAGAGTGGTCAACACCAGAAGCATCGCCTTAGATTAGATTGTTGAAATATTGTGTTTGTTTTGAAACGATTGTAGCCCTGATGTGGCAGTCCGCAGTCGGCTGGGCTTTAAACAACAATAACAATGACTGATAAAAAAGGTACATTATTGGAATACAGATCCATTACAAAGTTTAGTATGATTGAAAACGTTGCTGCTGCTGCTGTTTTAATTATTACCACTACTTCAAGGCTATACATACTACAAGTAACAGTACTAGTAGTAGTAGTACCATTCACGGTGCTGCTGTTCCTGGTGTAATGATGATGATGATGACAGTGGTAACAACAACTGCTACCATTATGACTGTTACTACTTTTGTAAGTTACTCCTACTGATGCTTGCTGCGCGGCTAGTTGACCAAGCCTGGACTCGAGATCTAATATCTTGAGTTCAATCCCAGCCCGCAACATTTAACACTGGCCTGTTTGCTGCCTATCGTATTGTTCACATCATTCTGGTGGTGTCGGCGTAATGTTTCATAGGCCCATTTTACCCTTGTCCCCATTTCCCCATTTCAAGACCTTGCCAGCGCATTGAGTTTTGCGCAGGCATCGGAAGTCTGTCAGATAATCGCTGGCTGATTTGGGTGGAGCGCATTTGGAGTTTTCCGAGTGTTGTGAATCCCTCTTGAACAAACTACAAACAAAGTACAATGTTGCCGCTCCTGTTGTTGTGATGATGATGACAACGGTAACGACGACTGCTACCATTATGACTGTTACTACTGTTGTAAGTTACTCTTACTGAGGTGCAGCTGCTGTCTTTTCTGCGCATCTAAAAAATACTTGTATCAGTATGTATGTTATGTTATTGCTTCAACTGTTAGTGTTACATGTTGGTAGGCCTGCCACTAGCACCAGTAGTGGCTTATTTCATTTTGAAGCAGTCTGTCATGAATACACGAATGGTTTGAAAAGCTAGTTTTTGGAATGTAAAAATCACTTAGGCTAAATTTACAATGAATGATGTGTAGTAAGTAGTGACTGCAAAAGATTTGGCTGATTTTATTGACATTTTTAGTGTCTATTTCAGATGAGTTCACCATCACTAATCATTTAATGAAAAACAAACTTCCAGGTTCACTGGGTGAGGTTAAAAGATTCTGCCACAGAGTAACCTGTTGTGTGAAAAGCGGCACTGGCATTGAATAGATTTTATTTGGCTTTGTTTTTTTTTTTTTAACCCTTTCATTCCCTTACCTGTCCAGCTGCTGCAAAAACTTAACCCTTTCACTCCTTGATTGCTTTCATGGCTGACAGTGCAGGATGCTGGCAGATAGGGTTAGGGTGTCAAACAGTTAAAAATTTTATTTTATTCATGTATTTATTTTTGTGTGTAGTCACAATGAATGTCATCATCAAGTGCCATGCCACATGGCGTTGGCGATCATGGCCCTCCATATGCATCTATCCCATGTTGCCGCAAGCACATCTTCCACCCTCTCTGTCTTCAGCCACTCTGCATCTCTGTCCAGTATTTTTTCCCTGGGTCTACCTGGTGTTTTTTTCCCTCTAGCTTTCCTGTTGTGACCAGGTGCTCTAATTCCCCTTTCCTCATAAAATGGCCTATAAATGTTGCCTGTCTTTTCCTGATCTTCCTTATCAATGATCTTCTTGTGTCTGCCCCCATCAAGACTTTCATTTGTTTTCTTTGCTGTCCATTGAACTCTCAACATTCTTCTTAGAAACCACATCTCGACTATCTCAATCTCTTTCTGGCTTTGCTTGTTGGCTGTCCACGCCTCACAGCCGTATAACATTATCAGTTCTGTATAACATTCAAAAACTCTTCCTGATATTAATTGATAGGCATTTGTTGGCTAGAATGCTTTTCATCTTCTTGATTGCTGTTTTGGCTTGGCCGGTTCTGCTGGCTATTTCTGATGTGCATCTGCCATCCGGTGAGATTATCATTCTCAGATATTTAAACTTATCAACCTGTCTCAAGCTTGTACCATTTGCTATTATTTTGCATCATGAGGGGATTTCATGGGTTTTTTTTTGTTTTTTGTTTTGTTTTTGCTGATTACCATGACTTCAGTCTTCTTGCTGTTTAGCTCCAACCCTGTACTTTTGCTTTCTATTTCTATTATATTCACTAGGTTTGCAATGGGTCTACCATGTAAAATTCTGACGTTCAGGTTGCTCTTACTGGGTAGTGTGTGCTCCATAGCGCAGCACCGCCCATTCTTTTCCACATTATTCGTGTATAAATTTTTCTGTTTATTTCTTGTTATCTGTGTGTTTCTGTTTACCTGTGAAAGTGTATTTTTTATCAGAATTTTGTCATGGGATCTTTAATGTGCAAATGCCCCATTCAGGACCTTAATCATATTATCCAAAAGACCAGCTCCTAGTGGAGGTGGGAGAAAATCCTTGTTTTATAAGTGATTTGAACCTGGGTTTTTCATGTCCTAGGCAGGGGCTTAAACTGCTAAGCCATGCACTCCACATGTGTCGGAAGTTTAGTTCTGATGGTTTTCTTTTTGACAAATCAACATGAAAACAACACACAGAGAGCGAGCGAGCACGCACACACACAACCATGTATACACACTCACATGCACGCATGCACACACACATACATGTATGCACACACACACAACACATACAGCACACACACACACACGCACACCACACACGCAACACACACACACACACACACACACACACACACACACACACACACACACACACACACACACACACACACACACACACGTGCACCTTCATTAGTTTCATACATACACATTCTTTTCAAGAGAAGCATCTTCTGTATTCATTCATTCACATGTTCGCATCGGTTGTGGACAAAGCATCAGTCGTAGTGATGATTTCACTTTAGTAATGCGTTAGTGAGTTCAAACAGAAAATGAAAGAAAAGGGTTCTGCTTCATGTAAAAATGTGTTTGGCACAGTCTGGCTTAACCCTTTCACTACCTCACCCTATCCATCAGCTCCCTGCAGGAAATAGGTGGATAGGGTGAGGCAATGAAAGGGTAAAGTATTTGCAGCTTATGGACAGTCTGCGGGAGTGAAAGGGTTAAGTATTTAATACTTAGTTAAGTTTGGTAACACTTGAGATGGTAATGCTTTTGTGTTTGTGGAAAGGGAGAGGGAAGGATTTTTGTATTATGGTTTGGTTGGGCTGTCTTGTTTTTGTTAGTATTAGTTCAATTGCAAAAGTCTTTCTTTTAAAGAAAACTGGTAGTTTGAGGGGTACTTTTTGTTTAATATTGTTTATTATATTTAGAGTGCTGTCAGAGTTGTGAATACATTGATAATGTAGCTTAATTTGGTGTACATACAGTATTGATCATCTGTGCAGCGTGTTTTATTGTGTTCTGTCTGCTGCGCAGGTGAAGACTGTCCACGCTAATGAAGGGGAGAGCAGCCCACAGACTAGTGCCACTGCTGAGCCGTCAGCAGCATCATCATCATCAGTGAACCAGCCTCCAGCCTGCAGGTCGTCCGCATCCCAGGACCAAGCGGAACCTGTGGGCCAGTCTTACAGCAGCCCTGTGGTCAGCTTGTCCGATGATTCCTGGGTCTACGTCTTGCCTGACACCCAACAGAGGGTGGTGAGACCGGTGCTTCCCCCTGCCCACGCTGCGGGACGACACCAGCGCGGTGACGACTCGTGGTTGATGCCTTCCGCTGAGGCGAGACACACTCGTTTTCCTGTAGACCGCGGCCAGGACGTGCGGGGCAGTGCTAGCACCGATGTGAACTACCGAACATTACCTGGAGGTGAGGTAGAACCTATTGTGACTGTGACAGGTCGGTATGACAACGCCGGTCCTGAGACTTTTCAGAGGTACGTCGTGGACGAACCGACGGTGCAAGTGGTACGTCTTCCCAGCAAACCCCAACCGGTCACCTCCCCTTCTTCCGACTCCAGCTCTGAAAGCGACTCCAGTGATGAGAGAGGGGACGAAGGAAGCGAAGGACAGGTCGGCCGACGATGTCAGTGGATCGTGGTCAGATGCAGGCAGTCAGGGTCGTAACCGACGCTCCCGTCTCTCCCGTTTCTTCCGGTCGCTGGTAATGTCGGACACAGACTCTTACGATGAGGACGATCAGGTGTACCCTGCACCCCGTGTGAACGGTGCTGAAGGACCTCACCACTACATGCACAGTCGTGGTCCCTATATGCAAGGTAACGAAGCTGTCATGGCTTCAGCTCATCCCATGGTGGAAGAAAGAGGTGGTGAGATGCCGACGGTAGGCTCTTCGCGTGATGCCTCGTTATATGAAAACGGAGCGGCCTCAGCCGGCCAGTCACTCCCGGAAGGTCATGCAAGACCAGACGCTGCTTACGTGGCGGCTGGGATGGTGGTAGGTGAACATGAAAAGAAAAAGCGCGACACCAACCACAATTCTGTGGCAGATGGTGGGAACAGACAGAGAAATGCCGCAGCGATTCGTGCTGACATTGCTGCTCATGCCAACATGGCTGCCGATTCTGTGCCGGCTGGAGCGGTGGGAGGAATAGGAAGGGCCACGGGAAGGGGTCGGACGGCCATCGAGGTCAGTGACGATTCTGATGACGATTATGAGCCGCAGACCTCCATGTTGAGGCCAAAGCGCAAGCCGCGTTCCCGCCTGAAAAAGTTTTTCACCTCGTTGTTGTCGTTGTCTTCGTCGGACGAGGATGATGAGAATATTGAAGGGCAGGTCAACACGCCTTCCAGCTCCACCCCTGAAAGACACTGAACTGCCGTGAATCCCCCAGCATGCTGAATTCTTCTTGATGGCAAAATGTCATGAAGTAATGCTAAATGATGTATACACAGTGACAGAATGAAAACGTGTTACATTATCATATCATACTGAATGGCACCCGTATATGCATAAATGATTATATCTCTAGTCTAAAAGTAACTTACGGCTGACATATCGGTCCATGTTTAACATTGTTTATTAGATCAGCTCAAAGGAAGATGAATTAGAAAAGAGAAGACTTTCAAATCATAGCACACACAGTCAAGCTATCAGTCTGTACCAGTCAGTCAGTGAATTAGTCAATTAAGTTAATATATCGGACAAAATAACTGAAATTGTGGGGTGGGGGAGGGGTAGTTTTCTCTAAAAACAACAGGAAATAGGATTTTCCTTAAATCTGTTCATTTTATGGACTTCTTGGTTTTTCGTCAAATAACAAAGGTTTTTTTTATTTGGATTACTATACGTGCGCTGGTGAAATTGCTGAATTTGAATAGACGTACTGTTTTTTTCAACTGCTGATATGTTAGTTCATACAAAGAAGTGACTTGGAATAGTAAATGAATGAAATATGATACTCTTTTTCTTTGTATAGTGATTTTAAAGTTAGAATTGTTGTTATTTCAGTATTTACGAGCATACTTTCATGTAGCCCAAGACTCAGTACAAAATGAAGTGGAGGGTGTGTAGATCAAGTTTTTTTTCCAGATTCATGCTTTTTCTCTCTCTCTTTCCCCATCAGTTGCATGTCAGACTTTTGCTTACACTGTGTAAGTGAAGGGAAACAACTGTGATTGCTGCCCTTGAACACTTTACCCTTTGTGAAGAGTCCTTGGGATGCAGTACTGAAGAAGTGTTCACCAGATTCTTCTAGCTATTTCAGTTGTGTGCCAAAGCCAGGGTCTCTGCAGATGGTTTCTTTGTCTTTTCCATGATGTTCTCAGTCCATTGTTTTTAATTTTTTGTATTCCTGTCTGCCTTCCTTCCTCAACAGTTCCCTGGGGAATTGATTCAGCAAGGCTGTTAGATCTGGTTACGTGGCTGTACCGACGTAGTTTTCTTTTCTTAACTGATGTCAGCAGATCGTCATGTGGTCCAGTGTGCTGCTAGATGATCTGGCACTCTTGTTCATTGATGTTTGAAGTTTAGAAGGATTCATTCCACTGGGACAATTCCATATGTGCTCCATCCAAATCTGCTGTCAATTTTCTGGAAGACTCCCTGAGTCTGTGCAAAACCTTGTGCACTTGCAAGGTCTTGAAATGGGAGAGGGTCTTTAATAAACATTAAGCACATACCACTAGATTGATGGAAGCACTAAGGTGTGCAGCAAACAGGCTTTTAATGTTAAGCAGACATCACCAGATTGATGGAAGCACTAAGGTGTGCAGCAAACAGGCTTTTAATGTTAAGCAGACATCACCAGATTGATGGAACATAAGGTGTGCAGCAAACAGGCTTTTAATGTTAAGCAGACATCACCAGATGATGGAAAGCACTAAGGTGGCAGCAAACAGGCTTTTAATGTTAAGCAGACATCACCAGATTGATGGAAGCACTAAGGTGTGCAGCAAACAGGCTTTTAATGTTAAGCAGACATCCCAGATTGATGGAAGCACTAAGGTGTGCAGCAAACAGGCTTTTAATGTTAAGCAGACATCCCCAGATTGATGGAAGCACTAAGGTGTGCAGCAAACAGGCTTTTAATGTTAAGCAGACATCACCAGATTGATGGAAGCACTAAGGTGTGCAGCAAACAGGCTTTTAATGTTAAGCAGACATCACCAGATTGATGGAAGCATTAAGGTGTGCAGCAAACAGGCTTTTAATGTTAGCGGGACTAAGATGATGAAATTGAATTCCCATGTTGGGGTGGATGTGATTCCAGTTGGTGTGGATCAGCGTGTTGTCGATGTTGCGATAATTCCTTATTTCCCTGGCTTGAAGTTATCTTTCCAAATCTGCTGTGAAGGTCCTGTTGGCACGCATAGAGGAAGATTGAATGTACCAGCGCACATGAAAGCCAGTTCTTGTGTTTCATGGAGATGTTCTTGTCCTTCCATACAGGTTTCACCCTGGACAGGGCTGATGTTGTCTTTGCTGCCTCTGAGAGGATTTCTTGTTTGGGGCACTCTCATTGGTAACAATGGATCCCAGTTAACCCTTTCAGCCCTAAGTACTTCTAGACCTCTCATACCCTCAACCCTGAGTATTTTTAGAGAAAGAAATTCTAGCGAAAACCGGTGTCTCAGAATAAATCCTTCTAATGCTTAAAAATTTGCCAGGAAGAAAGTATAGGGTGTCTGGAGTTCGGTAATATAAACAGGATGTGGCAGAGGAGAGTAGGTGCCAGTAGGTCGCATACCGCACGCCAGCACAATACCAGGCCAGGTCAGGCCGCTCCTGCGGCCTGCTGGGTACAGAGGTATTAATCGCACTGGCCGCCGCATCGGCCAGCCGGGTTCAAAGGGTTAAGTGAATTGTTGAATAGTTCCAAGCTTTCATCCATGGACTGTTATATCGGTAGTGGTGGTGGTGGTGTAGCTGGCCATCGCCTTGATCTTCTCGGCACCAATTTCCATGCCATATTTTGTCAATGTTTCATCTAGTCTTTTAACCCTTTGACTCCCGCACCGTATGCGCCAACTGCAAAAGCTTGACCCTTTGACTCCCTCACCAGCAGGAAGCTGGTGGATAGGATGAGGGAGTCAAAGGGTTAAGTTTTTTGCATTGCTAGCATTGTTGATGATGCATGATGCTGGTGGACAGGGTGCGGGAGTCAAAAGGGTTAACAAGCTTGGGGGAGTTCTTGCTGACTGCCTGCCTGGCCATCAGTGTCATTTGTGAAGGAGAGTTCTTGATGGATTTTTCCTCCAGTGTTGAGACCTTCTTCAACTGATGGTTCTTCCATGAAGATTCTGACATCCTTTTCAACATATTCCTGGGACACTACTTTATGGTAAAGATCAGTCCATGGGGTTTTGATCAATGTGGATAGTGGGAACTTTTTGGACATGGCATAGTCATGTTCCTCACAATGTCGGCCAAAATTTGAAAAGATTTAAACTGTCCAGTTTTAGAAATACGCTAAGAAATCTTCTTGGTAAAGACTCAGTCTGCTAGTTTTTTTGCCATTTTCTTTGCCAAGCTAGCCTCCCAGTACAAAAAAATACAAGTATATATGATACGGGTGATGTGGAAGCATTGGGATAGGAATTAGTCAGGTTCCTCTTCTTTTGGAGAGAAAGTGGAAACGGAATAATTTATCTTGCCAGGTTGGTATTTTCATGAATATGCAAAAGATACCATTCATTTTTTTAAGCGTTAGCCATAGTATGAAGTGGTTATACCATGCACCTTTAAAGCGTTAGCCATAGCATGAAGTGGTTTTGTTACTTTGTGAGTGAAATCACGTAAGACTCTTTCAGTGTGTGAGTAGACGACTATGACCTTGAACTGTGTTGAAGCCGAGAATTCCAGTTTAGTGGTGCTTGTGTCATGAAAGCCAAACTTGTCAAATGTGGAGCATTTTCTGCTCCTACTGCTGCTGCTGTGAAGAATGTATGAATTATTGATTCAGCTTGTAATCATAGAAGAATGACATTTTCTTGGTTACTAAATCACTGAATGTATCACAATGTATGCATCATTACATTTTTTTTTCATCAGCTCACTGAATGCATTATTTTATTAATCAGTATGTAATTGTATCAGGTTTTTGTGATAATAATGTAATGTGTGGTATTGCAAAAATTTATTTTCATAAAATTAATGATTTTCATTTGTTCAGATGTAACCACGTCATAATTTTGTTTTGAATATTATGTATTGATGTTCTGATGTATGCTACCCAAAATCATGTTTTGACCCGTTCTGTCAATTGATTGTGACATTGAGGATGCTTATGAATGTTCACACAATGATTTAACCCTTTGACTCCTGCTTGATTGTGACATTGAGGATATTTATGAATGTTCACACAATGATTTAACCCTTTGACTCCTGCTTGATTGTGACATTGAGGATGTTTATGAATGTTCACACAATGATTTAACCCTTTGACTCCTGCTTGATTGTGACATTGAGGATGTTTATGAATGTTCACACAATGATTTAACCCTTTGACTCCTGCTTCCTAGCCACCAATTGCAGAAACTTAACCCTTTGACTCCTGAAGCTGGCGGATAGGGTGAGGGGATCAAAGGGTTAAGTTTTTTGCTTTGCCAGTATGGTGACTAGGCAGGATGCTGGTGGACAGAGTGCGGGAGTTGAAGGGTTAAAGGCAGACACTGAGTTTGGCCTCTGAGATGAATGTCAGACTTTGTGTGTTGATATTGTGTATGTGTTATTTCCATAGAATAGTTAGCATGAAAATGTCATCAAATAACTGACACAGAGACTGAACTTGAAAAATTAATAATTAAGACAGACAGATTTTGAATTGCAGAGGAGGGGGAGAAGAGGTCTGTGAAAGTCTAAGCTGACACCACCAGAATGATCGATACAGTTGAGATGGACAGTGAATATCTATGTGTAGTGTGACAAGGGCTACTGTAAGACAGGTCCTGTGAGACTTAATGCTACTATCTGTGAGTAATGAAGTGTTTTAAAGTATTCAAAACAAGTGTGACTGCTCATGTTCAATCAAACAGGAACCAGAAAAAACATGAAAAAAATCAGAATGCGCATTTAATACAACCAGACAAGACAGGCGCAAATTTCGGGTCCTGTGGGACATAATGCTACTAACCATGAGTAATACAGTGTTTTTATTAAAGTACTGGAAACAAGCATGACTGCCCACGTTCAAAGAAACAGGAACCTGAAAAAAATGAAAAATCCAAATACGTATCTAATACAACTAGACAAGACAGAAATTTTCGGCGAACTGGCCTTTGTTGAGCGTAGACGTAAGATCACAAATGAACAAACACTTTATACAAAAATTAGGAGAAAAAGACTGAAGTTACCCTGCTGCTACGTCCTTTTCTCCCACTTTTTTCTCCTAATTTGTGTATTTGGTGTTTGTTCGTTTGTGATTTTACGTCCGCGCTTGACAAAAGCCAGTTGGCCGAAAATTTGCGCCTGTCTTGTCTGGTTGTATTAGATACGCGTTCTGATTTTTAACCTGTTTTTTCTAGTTCCTGTTTGTTTGAACGCAGGTAGTCACGCTTGTTTTGAATACTTTAAAACACTTTACTACGCATTCTGATATTTTTTCTCGTGTTTTTTTCTGGTTCATGTTTTAAAGTGTTATTTGTGGGCTGGGATTGAACTCAAGATATAAGATCTCGAGTCCGCAGGCCTGTCGAAAGAATCTACCAACCTGCGTTTAAAAATGAAGGGACTCATCAAGAATAGTAATGCATGTAGACTGTTATAAGTACTATAAGCTCATGAAAGTAGTGTGGGAAGCCCAGAGAAAAGATGTTTCACAATCATGGAACCAGCAGAATGCTTTTCGTTTATGAAATCTGTAAGTGTGGGGCAAAGTCATTGATTGATTGATTTTGTTTTGTTATTTGTTTGTCCTGGTTGTGGGTGTCTGTGTGTTGCAAATGATACTTGAATTGTTCTTATTTCAGTTAATTCCATATCATCTGGATATTTTTGTTGTTGTTGTTGTTTGATTGTTATTTGTTTTGATGTTTAATGTATAACAAAGTTTTCGTTTTTGAATTTAGATGTATTTTTTGTGCCTGTGTAAAATCTAATCATGCTGTGAATATGTCAAAATATTTTGCAGTTTTTCACTTTGCAACGTTTGGAAATTTACTGCGCCACTCCAAGCTTTTAAAACAAACTATATCATCCGTAGATAATTTGCAAGCAGATTGGAAATCTTGATTATAGTAAATGTGGGTTGTTTTTTTTTCATCATATCAACTTTGTGGTCATATCATAATGTATTGATTTTATCTCATTTCATGGAAGGAAGCTTGTTGTTCAGAGTACTTGTTTTTGCTCTCTGTCATGTTGAGTGTTGTAAGATGTGCTCTTTGTTGAATGGCAAATGTAGGTTTAAGGTCATAAACAAAATAGGGGTCAAATGACATTGCATCAGTTAGGTCATATTCAGTGGCTGATCAACGTTGATGCATGAAACTAGACTCTGGTGATGTTCAGATCAACATAAACTGAAACACTTACGATGTTATTTCAGTTGAGAATGCTCAGTGATTTGTGGATTGTTTTTCATTCTGAATGTTTCTTATGAAATTTGTGGCGTGCAGTGGTGTGTGTGTGCCATGTCACTCGTGCACATATTTTGTTGAATTGGAATATAGAAGTTGTTGCTTTAATTTGCATATCAGTTAGTTTTGTTGCCACAATATGACATTCTATCAGACCCCCATGCAGATGCCAGGGGTTCTTTCAGTCTAAATAGTATCCTCACCTTCTGGAGATTCTGTGTTAGAAATTTCCTCTTTTCTGTCACTCTCTTTGTTTCTTTCTTTTTCCTTTACTTTCTGTCGTTTCTTCCTATCATTTTCTGCCTTGCTGGTCCATTCACCTGTAGGTATTCTATAAAGTTTTACGTACTTTCTCTTAGGATTGATAATTGGGAGCATATATTAACTGCATTTTTGGCTTTAAGGAATGTGATGTCTAGAAGTAATTTGAGATGACATAGGCCTATTTTTATACATGTTGTTGTGTAGTTAGAATGTTACTTTTGTATTTAGGATTTATTGTTGTTGTTGTTTGTTTTTTAAATCCCTTAGTGATACATTGGACAGACCAGTCGATGCCAGGGGCATACTGATATGTGTTCTTCGTTTTCTTTTCCAGTTTGTTTGTGTCTTTTGTTGTTGTTGTTGTTGTTGTTGTTTTTTATCAGGGTCAGCAAGATATTGTGAATGTTTTGAATTGATTATTGCCATGATATGGCTGTGTGCAGTGGGCTGGGCTCTAAACAATAACAACAATAATAAAAATGAGAATAGTAATGATGATTGTGATGATGATGATAAAAATAATATAATAATGATAATGATAATGATACTGATGATTAGTGGGTGATGATGATGATAGTAATGATAATGAAGCACTGACAGGCATGATAGCTGGATGACGAGTACATCATACTTGTTAGTGTCACCTGACAGGTAAGGTAATGCCTGGCAGTTGAAGGGTAGAGATTCTTATGATACGCCAGACACAGCTGCATTTTCCCAGCCATTCTGACACCCTAGTTGCGAGCCAGTGGAGTGCTATTTTTAGCCAGGCAGGGTTGACCAAAGTCTTATCTCTGTAGCACATCTTTGTGCTCAAGCAGGGGACGGGTGAAAAGGGTGTGGGGAAGGGAAGGGGAAAGAGGCGCACTATTAATAGCTGGCAGGGCAGAGCCAACTAAAGTATCTCGGATTTGTGCGCCTGCAGATTAACATGTGCGTACCTGTTATTGTCTGTAGCGTCAGAAGCTTCTTCAAGCTTATACACATGTAGAACACATGTGTGCATGTTAAAAATCGTACAAGACATGTCACTGAGCTGTGACTAATGGAAATGGGAAAATATCCAATATGCATTGGCTGGGGGGGTGTGAAAGAGAAAATAACCCAACATCAATACCCCTGAAAATGGAGTATGATTGCCTGCATATCTCTGAAAATTGAGGTATAACCTGCCTGCATGGTGTGGTAAATAAAATGAAAATACCCGGCATGCATACCCCTGAAAATAAAGTATGACCGCCTGCATGCCTCTGAAATGGTGTATGACTTGCCTATCTGGTGGGGTAAAAAAAAAAAAACGAAAGAAAATATTCAGTATGCATACCCTGAAAATGGAGTATGAGGGGTTTAAAAAAAAAAACACCAAATGCATACCCCTAAAATTGGGGTATGTCTGCGTACATGGTGGGGTTAAAAAAAAAAAAGGTTTTACATATGTAAGCCCATTCATGTAAATTTGAGTACATATTAGCAAGTTGCAACCCATGAATGTACAAGAAGAAGAAATGCTTGAACTTTGTGTATATTACAAACACGTGCATGCTTTGAGTTTTAAGTCGAAAAGAAAGATGTGTTGCATGCGTTGAGGTAATAGCTTGCAAGGTAAGGGATTACTTAAGTTACTTACACAAATAGGTATGTGTTTTGCAAATTGTTTGCAATGTGGCATATTTTTTTTAGTATTCTGAATCTGTTTTTGATTTCTGCTTTACTGGAATAGAGTTTTATGAAACCATTTATACTTCTGACGTTCATAGCTTTAGAGACGAGTATGGGAGAAGTTAGCGTCCATGATCAGATAAAGAGTTCGTTTTGAAATTGTTATGTAAACACACTTTTCTCGTATGTTTTTGTCGGGGGGGGGGGGGGGGGGGGGATCAGTATTTTGTGTTTAAAGACATTATCCCCCCTTACCCCCCATTCTTCTTTACTATTTTGTATTTTACCCTTTTGTTGAACAGTCGTGTTTTATCTGTTCAGTATTCAGCATGTTTTATCTCAGGTATGTGTACATAATTTGTGAAGGGCAGTGTTTGGATACAGCAAGTGGTTGTTTGTACTGAGTCGTGCTAGTCGTTTTGTGTCCTGCTTGCAAAGCGCATGCAGAATGTTGTTTTTTTGTTGTGTGTGTTCAAATGTTGTTGTTTTTTGTGTGTGTGTGTGTGTTTCATACTGGTTTGCACAGTGCTGTTGTGTAGAATATAGTTACTTCATTTAGTGGATAGCCGGGCTGTTTGCTTGCTGTTGTGATTAGATTCTGTGGAATAGTTAACCCAGTCAGAATTGCAGAGTGGATAAGGACAGAGAGGGAGGGAGACGTACTAGCAGGGACAAGGGATAGATTCATATGGAGGGCCATGATAGCCAACGCCATGCGGCAGGGCACATGATGATGATTTAATCTATTGAACCATTCGACTGCTGACTGGATGTATGTGTAGACGTTCTAGAATAGTCATTTTGTGGTTATCTGGACTGGTTATCAGTGACTGTGCTTTAACCCTCTTATGTCCTAGAGTGAATGGGTTATCTGGACTGGTTATCAGTGACTGTGCTTTAACCCTCTTGTGTCCTAGAGTGAATGGGTTATCTTGACTGGTTACCAGTGACTGTGCTTTAACCCTCTAGAGTCCTAGAGTGAATGGGTTATCTTGACTAGTTACCAGTGACTGTGCTTTAACCCTTTTATTGTGTCCTAGAGTGAATGGGTTATCTTGACTGGTTACCAGTGACTATGCTTTAACCCTCTTGTGTCCTAGAGTGAATGGGTTATCTTGACTGGTTACCAGTGACTATGCTTTAACCCTATAGTCCTAGAGTGAAACCTTCCCCTCCTTTAGTTTTCACATTGTTTTCAGCTATTTACGTAGTGTTAACTCTTTGATTCTCACATCCTATCTACCAAAGCAGAAACTTAACCCTTTGATTCCCGAAAGGGGATTAATTTCTTTGTCCATTGGTATCTAGCAGTTGCAGTTTATCGTAGACTTACACGAGAATATGAATGACTGATTAAGTCCTTTTGCTGTTTGTGTTAGCATGACGGTGGGGTAGTTGTGTTGTGATTTGATTAAGGCTAAAATAGTGATTTATTGAAGCATAACTATAAAGGGGCAATGCTAGATTTTTGCCATGGGAATTTGATGTCATTACAAATGACTATATTTGCTATTCTAGCACACATACTTAGATGCATGTGTTAGTCTTGCAGTGGGTAGCATGACCTTTTCTGTCATACAGACTTTCATAAATTTTTGTAGAGTTTTTGTATACATTTTGACACGGGCTCCTGAGGAACTGCTGCAGCTGGTCACAGTAATATTCTTGATGTAGAGTCTGTGTCTTGACTCTGCCGTTTAAAACAGTGTAAAACTTGTCCCTGTCTGCCGTTTAAAACAGTGTAAAACTTGTCCCTGTCTGCCGTTTAAAACAGTGTAAAACTTGTCCCTGTCTGCCGTTTAAAACAGTGTAAAACTTGTCCCTGTCTGCCGTTTAAAACAGTGTAAAACTTGTCCCTGTCTGCCGTTTAAAACAGTGTAAAACTTGTCCCTGTCTGCCGTTTAAAACAGTGTAAAACTTGTCCCTGTAGAAGCCTCTGTTGGGTACAGGTCACAAATTTTTATCTTTAAGACTCGAAGAGATGAAAAATGTGCATCCGGCACCTAATATTGATAATGAATTCTTCAGTAAAAGTTAATTTGTAGAACGAGCACTATATTTATACATCTCCCAAAACAGGCCAAATTCTTTTTTGTGTTCTTTTCAATGCATTTATTTGACCAGAATATTTATTGTATTTTTTATTCTGTGTGAATCCAGTGAATAGGTGTCAGTCCTTAGCAGTAACAGGTACATTAATACCCTTACGGTAGTGAAATATATGTACACAATTTAAAAGCGATACCATTCGTATAGTGCGAAGAGTCCATGTCAGAACTCGGTATACTTGCAGCATTTTATGATTGATTGATAATCTACCATGAAAGCAGTAGGGGGAAAACTTATTAAAAAGTATCTTGGTTAAATGAATACACACTTATAAAAAAAAACATATTGCTTAAATGAATACACACTCTTCTTGTATTACACATATAATTTTATGCATGCACACACTCACACACTTGCACACATACTCCCACATCCACATGCAGTATCTGTGTGATTTGTTTTTCAGCTTTTCGGTGCTTTGCCAGATTAGTTTAAGGAGGAGTCTTGAAGGAACATTGAAAAGATGTGACCACGTGATGGTCTGAGCTTTCCTGTTTGAAGCGTTGTTCAGCTTTAAATTTTTTTCTGGTTGTTTGTTGATGAAATGTTCACAAAGACATTGCTGTGTTTGTGGGAGCCAGAGGTGTCTCGGCTGTGTTGTGTTGTGTTGTAGTGTTGGATGTTGTTTGTGTGCGAAGGTTTTGAGGTACGTTTAGTATTCAGAGTTGTGTTGGATGTGATGTTCTGATACACATCATATAGATTATTGTGATAATGTAGACATGTGAGAAAACGGCCATGAAAATAGAGATTGAAATTGCATTGTATGGTTATGTTCAAAAGTTTTATAGTCTGTTGCTAAACTTGCAGGATTGAATGTGTTTTGTGTGTGTTTCTTTTTAAACTGTTGTGTTTTTCTGTAAAAACTGAAGATTGGTTGAAGGATGCTTATGGATGGAGAGGAATGTTAACGCTTATGTTTTCATGAGCTTACATACCTGCTATCTTTCTTCAACTGCTTATGGGGGGATTCAGAAAGACCAAGTGAATTTAAACAAGTTATTTGTCTTTGTAGTAGCCTACCTACTAGTGACCTTAGTTGTTGTCCCTTTCATGATGTGAACGTGTGAAAAGTCTGTGTCAGTCCTGTGTTATAGTGACCTTAGTTGTTGTCCCTTTCATGATGTGAACGTGTGAAAAGTCTGTGTCAGTCCTGTGTTTTATTCCGTGTGTTCGGGGTTTGTGCAGTCTTGGTTCAGTGTACCTGTTCAGGTGTTGAATACCATGGTGGCATGTTCACTATTTTCCTAAGTATTCAGTGTTCCTGTTTGTTCCCCACTTCATTTAAGAGGAGCTATACAAATAATAAATGTTTTAATATCAAGCTCTGTTTGGTTTCACACAGACTGTATGTTACTGTGTAACCCCATATTTTCTCAGAAATGAGTGTCTCTTTGCAAACTTACAGTCAAACTGGGATTCTGCAGACGTTCAAGCCAGTCATGCTATGTTTGCAGGTTTTGTATGTTTTGAAGCGGTTACAGCCCTGGTATGGCTCTACACAGTTGGCTGGGCTTTAAATTAACCCTTTGACTGCCACACCCTATCCACCAACTGCAAAAAAATTAACCCTTTTGACTCCCACACCCTATCCACCAACTGCAAAAAACTTAACACTTTGACTCTCACACCCTATCCACCATTGCAAATACTTGACTGCCACACTTTATCACCGACTGCAAAAACTTAACCCTTTGACTCCCACACCCTATCCACCAACTGCAACTTACCTTTGACTACACCTACACCAACTGCTAAACTTAACCCTTTGACTGCCTCACCCTGTCCACCAGCTTCCCGCAGAAACTTGGGTGAGGCAGTCGAAGGGTTAAACAACAATAATAACAGCAACAATCTCCCAGGTCAACATGTATGCAGGCCTGTTAGTGCTTCAACTCCCTTCATGCGTATACACACAAAACATCAAATACATGCGATAGAGATCCTGTAAGTGGTGTTAGTGTCTGATGGATTGTGGAAACAGGAAAACGCCCAGCATGCACGCCAAGGCAAGATGGGAGTATGCGCACTGTGCAGCAACATACCGCCTGCGCAGTGTGGGCAAAAGAAAGTGCATACATGCACCCAAGAACATCCGTCTGCTAAATAAGAAAACATTCGCATATATATCGACACATGGTCTTTCTCAGTGATGATATACGTTAACCCTTTGACTCCCGCACTTGTCCACCAGCATCCTGCACTGTCAACCATGGTAACAAAGCAAAAACTTAACCCTTTGACTCCCTCACCCTATCCACCAGCTTCCTGCAGGAAGCTGGTGGATAGGGTGCGGGAGTCAAAGGGTTAAGTTTTTGCAGTTGGTGGATAGGGTGCGGGAGTCAAAGGGTTAAGTTTTTGCAATTGACGGGTAGGATGCGGGAGTCAAAAGGTTAAGAAAAACGGTTATCTTTGTCTAAGGTCTGAATCGGTTTGCACACGTGTAATTTGGAGCTGTGATGACTTGACATTTATAGTGCTTGCTGTGATGTATGTGTCCAGTATTGATAACGAGTGATTTCATGTTCCTGTAGATATGATTCAATGAATGCGTAGGTGCTTCAACTCCCAGTAACCTGTCGAAGATAACTGTAAAGTTTACTGCTGGTGAAAATGAGATTCCGTTCGTTTTGATTTTGAGAGGTATGTTTTATTTTATGAAGCACGGAGAAATTGTTTTTCAAGTTTTACTAGTAGGGTTGTACAGTGTGGTGAGGTGGGAGGTGATCTTGTCGATAATCCAGTGTGTGATTAGATTCTGAAGAGAAAAGTGTGATCGTGAATTCAGTCTGAAAATGTTGTCTTGTGCAGTATTGAAAGATGTTCATAGTATATATCTCTTTGAACAGGGTATACGAGAGTTATCATATGTAATGTATATAGAACAGTCTCTGTTATAATTTACATGTGTGCAGATTTTTGGTCAGCTGAAAAGATTGATACACAAGCTGAACAGAGTATATAAAACTTGAACTGCAGTCTGAAGAAAACATAAAATAAGTACATATGTCAGCTTTTCAGTGACAGGGCTGTCATGAATATTGGCTACCTGTGTTCTGACTTGACATAAAGATAAGTACATATGTCAGCTTTTCAGTGACAGGCTGTCATGAATATTGGCTACCTGTGTTCTGACTTGACATAAAGATAAGTACATATGTCAGCTTTCAGTGACAGGGCTGTCATGAATATTGGCTACCTGTGTTCTGACTTGACATAAAGATAGTACATATGTCAGGTTTTCAGTGACAGGGCTGTCACGAATATGCTACCTGTGTTCTGACTTGACATAAAAATAAGTACATATGTCAGCTTTTCAGTGACAGGGTGTCATGAATATTGGCTACCTTGTTCTGACTTGACATAAAATAAGTACATATGTCAGCTTTTCAGTGACAGGGCTGTCACGAATATTGGCTACCTGTGTTCTGACTTGGTGTACATCCTTTCCACTCCTGCGCCCCGTCCACTGACTACAAAAACTGAACCCTTTGACTCCCTCCCTCACCCTGTCCGCCGACTTCCTGCAGGAAGCTAGCAGACAGGGTGAGGGGAGGCATAGGGGTTAAATTTTTGCTTTGCTAGTATGGTTGAGAATGCAGGATGCTGGTGGACAGGGTGTGAGAATGGAAGGGAGAGGAGGCAGGAAAAGTGTCATTGTTGTACACTGTACACTGTACAGTCTTGTTGTTTTTTCAATGCTCACATTCCCTGCAATGATCAGCTTGTACCTTTTACATGTCCTTCACCGGTTATGAGCGATGATGGAAATTGCTGCAAGTTGAACTTGATTTGCTGGGAGAAGGTGCTTCATGTTTGAAATAGATGCTGGATGGTTTTAACAGTAACAGAAACTCACACTAGTAGTCTATGGCTGTTATTACTTAAAATGGTGCAAAGCTTGATGGGAGAGAGGTGAAGAATTGTGATCCACCATGGTCTGTGTTGGCAAATAGTACTGTAGGTGTTTTGCGTTATCGCACTGTAGACTCTGCTGTACTGACTTGAAACGGTTTCTTCTGTTTATACTTCAGTCATCGCGAGACAAAGGCTTCATTTTTCTGAGAAGACATTGAAGTTGATACTAGATGACTACGAGTATTCTTTTATTCCTCACCTGCTGTGGATGTGGTACCTGCAAGTACTGGTGTGTTTTAGTGGTTTTAAATGGCTGAAAATGTTAAAAGTGATTTCGCATGGTTCAGAATTGTGTTCAACGTCTTGGAGTTGTTAGCGTGATTCACAGCGTATGTGTGCACATATTGACATACACATAATCAATCTCTGTGCTACTGTAAGTACCGTACGAAGATGGAGGTGTTCAAAGCCCCCCCCCCCCTTACGAAGATGGAGGTGTTCAAAGCCCCCCCCTCCCCCCCCCCTTTCATCTTTTTTTTTGTTTGGAACAGTAGCAGTTGATGCAGTTTTATAGTGGTGTCAGTGTTTATTGCCTATCTTTGTGTTTGTTTGTTTGTTTGTTTTTTTTCTCTGAGAATTTGTTTTCACGGAGAGCTGTATTCAGCTTGTGTATGTTATGTAGTGTGGTGTACAGTTGGTTAGTATGCAAGGAAAAGTATGAGTAAATAATATTTTTCTCTCCTCCAACCCCCCCTCCCTACCCCAGCGTGGGCTGTGAGATTATTTGGTCTGGGTTGTGCGTGTTTTTTTGTTATTTTGATTCTTCTTCCGTGTGGAAATAATGACCTGTGCCCTTGCAAACACACAGCGGCATTGTTATCGACGTCCTCTTTTGAATGTTCACACTTCTGGTTGATCCGTGCTGTGTTTACGTTGGTGTGTTCTGTTCAACCCACGGTGTGTCTGTTTAACCCTTCGACTTCCTGCTCCCTATCCACCAACAGCAAAAACTTGAACCCTTTGACTCCCTCACCCTATCCACCTGCTTCCTTTTGCAAGAAGCTTGTGGATAGGGTGAGGGAGTCAAAGGGTTAAGCTTTTGCTTCGCTAGCATGGTTGATAATGCAGGATGCTGGTGAACTGGGTGTGGGAATCAAAGGGTTAAATGAAGGATGGTAGACAGCAAGGTTTTGTCAGCTACATGTAATGGATACACATTTTGTCCCTTTTGGGGTCATACATCTGCTAGAAACATTAGACAGTCGCGAATGGTGGGAAGACCAGCTGCCACCCAGTAAGCCAGCGGAACAAGAAACAGTAAGTGGAGGAGGGGGAGGGGGGTGTAGAAACTGTATATCGCATGAATTTGTAGGCTGTGTTTCAGATAAGCTTCATGTTGAATGGGTGTGAATCAGTGTTTGGGTCGGTATCAGTGGAGAAAACGAACTCCGAACATCAGGAGTTTCCTTGCTGCTTATAAATATATTCTTTTTAACCTTTGACTCCCACACCCTATTTACAAACTGCAAAAACTTAACCCTTTGATCTCCTCATCCTATCGAACAGCTTCCTGCAGGAAGCTGGTGGATAGGGTGAGGGAATCAAAGGGTTAATTTTTTTCTTGGCTAGCGTGGTTTACAATGCAGGATGTTAGGAGATAGGGTGAGGGAGTTAAAGGGTTAAAATCAGACTTGGGAATTCAGTTCAGTTCATATTACTTATAGCCCAGCCGACTACTAGAGCCATATCAGGGCTAAGAACTGGGAATGAATATTCAGTTCAATAAGAACATTCAAATATGTGACTTAAAAAGGAATATCTGCTTATAAATGTATTCTTTTTTTAAAATCAGAATTAGGAATGATATTCAGTTCAATGAGAACATGCAAATATGTGAGTTAAAAAGCAGTACTGCTATTATAAATGTATCGTTTTTGAAAATCATATTTGGGAATAAATATGATTTTAAGAACATTGCAAATATGCGATTTAAAAAGCAGTAGGCCTACCTGCTTATAAATGTATTCTTTTTGAAAATCAGATTTGGGAATAAATATTGAATTCTTTAAGAACATGCAAATATGCGATTTAAAAAAGCAGTAGGCCTACCTGCTTATAAATGTATTCTTTTTGAAAATCAGATTTGGGAATGAATATTCAGTTCATAAGAACATGCAAGTATGGAAATTAAAAAAAGAGCTACCTGCTTATAAATGTATTCTTTTTGAAATCAGAATTGGGAATGAACATTGAAATCAGGAAGAACATACAAATATGTGAGTTGAAAAAGGAGGAACTTTTTTTCCTTTCAAGGTCGGGCTTGTAATTGTGAAAAAAAAAAAGATGACTATATGGCTTGACATCTTTTGATTTTGTAGTTTGCTGAGAATGAATTATAACTGTACAATTTCTATTCTATTGTGTTGTATTGCATGTATTGGGTCTCTTGTGAATTGTGTAACCGTTTTCTTTTTTACAAGTTAAAACTGTTTTAATCTTGCTAAACTTGTGCAACTTTAAAGTGTGTAACCGTTTTTGTGAGATGCCTTCAAACAAATTTTGTTTTCTGTCCCATACTGAAAATGTACTGGTTGGTTTGTTTTGTTTGTTTGTTTGTTTGTTTTAACAGTCTTTTGGAGAGATTATCATCATCAAAGATTTACTTGTTTGAAATTATTCTTGTACTATTTTCTTAACTTTGGATTATATCAAGCGAATGTAGGTAGCTAACTTTTTACAGTGGTGCACATTATCGTGATCATGCATATGATTTGTAACGGCGTTTGGATGGAAACTACATTTGATTATTTTGACATGTTGGTTATTTTTTACACATTTTCATAAGTAATCTGTGTTGAAAGATGTTCAATTGAATGCCATGCATGACTTTGTTATCATTTGCATAGAATAGTAATGAATGTGGCGATTGTTAATTAAGTTGATGGTTGTGGGTTTTTGCTTTGTTTAACCCTTTGACTCCCGCACCCTATCCACCAACTGCAAAAACTTAACCCTTTGACTCCCTCACCCTATCCACCAGCTTCCTGCAAGAAGCTGGTGGATAGGGTGATGGAATCAAAGGGTTAAAGTTTTTGGTTTGCTAGCATGGTTGGCAATGCAGAATGCTTATTGATGGGGTACAGGAGTCAAAGGGTTAAAAGTTGTATTGATTATAAGTTTTCTTGTGTCATTTAAAAGTGTATTATGTTGATTATAAATTTTCTTACTTTGTTTAAAGGTGTATTGATCATATTGATTATAAATTTTCATGTCTTGGTGATATGCAGAGGTTTCTAGATAATATTAATTCACACAAATTAATAGTCACATTGACTGTACGGTATTATTAAATTGCAAATTGATAGTCACAGTGACTGTTCGGTATTTTTAAATTAACTTGAAAGTCATTAGAACTCATGTCCAGCGGCTAACACCTGTCTTGTGTTCAGAATGCCCGCCGCCACCCCTCTATACACACACACACACACACACCACACACACAGACACACAGACACACACACACACACAGACACACACACACACAGACACACACACACACACACACACACACACAAAGGTGACTAGAGTAAGCTGTTTTCCTTGAGCAGCTGTTTTGTGAATGAACCTTAAGCAGGAAAGACTAGAACGCGCGATGACCATGGTAGGCCGCTAGAGTGGTATGCTGTTGAACTTGGAAAAGATAACTTGTAGCAGAGGTATGACTTCTATAGGTTTTCAAAAGGTAACTTGTAGTGGAGGTGTTAAATTTAACTCTTTGTCTCCCACACCCTATCCACGAATTGCAAAAACTTAACACTTTGACTTCTTCACCCTGCCCACCAGCTTCCCCAAGGAAGCTGGTGGACAGAGTGAGGGAATCCAGTTGTTTTACTTTGCTAACATGGTTGATCATGCAGGATGCTGGTGGACAAGGTGTGGGAGTCAAAGGGTTAACTGGTCTGGTGTGAAAACAAAATAACTGAAATTACTGTAAAATAAAAAAAAGTCTGCATAGTAACTCCTCGGCGATTGTAACCTTTAACAATATTAATTACACAGTTAATATGTTTATAATACTCATCAGTATTCCACGAAACATTGTGAACAGAATGCCGTTCTTGTTCTTAACCCTTTGACTCCCGCGCCCTGTCCACCAACACACTGTGTTATCAACCATGCTAGCAAAGCGAAAAGTTAACCCTTTGACTCCCTCACCCTATCCACCAACTTCCTGCATGAAGCTGGTTTATGGGATAAGGTGAGGGAGTCAAAGAGTTGAACTTTTAACAGTTGGTGGATAGGGTGCGGTGGGAGTCAAAGGGTTAAGAAGTGTCATTTTTGTTCTTATTCAAATTTTGTTTAATTTGGATAGGATTTGTTGTGTTTTGTTAACCCTTTCATTCCCTAAACAGTTTGCATGCCCGCTTAAAACAAACAGGCATGCACAACTGTGTTAAATACTGGAAATTGTCCTGAAAGCATATACAATCTTGAAAAAGGTTGCAAACCTCCAGTCATACAATAAAAGTTTGATCATTATCAACAGAAGCCCCTCTGAACCACATTTATATAACTGTGATTTGGGCGTGAAATGCTTAAAATGTTAACCCTTTGACTCCCTCGCCCTGTCCGCCAGCATCCTGCATTGTCAGCCATGACAGCAAAGCGAAAACTTCACCCTTTCACTCCCTCATCCTATCCACCAGCTTCCTGCTGACAGGGTAAGGGAGTGAAAGGGTGAAGTTTTTGCAGCTGGCGGATAGAGGGCGGGAGTGAAAGGGTTAAAAATCTAAAGCTTGTTTTTTCTATGCAGTTTATCTGTTGTTTAGGGTGACTGACTTCTATAGCAGACTGGTAATGGTCGCATGCCTGAGCATTGTAATTGAAGAAAATTCCGCTTTGTAAACAGGTCTTGCCTTTTGTGTACTTGGTTCTCATCACTGTTGTTGATTGTGTTTATTTCTCACCGTGTGGCCAAACTTGTCATCTATTCCAGTAATTGTTGAAAGAAACGTTTAGTTTGTTTGACCCATTCATTGTTGCGTTTATAATATTCTGGAAAATTTTCAAACTGATGCAGTCAAATTTTATAAGTTGTAATATGGGTTGAGGTGTTTCACTACATTGTCATTGAAGTTCCTGATTTCTGTTGCCAAAAGTTTGTTTTGATTTGGGGAGAGAAAAAAAAGTTTTGATTGGGCCCAGTTCATGATTGTGTGTTGGGAATGTTGTTGCCATTCTTGCTTTCTCTCTTTTTAGTTCACAGCAAATGGCGGTAGTCCTTTCTGGGGGGCTTGAAACAGGGGTGGGTGGTGGTTGGTTGGAATCCTGAAATTTGTGGTCTTTCATAGTTTTTATTTGCTTTTGATTCTGTCTTGGAACCATCACATAGAAGTGACATTGTGTTTAACCCTTCGACTCCTGCACACTGTCCACCAACTGTTAGCCTTTGACTCCTTCACCCTATCCACCAGCTTCCTGCAGGAAGCTGGTTGATAGGGTGAGGAGTCAGAGGGTTAACTTTCTGCTTTGCTAGCATAGTTGACAGTGCAGGATGCTGGTTGACAGGGTGCCGGAGTCAAAGGATTAATACTGACTCCTTTTCCACAGTTTCTGGAACTACTGTAAACTTTTCTTCTTCCGAAAAGATTTCAGTGGCAAAAATCAGCTGTTTTCCCACGGCACATTTTGTCCTGTTTCTTTGCAGTATTCTCCCTTTGCTGCAGTCAAGCCTTTATATTGAGGTATTTACTATCTGTGGCAGTTTCTTTTTTAAGTTACTGTTGCAACTGTTGCATAGAGGAGACCTATGAGTACTTTACATTTGTTAAGTATATAGGAGAAACTTGCAGAATGTTAGGTGTTTTTAATACAGGAATGAAATATGAACAGTAGTTTCCTTCCAAACTGGCAATTAAATCATATTTGGCAGGATTTATGTCCCTTGCTGCTAACTTTTCAACCCATCCTGAGAGAAAGCTCATTTTCATCTGCAGTCTATATGGTGACTTGGTAGTGTTCAGTCTCTCAAACTTGTGTCCCCCATCATATAACATAGAGCAATGTTGTGTAGATATTAGGCTAAAGGGAGCTAAATTCTGCCTCCTTTTTTTCTTAAAGATGAAGTCTCTCTGGCCAGCATTTTTACACTGTCCCAGGAAATTGTGTGGTCATTGTCTGTACAATGTTGCCTTGTGCTCTGGCCATTTGACTGGTGTATTCATTATGAACTTATCCCATAAGACATGATAAACAAGTGAGGGCTCTCTGTTTGTTTTTAGTCTTCAGGATTCTTTTTTGGGGTGGGCAAGCTGAAATCTTAGGAATGTTGATGAACTTTACTGATTGATTTTATTGGTCTTCTTGATGTCCCTTTCACTCATGGCAGTGCCGAAACCCCTTGACTCCTGCACCTTATCCACCAACTGCAAAAACTTGACCCTTTGACTCCCTCATCCTACCCTCCAGCTTCTTGCAGGAAGCTGGTGGATAGGGTGAGGGAGTTAAAGGGTTAGGTTTTTTGCTTTGTTAGCATGGTTGACAATGCAGGATGCTGGTGGACAGGGCCTAGGGTGCAGGAGTCAAGGGTTAATCTTCTCTGTTTTCTGTGGTGGGTTTCCAGTCACAAGTTGAGAAGTGGTAGACCAGATCCATGACTGTGACCACTTTACATAATGCTTACTTTCTGTGCTCCTTTTTCTTATTCCTGGTTATGGGTTGTGTTGATTATCTGTGCTCTGTAGGACAAGGTTCTCTGAATAAGAGTGTGTGTGTGTGGTGTGTGTGTGGTGTGTGTGTGTTAGTATTGGTAAATGATGGTTGGAATTGAAATTCATGTGTGTGGGTTTGCAGTGCAAGGTGACTAAACATACTGCTAGCTGTTCCTTCCTCATCCACTTCCACTGTGAATCTGTGATGTGTTGGTCTGTGCAGTTCTGGTGGTCAGTTAACTGTTCAGTTTTTGTGTTTGTGTAAAATGTATCTCTGTGCTTGTACCATATGTTTTGGAAGTTTGAGGACACAAGCAGAGAACTTTCTTTTTAATTCTCCCATGTGTGTAATGGTTGTGATGGGAAACCAGTGATTCTATGTTAGCTCCATGTTTCTTTGTGTTGGTACAATAGGTGGTACTGTGCACCATCTGTAGGTTGTGATGGAAACCATGTGATTCTATGTTAGCTCCATGTTTCTTTGTGTTGGTACATAGGTGGTACTGTGCACCATCTGTAGGTTGTGATGGAAACCAGTGATTCTATGTTAGCTCCATGTTTCTTTGTGTTGGTACAATAGGTGGTACTGTGCTCCATCTGTAGGTTGTGATGGGAAACCAGTGATTCTATGTTAGCTCCATGTTTCTTTGTGTTGGTACAATAGGTGGTACTGTGCACCATCTGTAGGAAATCTGGTGTTTGACAACTGTAAACATGTTTTTTTTTTGTAGGGTTATCTTTTTGTTAGCTGTATTTTACAGTTGGTAATGCTTGGTCAACTGGGATGCTTGAGAACTGGAATCAACAGTGTACAAAGCTACTGTTGGTCCTGATTTGACTTCTAGAGAGAATGTTTTTAGGGGTACTGTTTTATATGTGGTGTCTGAGATTCTCTTAGGTATGGTGCAACCATACATATGCTCCACATCTTTTGAAAGCTGGGCATGTGACAGTCAGTCCAAGTGGGACATTTTTCTTGAATTTTGTTATCTTTGAAAAGTCTCCATCCCACCTCAAAGAAATCCCCAAATTCCAAATTTTCAAAGATACACAAGAAATATGTCACATTTGATCTGTCATTACACTTTACAGGCAGTGTCACATGCCCAGCTTTCAAAAGATGTGGAGCATACGTATGGTTGCACCATACCTAAGAGAATCATCAGACACCACATATAAAACAGTACGCCCTAAAAACATTCCTCTAGAAGTCACAGTAGGACCAACACTAGCTTTGTACACTTGATTCCGTTCTCAAGCATCCCAGTTGACCAAGCATTACCAACTGTAAAATACAGCTAACAAAGATAACCCTACAAAACAAAAACATGTTACAGTTGTCAAATACCAGATTTCCTACAGATGGTGCACAGTACCACCTATTGTACCAACACAAAGAAACATGGAGCTAACATAGAATCACTGGTTTCCCATCACAACCAATATACACAAGGAAGAATTGGAAAAGAAAGTTATCTGCTTGTGTCCTCAAACTTCCAAAACATGGTACAAGAGAAAAGATACATTTACACAACACTAATACAAAACTGAACAGTGAACTGACCACCAGAACTGCACAGACCAACACATTCACAGATTCACAGTGGAAGTGGATGAGGAAGGACAGCTAGCAGTATGTTTAGTCACCTTGCACTGCAAACCCACACACATGGATTTCAATTCCAACCATCATGTATCACTGCTAATACACGGCACTCTTTTTCAGAGAACCTTGTCTCACACAGCACAGATAACAAACGAATGACTGGGGGGAAAAGATACAGAACACAGCACAAAAAGCAATTTCGTGTAAACGGTTACAACTACTGGATCTTCAGTCAACCATTTTGCAAACTAAGACTGGACCTCACAGAAGATGAAAGACTGTGCTACCGCCATTGTCTTACAGCATGAAAGGCTGTCACAAGTACTGCATGCACAAACTGAAATTATCTGTCGATGGATGGCTGTGACGCGCCATGCACAGTATGAATTCCTGCAGCATAGCCATTGAGATAAAGAGCAGTTAGCAGCTGCACAACTTTTATGGCCAGTACCAACATGAATTTCAGTGGACATCCATGTTTAGTATGAAGGCACCCTTATGGCGGTGGAGAATGTTGTAGGGCCACTGACCACACAGGGATTTCCTGAGACAGTGTAAAATACTCCATGACAAAAAGCATGGAAAATCATGCCAAGGCATCTATCCTTGAGCAGAGTACAGAACCAAGTTCCTAAATATTCTCATAACAGTGTTCAATGTCATGGATTGGGAGACAAAAGATTTGTGGCCATATGCTACCAAACTGCCGCACAAGACTGACAAAGTACCAGCTTGAGACCAGGGTAACCGCAAGCATTAAGCTAGTGACTGCTGTAGGTGGTAACCACTTAACAGCAGATCTTGTGGAGTTGAAAACAATCTTGACAAGAATCCAAAGACAGAAAGTGACCTCACAACACAATTATTCCATGTATAAAGATCCCAAGGAGACCAACTTAGATCATGTTATCAAACAATGCCCCCATTCAGAAAGGACTGTCAATTTGCTGTGAATATTAACCAGGCTTTGAATCTGTCCACATTCAGCACTTTTAGCAACACATCCAAGACCAGCTTCTGATATTTACAATGCTTTATACAGAACAACAATCCACAACCATGCAATCTTTCATTCAACTTGCATCCAACCAAGCAAATAGTTTTCATAATAATCAATCAATTGCTACCATTAAAATTTCATAACACTACATAACTGAATATAAGCAATTTACAGTAATAGCAAGTTTCGTTAAACAAAGTGATTATATTCAGTTACGACAGTGGACCGAACAACTTTCATCATTAAAACAAGATGAAAAACTGTGGAAAAGGTTGATCAATTACGGTCATACACATAAAACCTGGTTCAATATAACTATGCACATCCAGTAGGACATGCTGAAAATGTTTTAACAGCTGATAAAAATGTTTCAATAGCACATTCAGGGGTGGGATTGGAGGAAAGTCAAAAAAGAGGAAAAATCTACCCAATCTGGGGAGGTCCGGGGGCATGCTCCCCGGAAAAGTTTGAAATCTAAATGCAAATCTGAGCAATCTGGCACATTTTGGGGCTCTAAATTCACTTCTGAATCGAGTTGAAGTTGATTAAATTTTATCTGAATTTCATATAAAAATTGCCTCAGTTATTTCTCACATTAAAACTAGAACATAAAATATAACTATAGTAATTGTATTCAAATTAATGATAATAAAAAAAATTGGGATCCGCAGAAATCCGCCCATACACAGAAGAATCCCACCCCTGCACATTACTTTAACATATCTTTAAAGTGCTTTAGCTCAAGTGATGCGGAAGACCGTACTAACTGCAAAGTGGTCACTCAGTGACAGTGGCACCTGATGATGGGCATCTTTTCTCGACCACCCAGTTAAGTATTTTACAGTTAGTATGATCTGCTGCATTTGCTGAGCAAAGAGATGGTCAGAATGTTTACTAAACGGTCAGTTGGAAATTCTTTGTCTAGTTTCCAGAAAAGTATTACATCTGACAATCATTACGACCAACGACTACATGTAAACACATCTTGTCAAGTAATGCGTCCATTAGACTTGCAGAACGGCTAACGTCATATGCGAACAATTTCTCACACAGCAAGGACTTAAATTGGATCTTGTACACTGTGGTGGTCTCTAGGTGCACTACATAACCACACTGAGCTATAACATCTCAACTTCCACAGCAGCGACACATCACGCTCCATGTAACCTGACTACAAGACAAGGCCCTGACCAAATACAGCCATGGTGGTGGGAAGGATACATCCCCTTCTCTCAAACTAAAATTGCCTGAAGCAGAGCAGTTCTGTCTATAAGAGCAAGTATTTTGGCCCTTTCGCAGAGTTGGATGATAACACAGGGATTGTGGCTTCAACCCTCAACCAGGTCACAGTCTGGTATTCGTTATTCAGGTTGACTGCTTGTCATGGAGGCTGATCGGTTCTTTTGAAAGAGTTGTGTGAACTGGAGATCATGACTGCTTGTCATGGAGGCTGATTGGTTCTTTTGAAACAATTGTGTGAACTGGAGATCTGGTGTCTCAAGTTCAGTCCCAGCCTACTACACTCAAAACTGACCTGGTCATTGCCCACCTTATTATTTCCATCAGTCTGCTTACGTTGGCTTAGCATTTCAGTGTCAGCTTAGTGTTTAATAAGTCCTTTCCCCCCTTCCCATTTTAAGACCTTGTCAGCGCATAGAGTTTTGCATAGGCTCAGGGAGTCTGTCAGCTGCAGGCAGATTTGGGTGGAGTGCATATGGAATTGTCCAAGTATGGTAAACCTCTCACAAGAGGCTACTGCTGCAACATCAGCCACCCTTTCTGTAGTATTTACATTCTTCTCTATGCATTCCCCCCTTCCCCCAACACCACTGCTACCAAAACAGAATATCAATTTGAAAATGCTGAACCTAGATAAACAAATTTGACTGATGCACACCCCACCCCCACCAAACCTCTCCCCAAAACAAAACACAAAATTCTAACATGACCTGCCTTCTGAACTTTGCTGACCAGAAAGACAGCTCCAGTCAGCTTGTAACGTATCAACACACTGACGTTGCTGTACAGCAGTAGATCGGTCCACAGGAAGGGGGACGGCATCTACGTGGGCACAGCCATGGCAGCAGAGGCCAGCAGGAGAATTTCTCCCGTCTTCAGCCTCCAGTTGGGATGGCCTTGGACACTTGACACCACTGTTCACCTTGGTGAGGCTCTGCTGTCACGCACCTACTCACAATATCATCTGCTGCTTTCTGAAAGGATGAGAAGAAAAAATGTTGTTTGTTTTTGGACATACAACATTTCATGACTATTATCACGAGTCAGTAGGTAATGGTAACGGTCATCCAGTAAACCCAAGGTCACAAAAGTCACAGGTGAGTGAGACGGTGGACATACAAGACCTCATGACTTTTCTTTCTTTTATTGTTGTTTAAAGCCCAGCCGACTGCACAGAGCCACATCAGGGCTATAACTGCTTCATAACACACAAAACTTCAAAAGGAAAAAAAAAAGAAAAATTAAGTACACATCAATGCATTCGCGCACATAATCTAAGGACATGCCCCCAGTGTAGGACCATTCCGTCCGATTTATCGCACAGGGGAGATTTAAAAAACACATGAATACAAATATAAGCATACATAAGGACACCAAAACATTAATACAGGCATAAATTAGGGTCTACCTAAAATTGCTTCCGCATATCTCACCTCCCTAGAGCCAAAAATGCACTTAAAACATGCACCCAATTATCAATTTGAAGAAAAAGTATGTAAGGCTTTATCGAAAAAATACAGGTGAATGGACCATTAAGGCAAAAATAAGTAGAAATGACAGAAAACAAGGCAGAAACAAAGAGAGTGACAGAAAAGAAATTTCTAGCACAGAATTTCCAGAAGGTGGGGATACTATTTATACTGAAAGAGCCCCCGGCAACCCAACGGGGGAACCTCGTGAGTATTATCAGAAGCTAGTAGATAATGATAAAGGTTATCCAGTAAACCTAAAGTTGGAAGGGAGTGAGATGGTAGAGACCTCAACTTTTCTTGGGACCAGGATTATGAGGGCGATGCCCATCTCTCTCCCTGGTTGCTTTACATGTAGTAGTGTTGCTCAAGCATGATCCACACCTGTGCCGTCAGACTGGCACACCAATGTGCTCTATTTCTGCACCACAGCTACTAATGTCTCTCAACCAAATGACAGTTCAGACTAATGTTGATCTGACAAGAAAGGATAAAAAGGGAAAAAAAAGTTTTTAAAAAAAGGAATGTTACAACCATATCAAAAGCATAAAAATGATACTAACAGCAATAATTACATTACAGGAATTTTTCATTTCATCTTTCACTTGGTCAGAATGGCCCTTTCAGTAATCTGTACTTTGTGTATAATACATTATCATCAAGCCGAAACACATGCGCGAGTATGTACGCTACAATGAAATTCAATACAGTTAACCCTTTGACTCCCGCTACCCTATCCACCAGCTGCAAAAACTTAACCCTCTGACTCCCTCACCCCATCCACCAGCTTCCTGCAGGAAGTTGGTGGATCAGGTGAGGGAGTCGGAGAGTTAAATTTTTGCTTTGCTATCACTGTTCACAATGCAGGACGCTGGTGGACAGGGTGAGGGAGTCAGAGGGTTAATTCTACTGTAGACAATTACCTGATCTCCATGGAGTGACTCAAACTTGTGGAACGCGCCCAGGCGTCACCCAGACCTGGGTCGATCTTCACTGTGCGATTGAACCAGTCACGGGCTTTGCTCAGTTTGCGTTCTGACCAAAACAACCTGTACGCCAACACACACACACACACACACACACACACACCACACACACATTCAGTAAAAACTGTCACATGCATACAATTTACAATGAACTGTAATCCAGATCTGCTTATTTTCATTTCACATCTAGTCTTTATCAATAAAGCAGATGAAAAACGGCATGTGGGATTTTTTTTTTTTTTTAACCAACATTTACTTTATAGCCTACTTCTACAATAGTCTGTCTTTCAGTATTCACTGTATGCACAGGCCCTTACAACACAACACAACCACTGTCAACACAGACACCACCCCACAACACACCAGCATAGACACGCACAAAAACACAAAAAACACGAACACACACACAACACAACCCTGTCACGACAGACCCACACACACACACGCAACACACACACACACACACACTACACACACACACACACACACACACACACACACACACACACACAACACACACACACACACACACACACACACACACACACAGTCACAACCACCCACACACACACACACACACACACACACACACACACACACACACACACACACACAGCAGCACACACACAACCACCACACACATGCACACACACACACACACACACACACACACACACACAAACAACCACTTACTTCGAGCTGCCAGCAAGACATGGGGGTCATGTTCACACTTGCGCAAAGCGTCCACTGACTTAGTCTTTCTCTGTGGTCGTGGTTCCATGAAGATGGCCTCTGCCCATAGGGTACCCGAACTGGGGCACTCCTGCAGCGCTGTACACACAAAAAAAAACAGCTCATGACAAATAGGTACATGAGGCCACAGAATGACAGCACAGCAGGTGTGGTGGTTGTTTCTTAAACTCATACTGCGTACAGCCATATCAGGGCTATAACCTCTTCAAAACATACAAAACTTCAACAGGAAAAGAAAAACAAAGAGAAAATTACGTAAACATATCAATGCATTTGCACACATGATCCAAGGACATGCCCCTGGCGTTGACCACTTCGTCAAGATTTATCGTGCAAGGGATTTAAAAAACACATCTGAATACAAATTTAAGCATACATAGGGACACCAAAACATGTAAGAACAGGCATAAATTACCTAAAATTGCTTACGAATATCTCACCTCGTAGAGCAAAAAATTCACATAACATATGTACCCAATTATCAATCTTAAGAAAAAGTATGTAAGACTTTATGGAACACATACAGGTGAATAGACCATTAAGGCAGAAAATGATAAGTAGAAATGACAAAAAGCAAAGGAACAAGGCAGACAAAGACAGTGACAGAAAATTGGAAATTTCTAGCACAGAATTTCCAGAAGGTGGAGATTCTGTTTATACTGTAAGAGCCCCCGGCATCCCCATGGAGGGGGGGGGAGGTAACAGTCATCGACCTGGATAATGCAAATTTTTGCATCACTCTGCACTACATGAGGCATGAGTGTGGCTGATGGTGAGATGCCAAATTATGACAGTTTAACCCCTTGACTCTCTCTGCCTATCCATTAGCATACTGCTTTGTCAACCATGACTGTACAGGAAAACAAAAATTTAACCCTTCAACTCCCTCACCCTATCACCAGTGGATAAGATGAAGAAGTCGAAGGCCGGCGGATAGGGTGCGGGAGACGAAAGGATACATTTTTGCTGGTGGTGAATAGGGTGCAGGAGTCAAAGGGTTAAAGTGTAGCTACCCTGAAGCCATCCAGTGCTCAGCTTGCACATGCAGCACACAGCTGTGCATTAGCTGTCCAAGGCCAATTCATGGCGTTAAGTCCGGTTGGGGAGCAGTGGTAAAAGGGGTTAAGACAATGTAATGGACAGCACTTCAGCAGTGATGGAAGGGTTATGACAAACTAATGAATACTTTAGCCATGGTGAAAGGGTAAGACAAAATAATGGACAGCACTTCAGCAGTGGTGGAAGGGTAAGACAAAATAATGGACAGCACTTCAGCAGTAGTGGAAGGGTTAAGACAAAATAATGAACAGCACTTCAGCAGTGGTGGAAGGGTAAGACAAAATAATGGACAGCACTTCAGCAGTGGTGGAAGGGTAAGACAAAATAATGGACAGCACTTCAGCAGTGGTGGAAGGGTAAGACAAAATAATGAACAGCACTTCAGCAGTGGTGGAAGGGTAAGACAAAATAATGGACAGCACTTCAGCAGTGGTGAAAGTGTTAAGACAAAATAATAGTCAGCACTTCAGCAGTGGAAAAAGGATTGAGGCAAAATAATGCACAGCACACAGAATTTCCAGAAGATGGGGATACTATTTACACTAAAAGAGCCCCCGGCATCCCTACAGGGTGGGGCTTCATGGCTCAAAGCTTCTGAAAACATTCGTTTTACAGAGTTGCAGAATACCAATTTATTCATTTTCTATTTAATGAATACCTTGTAATTAAACATGAATAATAAGAAAATGACTGCTTATTTTTGTCTTCTGTTTGTTCTTACCAGTGCAAGGTAGACAACCCTGCTTATCACTTTCTTGGAGCAGTAACAACATACCTGCACTTACTATACTAAACACAAAGTATCGTAGAGCATTTTCATTCCACAACCTGTCCATTTCTAAAACACACACTTACCTTCAGCCATTACTGGACACAAAGTACCATAGAACATTTTCATTCCACAAGTTGTCCATTTCTAAAACACACACTTACCTTTGGCCATGAGTGTCAAACCAATGTTCTTCAAGCCAGCTCTGTTTTCTACACGCACCGCTTCCAACCTGTCAACACAGCAATAACTTTTTATTTCATGGAGGAGGTTTGGAAATCTTTCAAGAGGGATTCACTGCACTCAGACAATTCCATATGTGCTCCATCCAAATCTGCCAGCAATTATCTGGCAGACTCCCTAAGCCTGCACAAAACCCAGCACACTGGCAAGAAATTCATGATTCATTTATGATGGTCACTTACTCCATGGAAGCATTGTTACATTGTTATTGTTGTTTAAAGCCCAGCCGACTGCGTACAGCCATATCAGGGCTATAATAATTACAATATTTATATAGCGCAAAATCTTGATAAAATCAAATCTAAGCGCTGAAACACACACACACACGCACACACGCACACACACGCACGTGCGCGCACGCACGCACACACGCGCGCGCACACACACACACACACACACACACACACACACACACACACACACACACACACACACACACACACACACACACACACACACACACACACACACACACACACACACGGCTATAAATGGGGAGAAAGAATAAAAACAATGGAAAATTATAGAGAGCATATTATATACAATTATATATTGCAATGTGATTCCCCTCCGAGCGGAGACAGGCTGCAGAGGGGATTGAGTGAGGTCAGGATTTTAACCGCTTCAAAACGTACAAAACTTCAACAAGATAAAAAATGAAAAGAAAATTAAGCACACATATCAACGCACTCACGCACATAATCTAAGGACATGCCCCTGGCACTGACCACTCCGTCCAATTTATCACGCAGGGGATTTAAAAAAACACACCTGTTCATGGTAGCATGTTCAAAGGTAAAACAATACTACAAATTAACAAGTATACTTTGCAACACAGCTTATGCATTTTACAATCCTGTCAAAGCAAGTTTAAGACACTTGACCCTTTTGCTCCATCCCTATCTACTGGCTTAACACGGGGTGTGTGCCATGTTGTAGTTAACACGGGGTGTGTGCCATGTTGTAGTTAACACGGGGTGTGTGCCATGTTGTAGTTAACACGGGGTGTGTGCCGTGTTGTAGTTAACACGGGGTGTGTGCCGTGTTGTAGTTAACACGGGGTGTGTGCCGTGTTGTAGTTAACACGGGGTGTGTGCCGTGTTGTAGTTAACACGGGGGGTGTGCCGTGTTGTAGTTAACACGGGGGGTGTGCGCCGTGTTGTAGTTAACACGGGGGGTGTGCGCCGTGTTGTAGTTAACACGGGGTGTGTGCGCCGTGTTGTAGTTAACACGGGGTGTGTGCCGTGTTGTAGTTAACACGGGGTGTGTGCCGTGTTGTAGTTAACACGGGGTGTGTGCCGTGTTGTAGTTAACACGGGGTGTGTGCCGTGTTGTAGTTAACACGGGGTGTGTGCCGTGTTGTAGTTAACACGGGGTGTGTGCCGTGTTGTAGTTAACACGGGGTGTGTGCCGTGTTGTAGTTAACACGGGGTGTGTGCCGTGTTGTAGTTAACACGGGGTGTGTGCCGTGTTGTAGTTAACACGGGGTGTGTGCCGTGTTGTAGTTAACACGGGGTGTGTGCCATGTTGTAGTTAACACGGGGTGTGTGCCATGTTGTAGTTAGCACGGGGTGTGTGCCATGTTGTAGTTAACACGGGGTGTGTGCCATGTTGTAGTTAACACGGGGTGTGTGCCATGTTGTAGTTAAAAAAAAACACAAAAAAAACACACACATCTTGTTGCAATGAATTTTTACTTTCTTATTTTTTAATTTTTTTCCTTCTGCCTATACAGTGAGATGTTGCCAGGAGATACAGGTGCCTGTCTGCAGCAAGGCGGGAGGTTTCGGTAAGTGACATGTTATATCCGTTCAATGTTTCTGCCATCGTGTCACTCCAGCTTAGCCTTCGTCTCCCTCTGGCTCTGGTGCCAGATTATCTACAGTTGTATGCATGCTGGGCTGGTTGTCTGGGGGCAGGCATCCTTGTAATTTTCCAAAATCCAATCCCTGGCCCTAGTCTTAGGAAATGTAACATGGCAAAGCAGGGGATTGCTGGGCCCGGGTGAAGTACGGTGTGGCTATTTGCCACTTAGGCGCTATGCTAGCTTAGAAGGCCGGCCTGGGTCACTCAGAAACGCCGCTGGCTAACAAGGCTCTGGTGAAGCTAGGACAGGCCGGTAGTGGATAGTATCTTGCTTAAGAAAGTGAAAGATTACAATGAAACCACCAAAAAAATCAAAACATTATACTGGTGTGTGCAGCGTCTTCAATTGTTATTGTTAACATCACAGAACAAAATCTTCATGAACCACGGGCTATCCAGATTTTGTGATCGGACACTGAATTCACAGAACAGACAATTGTGCAATCCATTATAAACAAATACACAAAACCAAACAAACAGCAAACAAGAAAAACAAAAACAACAAACCTGCAAACAAAATAACAACAAAAGAAACATAACAAAGCAATAAAGAAACAAGGCGTACGTCATGATCATTTTGAGCCTATCCACAATGCATACGCACCATCAGTATATATGGAATTTATTCAGAGCAGGGAGATGCCATCCTGAGAAGTTGAAATTGAAACCAAAAAACACAATGCAACTAAAATCTATTTCACCCAAGCAGATCCCACACCCTTCATTACAAAACCACATCTAATCATGGCAAAGGCCATCACAAAAGCGGATGAAATCAAAATCAAATCAAATCAAATCAAATCATATCAAATCAAATTCAAAACAAATCAAATCAAATCAAATCAAATCAAAACAAAACAAATCAAATCAAATCAAATCAAAACAAATCAAAACAAATCAAATCAAATCAAAACAAATCAAATCCAATCCAAACAAATCAAATCAAATCAAAACAAATCAAATCAAATCAAAACAAATCAAATCAAATCAAAACAAATCAAATCCAATCCAATCCAAAGTGACGACATACCACAACTGTGGAGTCTTAGGATTTTTCAGTCGAGCTTTTTCCAGGATGGAGCGTGCGCGTGTCAGCTGACCCGTCCTCTCCTCCAGGCGAGACAGTAACAACCACAACGGCCATGATGTTGGACATTTCTTCAGCTGGAACAGTAACAGTTACTGTTACTGATATTTTCGTTTAAAACCCAGCTGACCGCGTAGAGACGTATCAAGGCTATAACCGTTTCAAAACATGCGTAATACAGGGAAAAAAAAGAAAATTAAGTACACATATCAATGCATTCGCGCACAAAATCTAAGGAGATGCCCCTGGTGTTAACCATTCTGTCCAATTTATTGCATACAGGATTCAGAAAACACACCTGAATACAAATTCAAACATAGTTAAGGACACTAAAACATATATAAAAACGGGTCTAAATTACTTAAAATTGTTTCTGCATATTTCACCTCCCTAGGGCCCAAACTGCACTTAATACATGTACCCAATTATCAATCCTAAGAGAATGTAAGACTTTACCAAACACATACAGATGAATGGACAAGCAAGGCAGAAAGTGATAGTAAGAAATGACAGAAAGCAAAGGAACAAGGCAGAAACAAAGAGAGTGACAGAAAAGAGGAAATTTCTAGCACAGAATTTTCAGAAGGTGGAAATACTATTTATACTGACAGAGCCCCCCAGCATCCCCACGGGGGTAGTACGAGTTCCAAAGGTTATTGCAAATATAATACATTGTGCTGCATGTCACTCTGATGCATACTTCTTTTTACCACAAATTAATTTCCACTTTGAAATTCAGGCTGCACTATGATCATCATAAGGGTCATACAATGAACAGACAGAATGTCCCAATAACTTAACCCTTTGACTCTTATCCTGTTCACTAGCATTCTGCATTGTCAACCACGCTAGCAAAGCAAAAACTTAACCCTCTGACTCCCTCATCTATTCACCAGGCAGCTGGTGGATAAACTGAGGTAGTCAAAGGGTTAAGTTTTTGCACTTGGTGGATAGGGTGCAGGAGGGAATCAAAGGTTTTTAAGTTTTTGCTTTGATAGCATGGTTCACAATGCTGGATGCTGGTGGACAGAGTGCAGGAGTCAAAGGGTTAATGTGAGAAAAGACTGCTCCATGCAATTTCAACGAGTCAATCTGGAATGAAATCTCAAGCAGCAAAAAGAATCACACACACACACACACACACACACACACACACACACACACACACACACACACACACACACACACACACACACACACCCACACCCACATCCTGACAAACACAAAAACTCTCTGGTTAGTATGAAATGATCTCACCTACCTCCCTCCATACATATTTTTCAAAAAATCCCAATAAACAGAGACTTACCCCTTTGTTGTATGCAGTGCGAGCGGCCTCGTTATCTCCCTGCTGCTCCTGAATCTGACCGCACATCATCCACAACTGAAACAACATCACAGATAATCTTCAACTGAAACATGACACACTAATGCCACCACCACAACCACCACCACCACTACCATCATCACTATAACCACCATTGTTTTAACTCTCTCGCTACGAGTGTCGTGATTTCCCGATCGTATCTCAACAACGCTTGTCTACGAGCGTTGGAGAAATCCGACCTGAGTTTTGAAAATTCGTGGGGCTTTCAGTATTTCTGTTAACTGAAACTAATAGCCAGAAAAAGATTTAATGGCTACCTGGCTGAACCCGTCCCTCAGTAACAAAGCTACTTCTTAGCCTCATTTCAGGCCATTAGGTCACTGTACTCTGCAGTTGGTATGTAGACAGTGCAAATTTCAGACCCACTATCTCCGCACGAACAGCACGGAAAAACAACGGCTGTACAATATCAACAGACTCAGCGCTGTACAAAATGATCTCCTTCGGTGCAGTGGATGTGTACAGATTGTAAATCATTCAAAATGGACTGTAGGAACGATGATTGACCTGACGTGTATTGTAGGCATTTTCACTGAAAATGTCAATTTTAGTACCATTACTCAGTAACCATGAGGTTAGACGTTGAATTCAGCATTGTACACCAACTAATAGACCGCCAAATTCAAACTTCTGTTTCATTTAGTACAAGAATTTTTCCCTGACCTATACAAATGTGCATACAGAGGCAAGGATAACAGTACAGTAGTAAGTACCTGAAACAGTAGACGTACAGTCACAGTACAGAAACACCTGTCACACATTTACATACATACACACATACCACTGATAACAACGTTATGCCATAAGTACATACATATGTCATGATCACAAAACCATAGCCAACAGTACAGACATGACATACGTACAGTAAACACCATACAACTATACAAGTAGTTACAGCAATGGTACAGTCTAACAGTACAGCATTTGACAGACATGACGTAAAAACCACATACTGATAACTGACCAGCAGACAGACTGACAGTGAAAACGACAGTACAATAACAGACAGTACAGCACAGACAGTACAACAGACCACAGACAGTACAAAAGTGTACAGCAGACAGGACAGTCAGTCAGTACATACAAACAGTACAATAGATGGACAGACAGTACAGATAACCGCGACGACGACAAACAGATGGTACAGACACAGACAGACAGTACAGAGTAACAAATGACAGGTAACAAGAGTGTACAGACAGTACAGAAGACAGTACAAACAGCACGACAGCAGACAGTACAGTAGACAAACAGACAGACAAACTGTACAGACAGACAACACAGACAGCATACAGATAGTACAGATAGACAGTAACAGACAGACAGAAGACAGTACAGAACAGTACAACAGACAGACCAGACAGAAGACAGTACAGACAGACCAGACAGACAGGACAGTACAGACAGACCAGACAGACAGTACAGTAGACAGACAGACAGACAGACAGACAGTACAGAGCAGACAGATAGACAGTACAGACAGACAGACAGACAGACAGACAGTACAGTACAGACAGACAGTACAGACAGAGTACAGACAGTACAGATAGGACAGTACAGACAGACCAGACAGACAGTACAGATGACAGTACAGACAGACAGTACAGATAGACAGTACAGACAGACAGAAGACAGACAGACAGACAGTACAGACAGAACAGTACAGATAGACAGTACAGAAGACAGTACAAGACAGACAGCAACAGACAGACAGTACAGATAGACAGTACAGACAGACAGCAGACAGACAGATAGACAGTACAGAAGACAGTACGGGACAGTACGAAGACAGACAGACAGTACAGACAGACAGACAGATAGACAGTACAGATAGACAGTACAGACAGACAGACAGACAGTACAGTACAGACTAGACAGTACAACGATACAGACAGTACCAGACAGACAGACCAGTGACAGTAGACAGACCAGACAGACAGTACAGATAGACAGTACGGGACAGCCCAGATAGACAGTACAGATAGACAGTACAGATAGACAGTACAGATAGACAGACAGATAGACAGTACAGATAGACAGTACAGATAGACAGTACAGACAGACATACAGATAGACAGACCAGATAGACGTACAGATAGACAGTACAGATAGACATACAGATGACAGTACAGACAGACAGTACAGCAGACAGTACAGATAGACAGTACAGACAGACACAGTACAGAACAGAGATAGACAGTACAGACAGACAGTACAGATAGACAGTACAGATAGACAGTACAGTACAGACAGACAGATAGACAGTACAGATAACAGACAGACAGTACAGACAGACAGTACAGATAGACAGTACAGATAGACAGTACAGATAGACAGTACAGATAGACAGTACAGACAGTACAGACAGACAGTACAGAAGACAGTACAGATAGACAGTACAGACAGATACAGGACAGACAGACAGATAGACAGTACAGATAGACAGTACAGATAGACAGTACAGATAGACAGACCAGATAGACAGTACAGATAGACAGTACAGATAGACAGTACAGACAGACAGTACAGATAGACAGTACAGACAGACATAGATAACAGACAGACAGACCAGATAGACAGTACAGATAGACAGTACAGATAGACAGTACAGATAGACAGTACAGATAGACAGTACAGATACGACAGACAGTACAGATAGACAGTACGATAGACAGTACAGATAGACAGACAGATAGACAGTACAGATAGACAGTACAGATAGACAGTACAGATAGACAGTACAGATAGACAGTACAGATAGACAGTACAGATAGACAGTACAGATAGACAGTACAGATAGACAGTACAGACAGACAGACAGATAGACAGTACAGATGACAGTACAGATAGACAGTACAGATAGACAGTACAGATAGACAGTACAGATAGACAGTACAGATAGACAGTACAGATAGACAGTACAGATAGACAGTACAGACAGACAGACAGAAGACAGTACAGATAGACAGTACAGATAGACAGTACAGATAGACAGTACAGATAGACAGTACAGATAGACAGTACAGATAGGACAGACAGACAGACAGACTAGACAGACAGATAGACAGACAGATAGACAGTACAGATAGACAGTACAGATAGACAGTACAGATAGACAGTACAGATAGACAGTACAGATAGACAGTACAGATAGACAGTACAGATAGACAGTACAGACAGACCAGTACAGACAGACAGACAGACTAGACAGTACACGATAGACAGTAACAGACAGACAGTACAGACAGACAGACAGATAGACAGACAGATAGACCAGACAGACAGTACAGAAGAACAGTACAGATAGACAGACAGAAGACTCAGATAGAGCAGTACAGATAGACAGTACAGATAGACAGACAGATAGAAGACAGAAGACAGTAACAGACAGGACAGTACAGATAGACAGACAAAGACAGACAGATAGACAGACAAGACAGATAGACAGACAGATAGACAGACAGAACAGTAGCAGATAGACAGTACGATAGGACAGACAGACAGACAGTACAGATAGACAGTACAGACAGACAGATAGACAGACAGATAGACAGAAGACAGACAGACAGACAGACAGACAGAAGACAGACAAGACAGACAAACAGACAGGACAGACAGATAGACAGTACAGACAGACAGATAGAGAACAGATAGACAGACAGACAGACAGTACAGACAGAACAGACAGAAGACAGATAGATACAGACAGAAGTAGACAGCAGATAGACAGTACAGACAGGACAGTATAGAGACGAACAGAAGACAGTACAGATAGACAGACAGAAGACAGACAGACAGACAGACAGACAGACAGAGACAGACAGATAGACAGACAGATAGACAGAGACAGACAGACAGACAGAAGACAGAAGACAGAGAAGATAGAAGATAAAGACAGACAGACAGTACAGACAGACAGATAGACAGACAGACAGACAGAAAAACAGACAGATAGACAGAAGATAACAGACAGGACGAACAGACAGACAGAAGAAGACAGACAGACAGACAGATAGACAGTACAGATAAGGACAGACAGATAGACAGAACAGATAGTCAGAAGAAGACAGACAGAAAACCCGAGATAGACAGAACAGAAGAAGACAGACAGAAGAAGACAGACAGATAGACCATGACAGAAGACAGTACAGATAGACAGTCCCCAGACGGGGAGTAAGTAGCGCAGAAGACCGACAGTTTAGACAGAAGACGGGCAGACAGATAGACCGAAGACGGGGACAGAAGACAGGACAGAAACCAGATAGACAGACAGACAGACAGAAAACAGACAGAAGGAAGTAACAGACAGACAGATTACAGATAGACAGACAAGACAGACGATAAGTCAGAAGAAGACAGTAAAGTAGACAGAACAGACAGACAGACAGATAGAGACAGAAGACAGACAGATAGACAGACAGAATAGCAGATCAGATAGAACAGTAAGTTAGACAGCCCAGAAAGACAGACAGACAGACGATAGAAGACAGATAGACAGTACAGAAGACAGACAGAAGAAGACAGACAGACAGAAAGATAGACAGACAGGACAGACGACAGATAGAAGACAGTAGACAGCCCAGACAGAAGACAGAAGACAGATAAAACAGACAGATAGACAAGACAGACAGAAGACAGAATGACAGACAGCATACAGAAGATCAGAAGCCCAGAAGACAAATAAAGATAGAAGAACAGAAAGACGGGACAGATAGACAACAGACAGAAAAATGAAGATAGACAGACAGACAGACAGACAGATAGAAGACAGATCCAGACAGTACGCCCAGACAGACAGCAGACAGTACCTTGGGGAAGTCAGGGTAATGTTTGAAAAGCTTCCCCCACCCAGGCGAAGAGCGCTTGTCACCTCTTCCCAGACACCACTCCAGTTTCACAGACTTCATAAAACACCTTAAACAACAACACAACGTTTGTTCCATTTAAAATTTAAATGGCTGCACAAAACACACAATGGTCTCTTCCTGGTAACATGAGTCGAAGATGGCCATACGCCCACAAACACAGTTGATAAGGAAAAAATATCCAATGGGATGTAATCAGATTCAACACACACTAGCATTCAAAGAATAAAAAGAGGAAACATAAAAAACAGAATGAGAATGCGTATTTAATTATAAAAAAAAAAAAAAAACCCAGATTTTTGGACAACTGGCCTTCACTCTCGCAACCTATCCGTCAGCTGCAAAAACTTAACCCTTTCACTACCTCATCCTGTCCACTGCTTCCTGCAACGTATGTCACATTCTGTTATTGTTAACTCAATGGAGTCACCCGTCAAATAGTGCTTGTCGACCCTGAAATCGCATGTTTTCGGCCATTTTTAAAAAAATATTACAAAAATAACCAAACAAGATAGAAACAAACAGTAAAGTGCAAAAGAAAGGGAGAAGCTTGCTACATTAGATTCTACTCAAAAGTTTGTGTGCTGATTTCCCCCTTGAATGTAGAAATTACTCCAATTAGGGTATCCAACAGCTTCCGAACAAAAGTTTTGAACCCCAAAAAAGACAGACCAGACAGACAGTACAGATAGACAGTACAGATAGCCCAGACAGACAGACCAGATAGACAGTCAGACAGACCAGACAGACAGTACAGATAGACAGTACAGACAGACCAGACAGACAGACAGTACAGATAGACAGTACAGACAGACCAGACAGACAGACAGTACAGATAGACAGTACAGACAGACCAGACAGACAGTACAGACAGACAGTACAGATAGACAGTACAGATAGACAGTACAGAAACAGACAGACAGTACAGACAGACCAGATAGACAGTACAGATAGACAGTACAGATAGACCAGACAGACAGACCAGACAGACAGTACAGATAGACAGTACAGATAGACCAGACAGACAGACCAGACAGACAGTACAGATAGACAGTACAGACAGACAGACAGCAGTACAGATAGACAGTACAGATAGACAGTACAGACAGACCAGACAGACAGTACAGACAGACCAGACAGATAGTACAGACAGACAGACAGACAGTACAGACAGTACAGATAGACAGTACAGACAGACCAGACAGACAGTACAGATAGACAGTACAGAAGACAGACAGACAGACAGACAGTACAGATAGACAGTACAGACAGACCAGACAGACAGTACAGATAGACAGTACAGACTAGACCAGACACGACAGACCAGACAGACAGTACAGATAGACAGTACAGATAGACAGTACAGACAGACCAGACAGACAGACCAGAAGACAGTACAGACAGACAGTACAGATAGACAGTACAGACAGACCAGAAGACAGACCAGATAGACAGTACAGACAGACAGTACAGATAGACAGTACAGACAGACCAGACAGACAGACCAGACAGACAGTACAGACAGACAGTACAGATAGACAGTACAGACAGACAGACCAGACAGACAGTACAGACAGACAGTACAGATAGACAGTACAGACAGACCAGACAGACAGACAGATAGACAGACCAGACAGACAGACAGACAGACAGTACAGACAGACAGTACAGATAGACAGTACAGACAGACCAGACAGACAGACCAGATAGACAGACCAGACAGACAGACCAGACAGACAGTACAGACAGACAGTACAGATAAGACAGTACAGACACAGACCAGACAGACAGACCAGACAGACAGACAGACAGACAGACCAGACAGACAGTACAGACAGACAGTACAGATAGACAGTACAGACAGACCAGACAGACAGTACAGATAGACAGTACAGATAGACAGTACAGATAGACAGTACAGACAGACAGTACAGACAGACAGACCAGAAGACAGTACAGATAGACAGTACAGATAGACAGTACAGATAGACAGTACAGACAGACAGTACAGATAGACAGTACAGACAGACCAGATAGACAGTACAGATAGACAGTACAGATAGACAGTACAGATAGACAGTACAGACAGACAGTACAGATAGACAGTACAGATAGACAGTACAGATAGACAGTACAGATAGACAGTACAGACAGACAGTACAGATAGACAGACAGATAGACAGTACAGATAGACAGTACAGATAGACAGTACAGACAGACAGTACAGATAGACAGTACAGATAGACAGTACAGATAGACAGTACAGACAGACAGTACAGACAGACAGACAGATAGACAGTACAGACAGACAGTACAGATAGACAGTACAGATAGACAGTACAGATAGACAGTACAGATAGACAGTACAGATAGACAGTACAGGACAGTACAGACAGACAGTACAGATAGACAGTACAGATAGACAGTACAGATAGACAGTACAGATAGACAGTACAGACAGTACAGACAGACAGTACAGATAGACAGTACAGATAGACAGTACAGACAGTACAGACAGACAGACCAGATAGACAGTACAGATAGACAGTACAGATAGACAGTACAGATAGACAGTACAGATAGACAGTACAGATAGACAGTACAGATAGACAGTACAGACAGACAGTACAGACAGTACAGACAGACAGTACAGACAGACAGACCAGATAGACAGTACAGACAGACCAGATAGACAGTACAGATAGACAGTACAGATAGACAGTACAGATAGACAGTACAGATAGACAGTACAGATAGACAGTACAGATAGACAGTACAGATAGACAGTACAGATAGACAGTACAGATAGACAGTACAGATAGACAGTACAGATAGACAGTACAGATAGACAGTACAGATAGACAGTACAGATAGACAGTACAGATAGACAGTACAGACAGACCAGATAGACAGTACAGATAGACAGTACAGATAGACAGTACAGATAGACAGTACAGACAGACAGTACAGATAGACAGTACAGATAGACAGTACAGATAGACAGTACAGATAGACAGTACAGACAGACCAGACAGACAGTACAGATAGACAGTACAGATAGACAGTACAGACAGACAGTACAGATAGACAGTACAGATAGACAGTACAGATAGACCAGACAGACAGTACAGATAGACAGTACAGATAGACAGTACAGATAGACAGTACAGATAGACAGTACAGATAGACAGTACAGATAGACAGTACAGATAGACAGTACAGATAGACAGTACAGATAGACAGTACAGATAGACAGTACAGATAGACAGTACAGACAGACCAGACAGACAGTACAGATAGACAGTACAGATAGACAGTACAGACAGACCAGACAGACAGACCGTAGAGACAGACAGACAGTACAGATAGACAGTACAGACAGACCAGACAGACTGTAGAGACAGACAGTACAGATACAGTACAGACAAACAGACCGTAGAGACAGACAGACAGTACAGACAGACAGTACAGACAGACCGTAGAGACAGACAGACAGTATAGACAGACAGTACAGATAGACAGTACAAACAGGCAGACAGACCGTAGAGACAGACAGACAGTACAGACAGACAGTACAGATAGACAGTACAGACAAACAGGCAGACAGACCGTAGATACAGACAGACAGTACAGACAGACAGTACAGATAGACAGTACAGACAAACAGGCAGACAGACCGTAGATACAGACAGACAGTACAGACAGACAGTACAGATAGACAGTACAGACAAACAGGCAGACAGACCGTAGATACAGACAGACCGTAGAGACAGATAGACAGTACAGACAGACTGTACAGACAGTACAGACAGACAGTACAGATACAGACCAGACAGACAGACAGTACAGACCAGACAGACAGACAGACAGTACCTTGGGGAAGTCAGGGTAATGTTTGACAGCTTCCTCCAGCAGGCGAAGAGCGCTTGTCACCTCTCCCAGACACCACTCCAGTTTCACAGACTTCATAAACACCTGTAAACAACAACACACGTTTGTTCCAGTTAGATTAATGGCTGCACAACAACACAACTGGTCTCTTCCTGGTAACTGAGTCGAAGATGGCCATACGACACAAACACAGTTGATAAGTAAAACTATCCAAATAGGATGTAATCAGATTCAACACGACACCTAGCATTCAAGAGAATAAAAAGAGGAAACATGAAAACAGAATGAGAATGCGTATTTAATTATAAAAAAAACAAAAAAACCCAGATTTTTGGACAACTGGCCTTCACTCTCGCAACCTATCCGTCAGCTGCAAAAACTTAACCCTTTCACTACCTCATCCTGTCCACTAGCTTCCTGCAACGTATGTCACATTCTGTTATTGTTAACTCAATGGAGTCACAGTCAAATAGTGCTTGTCGACCCCTGAAATCGCATGTTTTCGGCCATTTTTAAAAAAAATATTACAAAATAACCAAACAAGATAGAAACAAACAGTAAAGTGCAAAAGAAAGGCAGAAGCTTGCTACATTAGATTCTACTCAAAGTTTGTGTGCTGATTTCCCACTTGAATGTAGAAATTACTCCAATTAGGGTATCCAAACAGCATTCCGAACAAAAGTTTTGAACCACATGATCGACCACATAGCAATGTCACTTAAGCCAATGCTAGGGACAAACTCGTATCTGAATCCAACAAATCATCCCCTTATCTTCGACAGATAATTCACCAACAAGATCTAATTCATCATCAGATCCTTCAGCTTGGATGATATCGATCGCCTCTTGCACAGAAAACATACACCGGTTTCGAAGTCGCCTTGCCGCCATTTTGAAAATAGGTGAATACAGATTTGCTTACTGACTCTAGAAACTTCGTTAAAACAAAGACTGTATGATGATTAGATATGGTCTAAGGGAAGCAATCGATGCATAGATGATTATACTTTGACTTTCAGGAGTTTTCTCCCTCGAATACTGCTCATGTTATAAATAAAACAATGGCATTTTCCGACGGCACCAGCCTGCTGTCACGACTAAGATCGCGGTATAGATGGGCGGCAGCAGACTGCCGTCAAGACGCCAAAGAGTTAAAGCCTAGCCGACTACGTACAGCCTTATCAGGGCTTTAACCATTTCAAAACATACACAATACTTCAACATTGTTATTGGTATTTCTGTCTAAAGCTCAGCTGACCATGTAGAGAGACACATAAGGTTATAAACATTTTAAAACATACATATACTTCAACAGGACAAAAATAGGAAAAGAAAATTAAGTACATATATCAATGCATTTGCATAGCTGCCAACTTTCCTGAAAAAAAATTCCTGACAAGAGGCGGGGGTCCGGGGGCCGCGGAAGGACCCCGGTGGGGTCCAGGGGCAACGCCCCTGGTTGGGGTCTTGGGGCAACGCCCCCAGAAGCTGAAGATTTTCTATCAAATGAAGATGCTAAACTGGTATTTCCATGCATTTCAAACTGAAAAATGTAACAAAGCATGTATTGTAAGCTTTCCTTCAAATTCTGCTAGTCTAAATCTCTTGTGTAAAAGGTTCAGATATTTTTTTTATTCAAGAAGTTTTCACTCTAAACTCCCAAGTCCCCCTCACCTCTTCAAGTTTAGATCTACTTGGAATGGGAAGAACTGCAGGCTTCGTCTTGTTCCATGTCTTTGTCTCCCTTCTCTTTCTCCTTGCCTTTAAGCGCTGTCACAGTAGCAGACTTGGCCTTTCTCAAGAAGTCAGGAGAGAAAACTTGCTTGTAGCAAGGTCCAATCATATTGGCTTTGGCAACCATCATTGCACTGAGCGTGGATGATTGCAATGATCCTCTGAAGTCCGTCTTGTTTTTTCGAAAACTTCACTTTTGCTTTCGCTTTTACAGCTTTCGCGTCTGTCTTCTTTGAAGCCATTGTGCAAGAAAGCTGGCGCGCAGGAGCTGTTTACATGGCCCTCTGCGCACGCGCATGTGTGACGGAAGTTTCGCTTTCACGCAGCTGTCTTTTTACCGCGTTCTGACGAAAACAGAGCTAACCGGATAAAATATCAAAATCGAAAATTTAAAATTCGGGAATTTTCATCGATTTACCGGATTTTCCGGGCAGCTCACACATTTCGGGACATTCCCGAAAAATTCGGGAGGGTTGGCAGCTATGCATTTGCCACATTATCTAAGGAGATGTTCCTGGCGTGGACCACTCCGTCCAATTTATCACACAGAGGATTTAAAAAACATACCTGAATACAAATTGAAACATAAGTAAGGACACTAAAACATATAAAAACAGGCCTAACCTATCTAAAAATTGCTTCCACATATCTCATTTCCCTAGAGCCAAAAAATACACTCAATATATGCACCCAATTATCAATCCTAAGAAAAAGTGCGTAAGACTTTAATGAACACATACAGGTGAATAGGCCAGCAAGGCAGAAAATAACAGCAACAAAGACAGAACGCAAAAGAACAAGGCTTCCCTCCTGCTAAATTCTGAGTGAACTGTCATGTTCTGTTACTTATGTGTGCCAACTTCAGTCAATATATTTGACAAAATAAAACGGTCATTAACCAAACTAAAAGTACTGTATAAACAATAGCAGGCCTACCATCAGTTTAAGCGTAAACAAAAACTCGTAACTGATAAAACTTGGGAGAACCACATACTGGATAGATTACTCACCCTGGCAGTAGGCGCAGAGTTACGGGCCTTGTGCAGCAGCCGACGGGCACGTTCAAACTCGTTGTTTTCGCTCTCCAGCTTGACGGCAGCCAACCAGATCTCTTCACTGTTGGGGTTGGCCTGGAAGGCCAGGGCCAGGATACTACGTGCAGCTGGGACATCTCCCTGATGGAACATACAATGAGTAAAACCTGTGACCCCCCGGCATACTATTATATAGATACATGATGTCCCTTTGATTATCTCACCCTGACCACCAGCATCCTGCATTATCAACCATGCTATCAAAAGCAAAAACTTAACCCTTTGATTCCCTCACCCTGTTCACCAGCATCCTGCATTGTCAACCATGCTATCAAAAGCAAAAACTCAACCCTTTCACTCCCTCACCTGCCCACCAGCATCCTGCATTGTCAACCATGCTATCAAAGCAAAAACTTAAACCCTTTGACTCCCTCACCCTATCCACCAACTTCCTGAAGGAAGCTGGTGGATAGGGTGAAGGAGTCACAGGGTTAAATTTTTGCAGTTGCCGGATAGGATGCGGGAGTCAAAGGGTTATTTCAGGACACTGGTTTGAATTACTCATCTACCCGCAAGCATGTGGCCACTTTTAGACAACATTTTAACCTTTTGACTCCTGCACCCTATCCACTAACTGCAAAAACTTAACCCTCTGACTCCCTCACCCTATCCACCAGCTCCCTGCAGGAAGCTGGTGGATAGGGTGAGGAAGTGAGAGGGTTAAGTTTTTGCTATACTGCCATGGTTGACAAATGCAGGATGCTGGTGGACAAGGTGCGGGAGTCTAAAGGTTAAATAATCCTATACATATACCTTTCTGGACATACAGACATTTTTGCATAAAAGTTTTGACCGATTCTAATACATTGATGCTTTTACCATAATACATGCCGTCCTATTCTGATATATTTACCATAATACATGCCGTCCGATTCTGATATATTTACCATAATACATGCCGTCCGATTCTGATACATTTACCATAATACATGCCGTCCGATTCTGATACATTTACCATAATACATGCCGTCCGATTCTAATACATTTACCATAATACATGCCGTCCTATTCTGATACATTTACCATAATACATGCCGTCCGATTCTAATACACTGATGCTTTTACCATAATACATGCCATCCTATTCTGATACATTTACCATAATACATGCCGTCCTATTCTGATACATTTACCATAATACATGCCGTCCTATTCTGATACATTTACCATAATACATGCCGTCCGATTCTGATACACTGATGCTTTTACCATAATACATGACGTCTGATTCCGATACACATGTTTTTACCATAATACATGCCGTCCTATTCTGATACACTGACGCTTTTACCATAATACATGCCGTCCTATTCTGATACACTGACGCTTTTACCATAATACATGCCGTCCTATTCTAATACACTGATGCTTTTACCATAATACATGCCGTCCTATTGATACACTGACGCTTTTACCATAATACATGCCATCCTATTCAAATACACTGATGCTTTTACCATAATACATGCCGTCCTATTCTAATACACTGACGCTTTTACCATAATACATGCCGTCCTATTCTAATACACTGATGCTTTTACCATAATACATGCCGTCCTATTCTAATACACTGATGCTTTTACCATAATACATGCCGTCCTATTATGATACACTGACGCTTTTACCATAATACATGCCGTCCTATTCTAATACACTGATGCTTTTACCATAATACATGCCGTCCTATTGATACACTGATGTTTTTACCATAATACATGCCGTCCTATTGATACATTGATGCTTTTACCATAATAAATGCCGTCCTATTGATACATTGACACTTTTACCATAATACATGCCGTCCTATTCTGATACACTGATGTTTTTACCATAATACATGCCGTCCTATTCTAATACACTGATGCTTTTACCATAATACATGCCGTCCTATTCTAATACACTGATGTTTTTACCATAATACAAGCCGTCCTATTCTGTTACACTGATGTTTTTACCATAATACATGCCGTCCTATTGATACATTGACGCTTTTACCATACTACATGCCGTCCTATTGATACATTGATGCTTTTACCATAATACATGCCGTCCTATTGATACATTGACGCTTTTACCATAATACATGCCGTCCTATTCTGTTATACTGATGTTTTTACCATAATACATGCCGTCCTATTCTAATACATTGATGTTTTTACCATAATACATGCCGTCCTATTCTAATACACTGATGTTTTTACCATAATACATGCCGTCCTATTCTAATACACTGATGTTTTTACCATAATACATGCCGTCCTATTCTAATACACTGATGTTTTTACCATAATACATGCCGTCCTATTGATACATTGATGCTTTTACCATAATACATGCCGTCCTATTGATACATTGATGTTTTTACCATAATACATGCCGTCCTATTCTGTTACACTGATGCTTTTACCATAATACATGCCGTCCTATTCTAATACACTGATGTTTTTACCATAATACATGCCGTCCTATTGATACACTGATGCTTTTACCATAATACATGCCGTCCTATTGATACACTGATGTTTTTACCATAATACATGCCGTCCTATTGATACACTGATGTTTTTACCATAATACATGCCGTCCTATTGATACATTGATGCTTTTACCATAATACATGCCGTCCTATTCTGTTACAGATGCTTTTACCATAATACATGCCGTCCTATTGATACATTGACACTTTTACCATAATACATGCCGTCCTATTCTGATACACTGATGTTTTTACCATAATACATGCCGTCCTATTCTAATACACTGATGCTTTTACCATAATACATGCCGTCTGATTCTGATACATTTACCATAATACATGCCGTCCTATTCTGATACATTTACCATAATACATGCCGTCCGATTCTGATACATTTACCATAATACATGCCGTCCTATTCTGATACACTGACGCTTTTACCATAATACATGCCGTCCTATTATGATACACTGACGCTTTTACCATAATACATGCCGTCCTATTCTAATACACTGATGCTTTTACCATAATACATGCCGTCCTATTCTAATACACTGATGCTTTTACCATAATACATGCCGTCCTATTCTAATACACTGATGTTTTTACCATAATACATGCCGTCCTATTCTGTTACACTGATGTTTTTACCATAATACATGCCGTCCTATTGATACATTGACGCTTTTACCATAATACATGCCGTCCTATTGATACATTGATGCTTTTACCATAATACATGCCGTCCTATTGATACATTGACGCTTTTACCATAATACATGCCGTCCTATTCTGTTATACTGATGTTTTTACCATAATACATGCCGTCCTATTCTAATACATTGATGTTTTTACCATAATACATGCCGTCCTATTCTAATACACTGATGTTTTTACCATAATACATGCCGTCCTATTCTAATACACTGATGCTTTTACCATAATACATGCCGTCCTATTCTAATACATGGATGTTTTTACCATAATACATGCCGTCCTATTCTGTTACACTGATGCTTTTACCATAATACATGCCGTCCTATTCTAATACACTGATGTTTTTACCATAATACATGCCGTCCTATTGATACATTGATGCTTTTACCATAATACATGCCGTCCTATTGATACACTGATGTTTTTACCATAATACATGCCGTCCTATTCTAATACACTGATGCTTTTACCATAATACATGCCGTCTGATTCTGATACATTTACCATAATACATGCCGTCCTATTCTGATACACTGATGCTTTTACCATAATACATGCCGTCCTATTATGATACACTGACGCTTTTACCATAATACATGCCGTCCTATTCTAATACACTGATGCTTTTACCATAATACATGCCGTCCTATTATGATACACTGACGCTTTTACCATAATACATGCCGTCCTATTCTAATACACTGATGCTTTTACCATAATACATGCCGTCCTATTCTGATACACTGATGTTTTTACCATAATACATGCCGTCCTATTCTAATACACTGACGTTTTTACCATAATACATGCCATCCTATTCGGATACACTGATGCTTTTACCACAATAAATGCCATCTGAAATCATCATTTCCCATTTCAACATTTCTGACAACTACAGACAACCATAGAGTTCATAACTGTAGGCTCTTGTAATCGGCTTGGATGATGTTACTTTTTGTGATGTTTTTTTTCCCTGCATGACGCATGCACAAGGTTAAAACTGTGAGTTTGCAGAGTTATGATGGTTTCAGTCATGCTACTGTAAGACTTTCCAGTGTTCTGCCGATACAAGCAGCACACAGCTGTGCACTGGCTGCTCAGGTCAAAGTATAGGATGCAGCCTGACTGGACTATCAGTGGTGAAAGGGTTAATGAACTCCAAGATGAATGAACTCCAGGATAGCCACAAAGAGGAAAACAAGACTGAAGCAAGTACGTAATACCACAATCAAATATATCTTTTTAAAATACCACAATCAAATCTGGTGGGTGTGTGTGTGTGTGTGTGTGTGTGTGTGTGTGTGTGTGGTGTGTGTGTGGTGTGTGTGTGTGTGTGTGTGTGTGTGTGTGTGTGTGTGTGTGTGTGGTGTGTGTGTGTGTGTGTGTGGTGTGTGTGTGTGTGTGTGTGTGAGAGATAAAGCATCTGGTTTCAAAACTCAATGAAAGACGAAAAAAAAAAAAAAAAAAAAAGGAAACAAGGGAGAAAACTCACAGCCAGCCATTTAGACTTAGCCCCCATCAACCACAGGACTTCTGCTTTGGGACAGTGAGCCACCGCTCTTTGTAGCAACGATTCCAGGGACTCCCTGAAAGAAACAGGGAACATACATAAGCATTTCCAGGTAATCATAATAACACTGACCACAAAAGTGTTTCTAAATAATCATACTTTATATTCACTATACCGATTTTTTTTCTATTTTTATCGAACACATACAGGTGAAGGCAGAAAGTGATAGGAAGAAATGACAGAGAGCAAAGGAAGAAGGCAAAAACAAAGAGCAAAGGAAGAAGGCAGAAACAAAGAGCAAAGGAAGAAGGCAGAAACAAAGAACAAAGAAAGAAGGCAGAAACAAAGAACAAAGGAAGAAACAAAGAACAAAGAAAGAAGGAAGAAACAAAGAACAAAGGAAGAAGGCAGAAACAAAGAACAAAGGAAGAAGGCAGAAACAAAGAGCAAAGGAAGAAGGCAGAAACAAAGAACAAAGAAAGAAGGCAGAAACAAAGAACAAAGGAAGAAACAAAGAACAAAGAAAGAAGGAAGAAACAAAGAACAAAGGAAGAAGGCAGAAACAAAGAACAAAGGAAGAAGGCAGAAACAAAGAACAAAGGAAGAAGGCAGAAACAAAGAACAAAGGCAGAAACAAAGAACAAAGGCAGAAACAAAGAACAAAGGAAGAAACAAAGAACAAAGGAAGAAACAAAGAACAAAGGCAGAAACAAAGAACAAAGGAAGAAGGCAGAAACAAAGAACAAAGGAAGAAGGCAGAAACAAAGAACAAAGGAAGAAGGCAGAAACAAAGAACAAAGGAAGAAGGCAGAAACAAAGAACAAAGGCAGAAACAAAGAACAAAGGCAGAAACAAAGAACAAAGGAAGAAGGCAGAAACAAAGAACAAAGGAAGAAACAAAGAACAAAGGCAGAAACAAAGAACAAAGGAAGAAGGCAGAAACAAAGAACAAAGGAAGAAGGCAGAAACAAAGAAAGAAGGCAGAAACAAAGA
>JAPXFY010000027.1:49450322-49457822 GCA_030674185.1 Monoplex corrugatus
GTGTGTGTGTGTGTGCGTGTGTGTGTCTGTGTCTGTGTCTGTGTCTCTGTGTGTGTGTGTGTGTGTGTATGTGTGTGTGTCTGTGTCTGTGTCTGTGTGTGTGTGTGTGCGTGCGTGCGTGCGTGCGTGCGTGCGTGCGTGCGTGCGTGCGTGTGTGCATGCGTGTGTGTGTGTGTGTTCATCACATAAGTATCAGATTATCTTCTCTGAAACTGCTAAGATCAACTGTTATATGTACTAATTGCACAAATTGTAAATTTTGTTAAGGCAGTTTAAAAGATCCAGGATTTCATTTGTGTGCACATGCTGCTTATTCTACTGTGACTTTCAACGAAGTTCTGTTACACATGTAGTCAAAGATAAACAATCTAGAATACAAAAAGTTATAGTTATCATTGCTTAACTTAAAGCCCAGCCAACTGCACAGAGCCATATCAGGGTTATAACCCTCTCAAAAAGTATACCATACCTCATTGGAAAAGAGAATTATGCATGTACATCAATGCATTCACACACACAATCCAAGGAAATGCCCCTTACACTGACCACTCATCCAATTTATCATGAAATGAATAAAGAAAAAAAAACATGCTTGAATATAAACATAAACATAACTGAGGACACTAAAACACAAAAACAGGCCTAAATTACCTAAAACAGCTCCTGTACATCATATTTCTGAAGCCAAAAATGCATATCACGGCTGCATTTTCCCAGCCATTCTGCCACCCTTTAGTTGCGAGCCGTCGTCACCTGCGTGTGCTATTTTTAGCCAGGCAGGGTCGACCAAAGTCCGTCAGTGTAGCGCATCTTTGTGCTCCCGCACTAGTGATAAAGGGATGGGTGAAAAGGGTGTGGGGAGTGGAAGGGAAGGGGCGCGCTATTAATAGCCGGCAGAAAGTGGCCAACTAAAGTATCTCGGATTTGTGCGCCGTGATATAATACATGTACCCAATCATCAATCCGAAGAGAAAATATGTAAGGCTTCATCATAACACATAACAGGTGAATGGACCAACAAGGCAGAAAATAAGAAGAAATGAATGAAAGCAAAAGAGGAAGAAAGAAACAGAGAGCGACAGAAAAGAAGAAATTTCTAGCACAGAATTTCAAGAAGCTGGGGATCATCATCATCAGGTGCCCTGCCGCATGGCGTTGGTGATCATGGACTTCCATCTGCCTCTATCTCTCGTTGCCCCTAGCATCTCCCCCACCCTCCCCATCCCCAGTCATTCTGCAAGTCCATCCAGCATTTTCTCCCTGGGGCTACCCTGTGCTCTCTTTCCCTCCAGCTTTCCCGTTGTGACCAGGTGCTCCAAATCCCCCTTCCTCACAAAATGGCCTATAAATGTTGGGGATACTATTTATAATAAAAGAGCCCCCAGCATCTCAAAAGCAAAGACACAAAAAAGACTTTCACAGTGGCAAAGATGAAATAAGTCTGGATTAGAAAAAAAAAAACACCCCAACTTTCTACCTGATGTTCAAGTTTCCCAGACTAAACTCCAGAGCACAGGCAACACACTGGGCATCAAGTCAAACCCACAATGGTCATGGTCACACTGAGCGACATACTGTTCCTGGCCAAAGAATGTCTACATTTTATGGCCACCCCACCGCCACCCCTTGCTGAACAAAGCAACGTACCTCCACACTGGTAGGACAGCATTCTACAGCACGACTCAACATGATACGGGCGTCCTCCTCATCCTCCAGTTCCACTGCTGCTTTCCACAGTCGCACAGAGTTGGGGATGTGTTCCAGAGCTGTCAAAGATGAAAGACACAAAAGAAATTAATGAATGAATTTGCACAGAGTGAAATTTGCACAAAGTCTGGGATTTAATGAATGAATTTACACAGAGTGAAACTTGCACAAAGTTTGGGATTTAATGAGTGAATTTGCACACAGAGTGAAATTTGCACAAAGTTTGGGATTTAATGAATGAGTTTGCACAGAGTGAAATTTTGCACAAAGTTTGGGATTTAATGAATGAATTTGCACCGAGTGAAATTTGCACAAAGTTTGGGATTTAATGAATGAATTTGCACCGAGTGAAATTTGCACAAAGTTTGGGATTTAATGAATGAATTTGCACAGAGTGAAATTTGCACAAAATTTGGGATTTAATGAATGAATTTGCACAGAGTGAAATTTGCACAAAGTTTGGGATTTAATGAATGAATTTGCACAGTGTGAAATTTGCACAAAGTTTGGGATATGTTCCAAAGCTGTCAAAGACTACATAACAGAAAGAAATTAATGAATAAATCTGCACAGCGTGTGGGGTCAAATTTGCATAGAGTGTGGGATATGTTCCAGTGCTGTCAAAGACAATAAAGGAAAGAAATTAAGAAATAAATTTGCACAGAACGTGGGACATGTTCCAAAGTTGTCAAAGACAAAATAAAGCTAACAAATAAATTTGTACAGAACGTGGGACATGTTCCAAAGTTGTCAAAGACAAAATAAAGCTAACAAACAAATTTGTACAGAATGTGGGACATGTTCCAAAGTTGTCAAAGACAAAATAAAGCTAACAAACAAATTTGTACAGAATGTGGGACATGTTCCAAAGTTGTCAAAGACAAAATAAAGCTAACAAACAAATTTGTACAGAATGTGGGACATGTTCCAAAGTTGTCAAAGACAAAATAAAGCTAACAAACAAATTTGTACGGAGAGTGGGACATGTTCTAAAGTTGTCAAAGACAAAATAAAGCTAACAAATAAATTTGTATACAGAGTGGGACATGTTCCAAAGTTGTCAAAGACAAAATAAAGCTAACAAACAAATTTGTACGGAGAGTGGGATATGTTCCAAAGTTGTCAAAGACAAAATAAAGCTAACAAATAAATTTGTACAGAACGTGGGACATGTTCCAAAGTTGTCAAAGACAAAATAAAGCTAACAAATAAATTTGTACAGAACGTGGGACATGTTCCAAAGTTGTCAAAGACAAAATAAAGCTAACAAATAAATTTGTACAGAACGTGGGACATGTTCCAAAGTTGTCAAAGACAAAATAAAGCTAACAAATAAATTTGTACAGAACGTGGGACATGTTCCAAAGTTGTCAAAGACAAAATGAAAAAGCTAACAAACAAATTTGTACAGAACGTGGGACATATTCCAAAGTTGTCAAAGACAAAATAAAGCTAACAAATAAATTTGTACAGAGAGTGGGACACATTCCAAAGTTGTCAAAGATAAAATAAAAGAAAGAAATTAATAAACGATTTACATAGAGTGTAGGATGAGTTCCAAAGCAATCAGAGATAAATATAAACAAAAGAAATTAACGAATAAATTTGTACAGAGCATGGGATACGTTCCAAAGCTGTCAAAGACAAATTAAAAGAAAGAAATTAATGAATAAATTTGCACACAGTGTAGGTTTTGTTCCCGAGCTATCAAAGGCAAAATAAAAGAAAATGAATGAATTTATAAATAAACAAATCAATGTACTGTATTGTAGTGCATTTATTGTATTGTGTTTCTGTATTGCCACAGCGGTTTGTCTGTATGAAATCTGTGATGTGTGCTGTCTTCCCGGAGAGAGTACGTCACCTAAATGAAGTGACACACACACGCACGCACGCACGCACGCACGCACGCACGCACGCACGCACGCACACACACACACACACACACACACACACACACACACACACACACACACACACACTCACACACACACACACACACACACACACACACACACACACACACACACACACACACACACACACACACACACACACACACACACACACACACACACACACACACACACACACACACACACACACACACACACACACACACACACACACACACACCACACAACTCACACACACACAAAGATAGAATTAATGTGAGTGAGTATCTATAACTCTGTCATACAATAATTCTGTTGAGGTTTGTTTGTTGTTGTTGTTGTTTTTTAGGGGGGGGGGGGGGGGGGGGGAGGGTTGTTGTTTTTTTCCTGCCAGAACTTTGCAAAAGACCAGCTCGGCTTCTACTTCACGGTCAGGGCCAGAGGATTTCCAAGGAAACAATGGCCAGGACACCTGCACAGTATGTGCACTGCGCTTGAGGAAGGTAATGGCAACCCACCTGAAGTATTTCTGCCAAAAAGTGCACATAATAACACTAAAAAAACACAGAGCGGCCTGGAGGGAGATGGTGGTGTCTAGGTGTGCGGCGGCCAGCACCGAACCCGGTGAAGCCGACAGGTGGAACAGGTGAAACATAAAAGAGAGAAAAGAAAACTGGTTCTCTCTACGCCGACTGTCTCTCTACTCTCCTCCCATTCATCACTGACATCATCAACACCTCTCTTCAAACTGGAACTGTCCCAGATTCTTTCAAGTCTGCTATTGTTCACCCTCTCCTCAAGAAACACAATTTAGATCCAAATGAACTGAAAAATTACCGGCCTATCTCTAATCTCTCTTTCTTGTCAAAACTCCTTGAAAAAGTCGTCCTCAACCAGCTGAACTCTCACCTGTCTGCCAACAATCTCCTCAATCCTTTCCAGTCAGCCTACCGCCAGTGCCATAGCACTGAAACTGCCCTACTACACATTCTCAACAATCTCCTCCTTGCAACTGATACTGGCAAAGTCTCTCTCCTCACACTCCTTGATCTATCTGCAGCCTTTGATACCATTGATCATGGTATTCTCCTTTCTAGACTTCATCATACTTTTGGCATCTCTGACATTGCTCTGTCTTGGTTCACTTCATACCTATCAAACAGAAAAAAACCGTTCTCATCAATGGCACTTACTCTCAAACCTGCATACCTGACCTGTGGTGTTCCACAAGGATCTGTCCTTGGCCCTGTTCTTTTCACTCTTTACACCTCCCCCCTGTCCACCATCATCAACTCCCACTCTATAAAACACGACTTCTATGCTGATGACACCCAACTTCAAGACAGTGACTCACCTGATAATATACAGCACCTGTTGACTCGCACCACTGAGTGTTACTCAGACATTAAGAACTGGATGACGTTCAACAAACTTCAGCTTAATGACGACAAGACAGAAGCTATCCTCATTGGCACCTGTCAGAAACTTTCTCATCTGCCTCCTCTTTCTCTCCCATTATGTAACACATCAGTCCCAATTTCTGATTCAGCTAAAAACCTTGGTGTCTGCATTGACTCTACCCTCTCCATGAACAACTTTGTTTCTCAAACTGCCAGATCTTGCTACTATCATCTCCATCGTATAAGGCTGATCAGGAAGTATCTCTCTGTCGAAACAACTGCAAAACTCGTTCTCTCCTTCATAATGTCTCGCATTGACTATTGCAATTCACTTCTGTCTGGTCTTCCTGCCTCCACCATTCACATCCTACAGCGCATTCAAAACAATGCTGTACGCCTTGTACTCATAAAGAAAAAAGCTGACCACATATCTCCTCTCCTGGCACAACTTCACTGGCTCCCTGTATCAAAGCGCATACAGTACAAACTAGACACCATGTGCTACAAAAGCCTCAATAACGCAGCCCCCGATTACCTGTCAAGCCTACTTGAGATCTATGTTCCCTCACGTACCGTCCGCTCTGCCTCCGATCCTCTGACTTTTCGCTTTCCACGCACTAAGCTCAATCAATACCTATGGTCCACGAGCCTTCTCTGTTTCTGGTCCACTCTCCTGGAACAAACTTCCTCTCTCAGTCCGTCAGCAACCTACTTTTGTCTCCTTCAAGTCCGCTCTCAAAACTCACCTTTTCTCCTCCGCATAAAATCCTAACCTCACTCAACCCCCCCCCCCCCCCCCCCCCCTTGTCTCCGCTCAGAGGGGAATCACATGGTTATAATATATAATTGTATATGCTATGCTCTATAATTTTCCATTGCTTTTATTCTTGCTTTTATTGCTTTTATTCTTTCTCCCCATTTATAGCCATGCGTGTGTGTGTGTGTGTGTGTGTGTGTGTGTGTGCGTGTGTGTGTGCGTGCGTGCGTGCGTGCGTGCGTGCGTGCGTGCGTGCGTGCGTGCGCGTGCGTGCGTGCGTGCGCGTGCGTGCGTGCGTGTGTGTCTGCTTCAGCGCTTAGATTTGATTTTATCAAGATTTTGCGCTATATAAAATATTGTAATTAAATTAATTATTATTATACAAGAAAGAAAGACAGACAGACAGACACACAGACAGAGACAGAGACAGAGACATTCAGACACAGACACAGAAAGAGAGAGAGACAGATAGAAAGAGAGACAGACAGACACAGAGACAGAGAAAGAGAAAGATTCAGATTTATTCATAAAGGCCATAGCCCCTCACAAAAAGGAATAACACACACACAAAAAAAGAAGGAAATCCCATATTCACACAAACAATACATATCATGTTAAAGACAATATTTCGAATGTCAAATGCATTGTACCATCAAAAAAAAAGTCTGGATAGTTTCCCCATAACCATGGATTTCTCACCTTTTCTAAAGACACGTTTCTGTGCCTTGAGCTCCACCTCCAAGTTGGCGGCCTTGATCCAGATGCGGACAGACTGGGGCAGGTGTCTGACCGCCTGTGCCACCACGGCTTTGGCTTGGTCCCCTGGCTGTTAACATACGGTGGGTTTCACATCATCTATTATCTGTTGTGTTTAAGTATGTGTGTACATATTTTGGCCTGCTCACCTGGCTGATATCATACAGTGGGTTTCATATCATCTATTATTTGTTGTGTTTGAACATGCGTGTACATATTTTGGCCCGGTCACCTGGCTGATATCATACAGTGGGTTTCATATCATCTATTATTTGTTGTGTTTGAATATGTGTGTACATATTTTGGCCCGGTCATCTGGCTGATATCATACAGTGGGTTTCATATCATCTATTATTTGTTGTGTTTGAATATGTGTGTACATATTTTGGCCCGGTCATCTGGCTGATATCATACAGTGGGTTTCATATCATCTATTATTTGTTGTGTTTGAACATGCGTGTACATATTTTGGCCGGTCATCTGGCTGATATCATACAGTGGGTTTCATATCATCTATTATTTGTTGTGTTTGAACATGCGTGTACATATTTTGGCCCGGTCCCTTGGATAATAACATAGAGTGGGTTTCATATCATCTGTTGAGTTTAAGTATGTGCACACATATTTTGGCCTAGTCCTCTGGCTGAAAACATACAGTGGGTTTCATATTATCTGTTGTGTGTGAGTATATGCGCATATATTTTGGCCTGGTTGCAAGGCAGATAATAGACAGTGGTTTCATATCATTTGTTGTGTTTGAGTATGTGTGTACATATTTTGGCCTGGTCCGCTGGCTGATAGCATACAGCAGGTTTCATATCATCTGTTTTATTTGAGTATGTGTGTACATATTTTGGCCTGGTCCGCTGCCTGTTAACATACAGCAGGTTTCATATCGTTGTTGTGTTTAAGTATGTGTGTACATATTTTGGCCTGGTCCGCTGGCTGTTAACATACAGTGGGTTTCATATCATTGTAGTCTGTT
>JAPXFY010000027.1:49462822-49607822 GCA_030674185.1 Monoplex corrugatus
ATGTGATAAAGGGATGCAACTCATAATACTCATATTGGTTATTTAATACTACAGACATTTTCGCTTGCTTGACTGGCTTGACTGAGGAGACTGCATGATGAAAAGGCGAGATGTGGAAAGAAGCAATGAACGACTGTCGACTTGAAGCAGTGATGAACGAAAGGCAAAAGAACTACCGGTACACAATCGACTTAGTGTGTAGTTTGTTGCCGTGACGGATGCTTCAATGTCAAGTGCCGCGTTCAAGCACCCAACGCGTAACGACACTAAGCGAGGCCGCCTTCGAAAACGGTTGTTCTGATTGGTCGTTGGACGAAGTGCACGCGAGCGCTTTCCTTGCGAACGCAGGCCTGGTCTTGCTGTCCTTCACTCTCCGCCTTGGCTTATAACCCCCCCCCCCCTCTCCCTCCTCTGCGCCGCCTCGCAAACTAGCGGGCCCCTGTTGTTCTCATCACGCCAGGCAGTGATGCAAACCGAATAAAGAAAGGGGGAAAAAAAGTGATTCAACTGGTTCATTCAACCAGCCATGGTTGTGCTCGTTAGAGCCGAGGCTGACTATTTTGGTGCTCGTTCGATCCGATTTATTTTACTAACAGTTTATAAGGAATAAAACGGGGATTAAAATGTACCTCGTTGGATGCGAGGTCTCGTTTAATCCGGCTCGTTGAATTCGAGGTTCACTGTATGTACTTTGCCAGGGCCATAATTTTTGTAAATTTATGCACTATATCAAAACAATTATGTACTTTGCCAGGTTCACACTTCTTGTAAATTTATGCATTGTATCAAAACAATCAAGTACTTTGCCAGGTCCATTCTGCTTGTAAATTTATATGCAATGTATCAAAACAATTATGTACTTTGCCAGGTCCATATTTCTTGTAAATTTATGCACTGTAACAAAACAGTTAAATGATTTGCCTACTCCATATTTCTTGTAAATTAATACACTGTATCAAAACAATTAAGTACTTTGCCAGATCCATATTTCTTATAAATTTATGCACCATATCAAAACAATTATGTACTCTGTCAGGTCCATATTTCTCATAAATTTATGCACTGCATCAAAACAAGTACTTTGCCTGGTCCATACTTCTTGTAAATGTACGCATATTATCAAAACAATTAAGTGCTTTGCCAGATCCATATTTCTTGTAAATTTACGCACTGAACCAAAACAATTAAGTGCTTTTTCCCAGGTCCATATTTCTTGTAAATTCATGCATTATATCAAAACCAATTCAGCACTTTGCCGGGCCCATATTTCTTGTAAATTTACGCATTGTACCAAAACAACCAAGCGCTTTCCCAGGTCCGTATTTCTTGTAAATTTACGCATTGTACCAAAACAACCAAGTGCTTTCCCAGATCCATATTTCTTGTAAATTTACGCATTGTACTAAAACCACCAAGTGCTTTCCCAGATCCATATTTCTTGTAAATTTATGCACTGTACCAAAACAATCAAGTGCTTTCCAGATCCATATTTCTTGTAAATTTATGCACTGTACCAAAACAATCAAATGCTTTGCCAGGTCCATACTTCTTGTAAATGTATGCTTTGTGTCTAAACAATTAAGTGCTTTGCACTCTAATTTGACTTTTAACCCATTCAGGACACTTCTGATTCAGGCCAACAGCTCTCCGGCCTGAGGCTGCTGTTAGAAAACAGACAGCTGGGAAAAAAGCACCACTGTGACTTTAACATTAGATACAGTGGCCTAACACCGGGAATGTTGATATGAGATCTAAGCTTAAGTTTAGCGTAATCAAAATTTATGTCACTGTAACTACCAAAACCAGCCCAATTGAAAGAGGCAAAATTTTGTTAACAAACTAGTCTGCACTGTTTTGATAATAAGTAAGAAGGAATTGAATACCAAAATCATGCAAGTATGCTTAATGCATACACGCACACAAACAACAACAAAAATAGCTGTGAGACAAAGACATCATACATTACATGAATTGTTTGTACAGGCTGTTTAAAGCTGGAACATCTAATCCACAGGAAATGCATAGACACCACTGACTTTTTGACATATTCACAGATCAATTCAAAGAAAGACTGCCAAACATGAATCAAATGAACAATAGAAGATTGGTGAATGGAAGTAACTTGTGAAATATGGTATGGATTGAGAAAATGTGGATATGGACGAGTTTTTGGAATTCACTGTTCAAATATATTTACCCACTGATGCTCTGCTGTTGCAATTATCTCCGAAGTCGTTGGAAATTAGTTAACAGGAAGATATTTTCAAGAAGAACCAAAGCATACAAGATCTAAGCATTTGTGGTCCGAATTACACATTACAGCTGTCTAAAAGGCTTTTTTCCACAGGTTTGTTATTTTGTTCAGTGACAGGTTTAGCTCATCACTGCCAGCAAGACACCACTTTTGAGAAACTTGAGCACATGTGTATGATGCACAAGCAACAGAACATTATATTGTGAAAAAAAAAGTTTAACATTTGACGCAATCAATTAAACAAACCCAGAAAAATTATAACTTGACTCAAATTAAATATCCAGCAAAGAGTTAAAATTGTTAGAAAAAGAGTTAAATTCTTATAAAAAAAATACAATATGACCAGATCTGTGTTACATTGTGGTTACATTGTTACAGCTCAAATTACTTATCTACCATTACGAGGTTATTATTTCAAATTATAAGTTCGACTTGCCAAGCATACCAAGAACAGAAATTGTTTTCACTTCTCTCCATCAATCTACTAATCAATAATTCATTAATCCAAAACAAGTGTGACTGCCCGTGTTCAAGCAAACAGGAACCAAAAAAAACACACACACAAAAACTGAACGCGTATGTAATACAACCAGACAAGACAGGGCAAATTTTCGGCCAACTGGCCTTTGTCAAGCAAATACATAAGATCACAAATGAACAAACACCAAAAACAAATACAGTCCTTTTATCACACTGGACGAAGCAGCAGGGAAGTTTCAGTCTTTTTTGGGGGGCTCATTTTTGTATTTGGCGTTTGTTCATTTGTGATCTTATGTCTAAGCTTGACAAACGCCAGTTGGCCGAAAATTTGCGCCTGTCTTGTCTGGTTGTATTAAGTATGTATTCTGATTCTTTTTTCGTGTTTCTGGTTCCAATATTACTGACAGCATTTTACTACTTCTATTCTTAGTGGTGGTGGTGGTAGTGGGTGGGTGGGGATTAAAAGATAACTAAAAAGGGAAGAGCGTGAGATTAAATAAAAAGAAACTTCGAATGTTTGAAATTAGATGCACAATGTACAGGGCACAAAGCACTCACTTTTCAGCACGACCAACTCGCTGCTTTCTGTTCCTGGCATCACCAACCCTCTGGTAAGTTGTTCCACTCATCCACAGACACATCCGCCAGTCACGCTTGATGCAGCAACAATACCAACACTTTAAATATCAACAATATATCAACAATTGAATACTCAACAATAATATGAACGCTTCAAATATTCAACTTCAGTTTCAGTTTCTCAAGATGATGTCTCCACACTCTGAACGAATTCCATATATATTAACGTCACAGGTGCCACATGTATGGTGATCATGGCACAAGCCTTAAGCCTGCACATAAACCCATGAGCTGGCCAGGTCCTGAGGCCCTACCTAGACTATGGCTTACATAGTCTGTATTTTATACTGGTATTTTATCAGCCTACCACTGGAATAATCTTGGTTACATGTAAATGACATGTGCAACAATAATACCAACAATTGAAATACTCAACAATAATATGAATGCTTTAAATTTTCACCAACAATAATATGAACACTTACACTAATACCAACACTTTAAAAGTTAGCAATACCAGAAACTGAAAGCAGAAATAAAGGGCTGGAGCTAAACAGCAAGAAAAGTGAAGTCATGATAATCAGTTAAAAAAAAAGAAATCCACTCATGCAAAATAACAGCAACTGGCACAACATTGAGACAAGTTGATAAGTTTAAATATCTGGGAACAGTCATTTCACCAACGGCAGATGGACATTAAAAATAGCCCACAGAATCGGCCAAGCTAAAACATTCAAGAAAATGAAAAGCGTTCTTACCAACATATGCCTATACTTTAAATATTCAACAATGATGCCTTCTCATCTCCATTAATTTCAACTGAAAATGAATAGATCAACAATATTTCTGAGCTTATACATACCTTGAGATCAGAAAACTGCTGCTGAATTTTGGGTCTCTCCTGACGGAATTTCTCAATGTCCTGTTTCAACTTTTCCTCTCTGCGCTCCTTACGCTTCTCGTCCATGCGCTTGTCGATGGCTTCATAAATGGCATCTGCTTCTTCATCGTCTTTGTCATATGGATCTTTGCTACAGAGACTGCCACCATAACCTGAGAACTGATCATGTAATTTCACTGTTATGACAAGACTAGAAAGAGAATAAAACATTTAGGACAAAGATGAATAAAACAACAACAATAATAATAACAGTAATACTACTAATAATAATTAATAATTACAGTATTCATATGCCACCAAAATCTTGACATATCAAATCAAAGCCCACTCCCGCACCAGGCATACAATCAACAAAAACTACCTTACAACTAAAAAAAAATAAATATAATAATATATATATACATATATGTATATATAAATAATAAAATGATTATAAAACAACAACAACAACAACAAAAATACCACCAAGAAAACCATCCAAAGCAAACCAAAACCAAATTAAAAAAAATTAATTTCAAGGAATGATTTCAGATTGTACTAAAAATGGAATACAAACAATTATGGTGAAATTTTCGTTTTTCTAATGTTTCTAAATCCCTTACTTCCTGCAGGAAAATACTGATATGGTGAAAAGGTAAAAGAATTAATTAAAAGAAACTGGCTATCATACTTAACATGAATGAAAACAGAACCTTAGTATGATTTGCTTATAATGCCAATGCTACTGGTTTAAGTTTATGTTATTTGTAAAGAGGACGGGCAGTATCTTTACTCATTTCTCTGTATAAATCCTTCTTCTGTACATTTGTTACTGTTAAAACTGCAGCTGACAGTCATTTTGCTTATGCGCAGGTCTGATATGAAAAAAAAATGTTCACATTTACTTACGTGGCCTACTGTCCATTCACTGCTGTTGTAGTATCTTTCATGTTGTTTACTGTTTTCTGTATTTATGTGCTGTTTATCCTTTTTCTTATTGGTTTATGTGCCATCATTTACTTTCAAATATATTTTCTAAAAGTAAAAAAACCAGTAGCATAGCTTTAGTTCTAATGACATTTGGATTAGATCATGCCATGAAGTACATAAGAAAACAAAATAAATCTAATAATAGTAATATTCTGCACTGTAACTAGTGTAAGTGTAAGTAATTTTTTTGTATACATGCATATTCTAGAAAGTCATTTATGTGCATAAATATACAGCAATATCCTTAAAACAGCACCAATAAAAATAATACTTTCACATAAAACTTTCACATAACAGACAAAACAATACCATTGTATATGTGAAAAACTTATAATATTATATTTCCTTACAACAACAACAACAAAAAAGAAAATTAATTTCATAACAATAACAAAAACAACAGTTCGTTAAACTGAAAACTGAAACAACAGCCTCCTTTAACCTTTTTGATTTTCTCACCCTATCTGACAACATCCCACACTGTCAACCATGACAGCAAAGCAAAAACTTAACCCTTTCATTCCCTCAGGAAGCCGGTGGATAGGGTGGGGGAATGAAAGGGTCAAGTCTAGCAGCTGGCGAATAGGGTGTGGGAATGAAAGGGTTAAAAAATTTTTACATATGCTCAACTTCAAAATAATCATGCAGCTCATGATGTGTTATGAATACAATTCTTCTACTGACCTCATCATAATTGGCATCGTTCAGATCTTCGTCCTCCTCCTCGTCCTTTGGTTTCATCTTTTTGTTGGGCGGTGCATGTCGGTCCTCCCTTTGGTGACAACCAGTAACATATTTCAGTTTAATTATCATTAATCATCATTTAATTATCATTATAATTCATGTTTATGTACATGAATTGAATGATTTGTTGCAACGCGAGTACATGTGTGTGTGTGTGCGTGTATGTGTGTGCGTATGTGTGTGTGTGTGCATGCGTGTGTGTATGTGTGTGTGTGTGTGTGTGTGTGTGTGTGTGTGTGTGTGTGTGTGTGTGTGTGTGTGTGTGTGGTGTGTGTGTGTGTGTGTGTGAGTGCATATGTGCATACATGTGTGTGTGCGTGCATGTATACACACACACATGTGCGCATGTTTGGTGAGACTGTAAGTGTGATTCCATGAGCCTACACTGAACATTTCAGTATGATGTGTTGGTATGTATCTGTGCATGTACATTATAATCGAATGTGTAGATGTAGGTACACTGCGTGCAGTGTGTGTGTGTTTGTGTATGAGAAAGAGAGTGTGTGTGTGTGTTTGTGTATGAGAGAGAGAAGACAGACAGAGACAGAAAGAGAAAGACAGAGACAGACAGACAGAGACGGAGAGAGACAGAGAGACAGACAGACAGACAGAGACAGAGACAGGCAGAGAGAACCATGTATGTTTGTGCTTCTTTTGTCCAGTGGAGAGCAGTTTTTGATGGAATCTTTCATCTCCAAGACACACAAACATGTAGCCTATCAGATTTTATGTGCTATGATAGTAGCCATGTTTTTCTAGTTGCTGTGGGCTATAACTTGTATAAGACCCTGGTTCTGTTGCCAGAAGATCTGAGGATCATCACCATCAGGCTTACTTATGGTGTGAAAAACTGACAGCTTGTCCAGGTTATCACATTCTATCATCCTCCTGCACTTTATAAGTCTCACATGAGTATTGACATGATTCAGCTTTAGTACAGTCACAGTTTGGTGAAGATGCTGTATTCATGCAAATCTCTTACACATTTTTCATACTTCTGGAGACATTTCTTGTCTTGCTATGCCTACTCTATATCTACCTACATGTATGCACATGAGGAAAATGAGATGGTATGGTCATATATTATATCAAGATCAACAGGACTTGCCAAAACCATTCTACAAGGAACAGTGCAAGGAGGCAGAAAGAGAGGCAGGCAGACAGACAAAGAGATGGGAGGACAACATCAGTGAATGGACTGGCCTCACACTCAGCAACTGCCTAAGACTAAGAGTGTCTGAGAACCAGGAGGAATGGAGGAAGCTGGTTGCGAAGTCTTCTGTGACACCCCAACAGTCTTCAACTAAGTTCAAGATTCCAGGATAGGTGAAGGTGAAGGTGAAAGTATGCACATGTTATACCTGTGTGCATGTGTGTGCTCACACATACGTATATGTATGTAATGACTTATGTCTGTGTCTGTGAGTATGTGTGCACGAAGACTGCTATTCTCACTTACGGGATGTCATCAGCATCTCTGGCAGGACCAATATCAGATCGGGTGGTGAATCCAGTGGCTCTGCAAAGATACACAGAATAAATAAATAAACAATTTTACACATGTATAAATAAATAAATGAACATGTTTACATACAAATAAACTTAACTAACCCAGTGGCTCCACAAACACAGAATAACGGAGCATACAAATCAATAAACAAATTTAAATATGTATATGAAGAAACAAACTAAATTAATTAATAAAACAAAAACTCACATGAAAACTGACAAATCTACTTACACAGAGTAGAATTTGCCCCCCTCAACCCCACTCAGGCAAATAAAAGTGTGTGTTCGTTTGTTCTTTGATTTAACGTCTTTTCACTATAAGTGATATTAGACGGGTGTGTGTGTGTGTGTGTGCGTGCGTGTGTGCGTGTGTGTGTATTGTGTAAATATGTGTTTTCTTGGTGTTTGTATGTGTTTTCTATGTCACTGTGAGTGTCCGTGTGTGTGCACACATGTGTGCGTGCATGTGTGTGAGTGTGTGTGTGTGTGTGTGTGTGTGTGTGTGTGTGTGTGTGTGTGTGTGTGTGTGTGTGTGTGTCAGTGTGTGTGCGCAAGTGTGTGCACAAGTGTGTGTGTGTGTGTGTGTGTGTGTGTGTGTGTGTGTGTGTGTACATGTATCATGTTTGTGTACATGTGTGGATATGTGTGGATGTGTGTGCACATGTGTGTGTGTGTGTGTGTGTAGCAATGCCGCATGAAAAATTGAAATTGGGTTTTGAGTTAAAAGATGTATATGGTTTTGAAGATATTGTTGTTCTGAGTAAAAAGCAGTTTAAATTTTTCAAATCGGACCAATAGTTCACGAGATATTCCAATTTGAAGCGTCAAAAATTTCTTAAATTTTGGTACCACGTTTTAGTGGGACAAAGAAGAGATGTGTGGGACAGCTGTCACAGAACAAACCCATCAAATGGCATGGTATGCTGATTTTGCTGGAAATGACATTCATTTTGTAATTGTGAGAGACAGACAGGATCAAATGTCATGAAATTTTGATCGTTGATGTATTTTTGTATGCCGAATTGAATGAAACTATTATCGTAACTCTGCGACGAGCCATTTTTGTCTTATTACAGGAAACATGTGACATTTGGCATGTTTTATCAGTTTTTCATTAATAATTGCCCATATTGTATTTATAACAGACAAAAATGAAGCTAGAAACAAAACAAGGATATATAATCATTTCATGAGATAGATATAAAATTATTTTGCTCATCGTTCAAGTGTCTTATTACTGCAAATCAAACCAAAAAAGTCATGACTCGCTACTTCAGTATCTTATGAATAATTTGTAATATTTCATCAGTTTCTGTACATATAAAAGGAAATCTGAGAATCAATGACTTCTGGAATCACGTCAATAATTGAAATATTAAAAATTACTGCATGTTTTTATGCTGCAGTCTATCCAAAAATATCATCCGATCAAAATTCTTCTAAAAACTAAACACACATAACACACACATAACACACATACACATACATACACACAAAGGAAAACATTACAGACAAGATTTTTGTACATTACATTTGATTTTTATTTTATACATCAGTGTTTAGAGAGAAAAAAATTCAGTAGACTGTGGATGAGTCAAGTCCCTGAACATTTAGCACAGCCTGAGTCCAAAGAAAACTTCAGGAAGGATATGGGACCACTCGCCATTCAGGAATAGGTCACTTAACTCCTGCAGTAGAGAAATATATAAATCTCTGCATAATATATACTATTCATTGAGAGATTGGAAAGGAAAGGAAACCATGATGCACAGTCTAAACATCAATATTACTTTAACATTAAGCCCAAACTTGCGACTTTAATTTTTAGCATATTACTTGTAAAAATCTACCAAAGCTGAGCAATCCTGCTAAGTATTTCCAGTGTAATCTTGCCCTTTAAAACAAATCAATAACAATAGGCTACTACTAAATAAGATGCAATCTTTCCTTTAAAACAAACTGATGACAATAGGCCTATCCTTTTCAGATACTGACAACAAACTGAAACAACTATGTAAGCTAATGGGTGGCTACTTTACAAATAATACAACTCATAGCCTTCTATTCAGCTGCAAAACCTAAAGAAAGAATATTATAACAATGACAGAAGATTTTGTTTTGTGACATTCTAAATCTCTGTGTGTGTTAGTGTGTGTGTGTGTTGTCTCAGAGAGAGAGAGAGAGAGAGAGAGAGAGGATCATGCCTGTTAACAATGACTTGGATATAAATGTATTGGGGCCTATTTATTTATTTATTCATTTCTTGATCTCTGAGAGAGAGTACAATGACTTGCACAGAATTGTTTGTTGATTTGAAATTTTTTTTATTTAGACCTATTTATTCATTCATTTATTTATTAGAGAGAGAGAGAGAGAGAGAGTTGGGGAGGCAGGTATGCACACCCCTCTGTTTGGGCAAACCCATTTTCCACGGCTCGGCGAAGCCCGTCGAGCACATAGTATTTTTAGTAGTAAGCTCGCCCGTCGTGGGTGAGCAGATCTACACAGCGACATGCAAATTGGCATGACCTCGGGGAGGAAATGGTTGATGAACCTAGACTCTAGCTTCGGCTGACAACTCCGAATCGAGTTCAAACGCAGTTGTCCTTTTCTTGAAAAATACAATGTTACAGATAAAACAGAACTTGATCTGCTGGTTGCTAGTCTTTGTGTGACAACGCGAAACTTGCTGAGCTGAAACTTGCACACTGTTCTGTTCCGCGCAGTAGGCCTATGGCGTCGGCACATTGCGACGTTGTTTTGCTACTGATCTGGTATAGATCCTCGTGTAAAAAGTTGCCGTACGGCCGTATTTTACTTCAAATTGATTTCATATTACACATGCATATAGAAAAAAGCATGTGAAATCGAATCCCGCCGACGAGAAGTTCCAAAAATGGCGACTTACTTGCAAACTTTTCCGATGAAAAAAAGCAAAACTTTGGAAGCGTCGATCTCGGTTCGAAACTAGCACACATAGCTCTCGTCGGGATATATCATTCTGTTACATTAATTCTCATTGGCTGCAAAATTACAATGTGATTGGTTCACAAATATAGCCGTACCGACCGAAATAGTGAAGCACCCCGAACAAACTTCGATTCTGAACGCATACCGTCGCCGCGAGTGCGCTCGAAACGCGGATTTTCGACTTTCTCATCAAATAACTAATTCTATTTTCGCTCTAAGTATATAAAAAGGCAATCATTCAAATCTTTATTCATTTCTAATTCACATAAGACAAAAAATAAGAATGAAACACCGATTAAAGAGGCAGTAATACTTGATTGAACTGAAGACCCCCCCAATTTTGCGGCCGGCCCCAGTTTTTTGTACCACAAATTTGACGTCGCGTTTCGGTTCGCGCGGCATTGCTAGTGTGTGTGTGTGTGTGTGTGTGTGTGTGTGTGTGTGTGTGTGTGTGTGTGTGTGTGTGTGTGTGTGTGTGTGTGTGTTAGTGCACATGCACGTGTATATGTACGCACATGTGTGCACGTTTAAAGAAGAAAAATGCATACATGCGCATGTGTATTTGTGTGTGTGTGTGTAGGGGGGGGGGGATGCGTAAGAAAGAGACAGAGATAGACAAGACAGCAACAGAGAAACGCAGAGGAGCACCGAGCTCTAGACAGAGAAAGTGGGGGGACGGGGGGGGGGGGGAGAGAGAGTTGTTAGTGTGTATCACTGTGTTGTGTATGTCAATGTTTTTTATAGCTTCACTGTCTACTACGTCAATTATATCTTTAAAATATAGGCCTATTGTTAGACTCTGGCTTAGCAGGCTAACTGTTTGTATTTAAGTTAGGCTATCATTTGCTTTGGCCTTTCCAGTAGCCACTCACTAGACTCTAGAGACCCAAACCAGTGAGTTTACAATTTCAGTTGTTTTGCCTTTTGGCTATTATTATAAGTTCGCGAACCAAAGAAACAACTCACCCTCTACCAAGACCAGGAACATATCCCAAAGGTGCAGGAAGACCTATGAAGGTCTTCTTCTTTTTGCTGACTAAAGACTGCACAGACATTGTCTCTTTTTATCGTCAACGAAACTATTGCTTTCGTTCAGCTTGCGTCCGACATTACATTGCCGGAGTAATTGTTCTTCCGGTTAACATGAGAGTTAATGTTCTTAGAATGCGGTGTTCCAGTCCATTTGGTACCCTATCCATATCGCCCCCGCAGACACTCTGGCCAAGCACAAACTGCACTTCGACCGGCGCGTATATGTGTGCGCACACGCACACGCATACGCACACGCACACACCCATAACCATCTGGTAAACCTGACTCGAATTTTGTTATTGTTACCATAATCATAATTCAATTTAATAGCCATCAATGTCTGTTGTAGATCTATATTTCCTCCCTTAGTCATATGTGCAGTCTGCGATGGGGTCCTCTACCACTGGGGATCCAGCCACCGGACCAAGAAAATGATTTTGTCATTGTGCAATGGTAGTCTCACTATAATGTTTTTCCAATGATATTTTTCTAAACGATTGTCTGAGGTTTTTATTGTCAGTATTAACGGTCATCCACAACATGTATGTAACTTAGTGTAAAGTTTGTAGGCCTAATTATGTATGTATAATTGTATGCATGTTGATGTTTATAAACATATGTAGGTGTGTGTGTGTGGTGGTGGTGGTGGTGGTGGTCATTGGTTTAATGTCTATTCACTTAAGTGATTTTAGACCCCCAAAAAATTTTTTAAATAAAATAAAATAAAAAATAAAAAAAATAAAAAGATAAAAAAACAACATAATAATTTATAATAATGATAATAATGATAAATAAATGATAAAGAAAAGATAAAACAAAATAAATAAATGAACAAATAAAAAAACAAAAAGAAACACACAAAAAACGGAGCGATGTTGGGAAGGGGAGTAAAAATAGGAAGGGTAAATGCAGGTGTTTATGTGTAGTCAATCTTGGTTTTTAAAAAATAAATAAATAAAAAAAAAAATTAATTTAATTTAAAAAAGGAAGTTCCAAGTTTAAATTCATATTACTTTTAGCCCACTCGAGCATCAAAAAACATATTCGGGCTGAAACCATGTGAAAAACAAGTAAGAAGCAAGGACAATGCAAATGTGTGTGTGTGTGTGTGTGTGTGTGTGTGTGTGTGTGTGTGTGTGTGTGTGTGTGTGCATACGGTTCCCCCCCCCCCCTTCTTTCCAAATGTTTCAACACAATTTTCAAAAGGTTCAGTAACAAAATTAAAACTATGAAAAACAAACAAACAATTTACCCACACTGTTACACTCACGTGGAGAGACTGATCGATTGATTGGATGATTGATTGACTGAAGAAACAGAAGAGTTTTTAGCTCCGTATGCAAAGTACAGTTTAACCATGCACAACTCTTTGTTGTAAAAGCCATACAGATTTTTAACCCTTTGACTCCCGCACCCTGTCAACCAGTATTCTGCATTATCAAACCATGCTAGCAAAGCAAAAACTTAAATTAACCCTTCTACGCCCTCGCCCCATTCGCCAGCTTCCAGCAGGAAGTATAGAGCGAGTAAGTGGATAGGGTGCGGAAGTCAAAGGGTTAAACGGGGCAGATTTAACGTAGTGGACTGATATCTACACAACTTGTTTCGTTTGTTTGTTTGTTTGTTTGTTTGTTTGTTTGCTTGCTTGTTTGTATGTTTGTTTGCTTGCTTGCTTGTTTGTTTGTTTGATTTGTAATCTTTTGATTTCATAATATTGTATTTTCTTTGTGTGTGTGAAAGGTGAAAAGAGAGGGAGAAGTGTGAAAGATGGGGGTAGGAATTGTGGTTATCATGTGCAGAGTTATGACATGACTATGATTATTGGTTGTGTTTCGTTGATGATTTGATATACTGAAGTATTTTCATTTTTATATGTTTTATGACAAATTCGTGATTGTGTTTCAAATGCATGTGTGATGTGAGTGCAGTGCATGTACATTTTTTAATTTTTGCTTGTGGAATGAAACGGGGGTAATGAATTAAACTGCACTGAGTTGATATTTTAGATGAAGATGTCAGCTCAAAGTCTAGTTAAGTGGAGTGAAGTGAGTGACCCAGTTGCTAAAGCACATTTTTCTCCCCCTCCTCCACTAGATCTTGGGTCATGGTCTGGGTGCTAGTCCTTCAGATGAGATAATAAACCGAGATACTGCAGCAGCATGGAAATCATCTCTCAGCATGAAAAGCACACACACAAACACACACACACACACACACACCCCAAACACACACACACACACACACCACACACACACACCACACACACACACACACACACACACACACACACACACACACACACACACATGACATAATATAATTATGGTTTACATTTATTATTTCATTGGTTAAAGTTTACATTATCAGACTGGAAGCACTTTTCATTTACCACTGAAAGAATGCTTATAGACTTTTCACAGTTTAGCTTTATATATTATATTATATGCATTCCTGAACGCACGCACGCACGCACGCATGCACGCAAACACACACACACACAACACACACAACACACACACCATAATCACCGCTACCAACACTGCAAAACTACAGAACCCACAATTTAGAAAGAATCAGGCACACCAAATAAGAGATGTATGTGTATTAACGTGTTGCGTACCGTCCTTTAGAGTTCTAAGTCCTACCACTCTCAGAGTACATGAGGACTGGCCATAATTTCAATTTCAATTTCAATTTTTCAAGATGATGTCTTTGCGCTTGAAATGAATTCCATATGCACTAATGTCACAGGTGTCATGTGACGGAGAAGATCCAGAATGATCACGGCACAAGCCTTAAGCCTGCACATAAACCCATGTGCTGGCCAGGTCCTGAGATCTTACCTAGATAGTTCCATAACCCTGGGGTCGTAGGGGAGTGAGATGGCAGAGGCCTTTTCCCGGGACCAGCACCACGAGGACGGCGCCCATCCACTCTCCCTCGATTCAAATTCATATTCACTTTTTTTTTTAAAACAAAGACTTCAGAGAGGCAAGGAGGCTAATTGGTCTTCAAGGGGTGGGACCTGGGAAATCAACCTATCACTCCAATGTTTTATACCAAAGGCAGCCGGGCAATGCCCTGCTCTTCACGATTTTCAATTGCCGTGGGATCTTTAGCGTGCGCAGCCAGAAGGCACACGAGTCCGACTCGTTTTTTGTCCCCTTCCAAAGGAAGTTCGATTTTCCGGTCAAACTGAGGAGAAAAGTCGAAGCCTCTACGGGGAGCGAACCCTGGAGCCTCGAGTTTAGTTATTGGCAGGCGAACATCTGAAACATAAAAACGTCTGAACCATTCTGCCACTCTTCTATTGATAAAAGAAGCTTTAAAACACTGTGACCTTTTTTTTTTTTCCCCTGCCGCAATACGCTGCCTCGGAGCTGAACTCAGGAGAAAGCGGTTGGGGGTTTTGAGGCTACCTTAGACCCCCCTCTATCCTTTTGTTGTCCCAAATAGACCTATTTTTGTGTCTTATCCTACGCCTCTGCGTACACAGGTGAACAATAGTCAAGGATGAAGGCTGACCTTGCGTATTGAAGATTGACCTCCTCACCTGATGGGCTGAGGCCCCACGGCAGACAGAGAATGTATCTACAAAACAGAGAAGATGGAAGTGTTTTGGTCCTGTTTTTAAGCCAGCACCCACTTCAAGTGATATGGCCGACAGGGATAACCATCTCAGGGAACTTGGAGAAGGGAACTTATATAATCCTATACTGACACCACCAGAAAAACAATGTTAAGATGGGACAGTGAGAAGATCAGCTTAATGTAGCGGACCCTGGGATTTGAACCCACAACCATTAGCACGGTGTGTGTTAAGTACATATATAAATTATATATGTATATATACACATAAATAAATGAATTTATTAATCAGAATCAGAAGGTGTGTTCATGGTGGAACCATTGAACATATTGCCTGGGCTCCAGGGTTATTGTTCACAATAAACCCACTTAATTTAACTTAACCCTTTGACTCCCGAAACCTGTCCTGCAGGAAGCTGGTGGATCGGGTGAGGGAGTCAAAGGGTTAAGTTTTAGCAGTTGGTGCGTAGGGTGCGGGAGTGAAAGGGTTAAACCCAACCACATACTTTCATGCTTGTGACACGTGCCTTCTTTGGTTTGATTCCTCGTAGCATTCATTGTTTTTAGCTCATAAGGGGATCAAACTGTGTACCGCTACTTCTGTGCTGATCGAAAACGAAACAGAATCTGAATGAAGGGAAACAATCCATATAACGCACGTCTTGCCTCCCTTAGACTGCTGCTTTGTGACGCATGTTCCCTTTCATTACTTATTTCAAATTTTAATGAAAATTGAAGACATGATCTGATCACATATAGACCTGAAGAGTGAGTGAGCGAGAGAGAGACAGAGACAGAGACAGAGACAGAGAGAGTGCTTGTGTGTGTGAATGTTTGTGTGCGTGTGTGTGAATGTGTGCTTGTCTGTGCATGCGTGCGTATGTGACACGTTATAATGTAATTGTACATATTATATGTATGCTGTATACATGTATGTGTGCAAATGTATATGTGTGTGTATGTTTTCATGTGAGAGAATATGAGAGAAAGAGAGCATGCGCAGGCTGGCGAACTGCACCGAATGGCCTTCTCTGTAAACATATATTTATGCTCGTCACACAAAGAATAAAAATCCTTCAGATGTGTGTGTGCGTGTGCATGTGTGTTTAGTATGTATGTGCATGTGTGTGGGTGGATGTATATATGTGGTAGTGTGTGTTCTTGTGTGTGGTTTTATGCCTTCATACAGAAGGATGTCCTTGTATCGCTGACATATGATACTGTTCTTCCCTTTTCTTATTCTGTGTTATGTTCATAGGATTCATTTAGTGTTGACTAATGGCTATATGCCTAATATTTTCTGTAGTGCAAAGCGTTGAGGAGCTTGCTTCTTATCATCTTATTATCATTATCATGGTTGTTGTTGTTGCTGTTGTCATCATCATTATTACTATTATAATATTATCATTATTATTCTTGTTATTATTTCATCATTATTATCATCGGTAAGATGTGACAAAAAGTAGATGCAAAAGAACAAAGCTGAAGAGAAACGAAATTTTAAAAATCCCAAAGATCGGTTGGACTGGACACCACGCAGTGTTTCTCAAGCCTGATGGAACTATCCAGTCTTAATACTAGAAGGTAGAAGTTCGACCTCTTTGCCAGCCAGGGTTTTGGTGGCAGTGCTGATTGCAATTCCATGTTATCAGTTGTGTTTTAAAGGTTAGTTTATAGCCTTCATGTGTGTATCATGTTGACTTGTGTTTAAAAGGAAATTTTCCTTCTAAAATTACGTTTAATCTAACATACTTACCGTGGCTCACAAATGCAACTAGCGGCAGTGGTTTGCCATTTCTGCCTCGTAACAATAAAGTCCGAAGGGACCGTATCATATTAACTTGGTCACAAATCACTGTGTCTACAACTGTAGTGATATGCTTGGCACAGTTTCAATGGATGATCGTTTAAAGATGAACTAATGTAGTAAAGTTATTCTTTCATTACTTTATCTGTCTGCTTGTGCCATTTTAAGTGTTGTGGGTAGATAGTGATAACAGTCAGCAGCAAGCGGGAAAGCCTGAAGAAGCGAGGAGATTGCTGTATGACATCCTTCACATTGTCAATTGGCAGTGGGACTTTGGCTGAATTAGCTTGTGCTCGGTTGTGTGTTGAATGGCTGAAATGAGTGGTATGGAACAATACCACTGAAGCGGCATGGAAGATCAAAAGTAAACGATTCCCCCCAAAAGAAAAAAAAAATCAACAACAAATACTTAAATAAAACCCAAACAAAACCAAACACACACAAAAACACACACAACCACCACCACCAACATCACAACACACACACCACACACACACACACACACACACACACACACACACACACACACACACACACACAGATGAAGAGAGAAACAAGTGAAATGTTGCATAAAAATGTATTTCCAAGATCAAGATACAAACTGCACATGCAAAATCAAAATCGAATTAATAATAATAACAATAATTGAAAAAAACAAACAAACAAACAAACAAATTGAAACTGGAGTTAGAGATGTAAGTCAGGCATACATTAAAAGAGCACTGTTGTTGCTGTTGTTGTTGATGTTGTTGTCGTCTTGCTGACGCAGGATGACTTTATCATCATCTGCCGACAGCAACGTCCACCACTCACCTCAAAACTGATTACCATCTTATGAATAATCGTCATGAAAAATGAGCACAAACAATAGTAACAACCCATGACTATCAAAAAACGTGAGACTGGAAAAGGTGATTTCAATGAAAATTGAGTTTAACAGCGATAACAATGATCCGAGAGAGTAACACCGTCCATCAACAAGGGAGAAAAAAAAAAAGGGGGGTGACTCAACAAGAAGAGATACGGGCGTCTTCAGACACGTCTTTTTTTCTGGGTCTTTTTGTCCTTTTATTGTTCTGATTCACTTGTACGTACTACAGTCATGCAGGCTTGAGGTGAGCGAAAGAAGAAAGAAGACATGGAATCAGCAACCTCACACACTGTCAGAGACACGAGTTGGAGTCTGTACACATTCCACTGTTAGGCTTCTTCATCCTCACAATGCTAACAGCGGAAATCGGCCGATGGAGGACAAACTGTCCCACGTGCAAAAAGACAAAAAAATGCTACTGCCTCACAAACGTCTAGTAAAACATGTTCAATCAATCAATTGATGAAAAAAAAAAAAAAAAAAAGGTGGGGAGGCGTGGGGGGTGGGGAGCGCAAATTGTCAAAGATGATCAGAACTAGTTCTGCAATTTTCAGCCACCTTGTTTTAAAGAAGCATTATCTAAACACAAGCTACAGTCTACGTTGGTTAAATGACTTCAAACGACATCAGTCAGTTATGCCATCATCAAAACCAGCTGAAAAATGACATCACGAAGTCTGGCGAAGAAAAAAAAAAAAGAAGAAAGAAAACCAGTGTGGAACATGTCCATTGGATTTCAGACCCTCTGTCGGTCAGGTACTACATGCACGACATGGTTTATTCTTCACTAAGAACACACACTGACATTCAATGCAGAAACTTTTGCAAATCATGTAAAGTGAAGACGCACACACTCAACACATACACGTGCGCACATACACACACACCGCAGTCTAAAATCACGTAAGTGAACAGACATTAGACCAATGACCACTATGACACACAATCTCTCTGAGTGTCACAACCACACCATGCTCAATCATACATGCATATACTCTTGAGACCCTTACACACACACACACACACACACACACACACACACACACACACACTTACACACACACACACACACACACACGTACAACACACACACATTCCAGAATAAAGGTCCTTTCTGACTAAGACACCTCTATAGCCTGTCCATCACTCTTACTGAACCATTAGTTTCTCATCTTGTTTTGTATCCATACATTACCTTTCAAAAAGTGTAGTCAAGTGTATAATCATGAAAAAAAGTTTGCATTTGTGTAATTCCTTTCTTTCTTTCTTTAATATTTAATGCAATTGCTTTTAGACAAACTAATTTTCAACCTTTCTTGCCTGCAAAAAAAAAAGAAAAAAAAAAAAAAGAATCCAAACCTAGAAAAATAAGCAATTAAAGAATGTCTCAGAAAAAAAAAACTGTGTGATGCAATGGTTTATATTAAAGCTGTTCAAAGTTTTTGGGATAGCTTGAGCTTTTAAAGCTTAGTTTGTACACATGGACTGATCAACAATAGCGACTTGAAAAAATTACAGGCTGGATCATGGATGTATATATACATTATACCTGGTCATGGTGGGTCTTTGCATCTTTCAAAAATACTGTCATAGTATATGTGTGCGCGTGTGTGTGTGTGCACGTGCGTGCGTGCGTGTGCACGCACACGCATGTGTATGTTATGCAAATACTCCTTCGTTCATTTCAGATGTTTGTTCATGGGACTAATTGCTCATAGGAACCACTTAGCTAAGTGACCGTTGCTGACTGCTGTTGACGGTTGTAGTGATGGTAATAGTAACGACAGTGGGAAAAAATTATCTATAAAAATGTAAATCCGTGTTGAAATCAGAGATCTATCAGTTGCTGAAATACTCCTGCATAATAAATATCTTTTTTGACATTTTCCTTCCTTGCTAATAATCTACATTTCCTTCACACTGACAGAAAATCTCTCTCTCCCACTGCCTCTCTCTCTCTCTCTCACCTCACACACACACACACACACACACACACACCTTTCATACTCTACACACACACACACACACACACACTCTCTCTCTCTCTCTCTCTCACACACACACACACACTCTCTCTCTCTCTCTCACACACACACACACACACAACTTACACACACACAACCAAGTTCAACACAGTATCACTAAAACAGGGAGGGGAAAAAAAGATACTCCTGAGCATACATTTGATAATTATTGCACGGTTTCGTAAGTATTGCAGCGATGTGTCGAATTTCATTTTGTTTATAAATGTAGTGCATTAGAGAACAAAGTTTTCCTGCCAAGTTCTGTCAGTTAAAACAAGACAACAAGCAAAAACAGAGATTAAACAACCAACAACCAAACCAAAAAATCATAATGGACTGAAATTTTACTATCATTACAGTTAATATTTGGAAAGAAGATAAGCAACGTTTTTTTTTTTTTATCAAATAAAAAACAACATACGCTTTATCCTCACATATAACTGAATGTCTTTCAATTTAACAGAAAATGAAAAGGCAACAAAAGCCAAACAAATTTAAATAATAAACAAATACATCCGAATCAAGGTAACAATTTCCAATAACTATGCATGTAACAATTTCCAATAACTATGCATGCATTTTTCAAATAGTGATCTGACTGTGCATGACCTTTCCTAAAAATGTTCTAATTGTGCATTCTATGACCTTTCCTAAAAGTGTTCTAACTGTGCATGATCTTTTCTGTAGTGTGCTAACTGTGCATGACTTTTTTTTTATTAGTAGTAGCATTCTACTTGTGCATGAGATTTACTAGTAGCATTGTAAGTGTGCATGATACGTACTTAAGTATTCTAACTATGCATGACCTTACTAGCAGTGTTCTACCTGTGCATGACTTTCACTTGTAGTGTTCTGTGTATGACGTTTTTTTTAGCATTCCAACTGTGATATTTATAGTAGCGTTTTAACTGTGAATGACTTTTACCTGTGGTATTCTAACTGTGCATGCCCTTTACCTGTAGTGTTCTAACTGTGCACGCTCTTTACTTGTAGTGTTCTAACTGTGCATGACCTTTACTTGTAGCGTTCTAACTGTGCATGCCATTTAATTGTAGTGTTCTAAATGCGCAAGACATTTACATAGTGTTCTAACTGTGCATAACATGTGTAGCATTCTAATTGTGCATGACCTTCATTTAAAGTGTTCTGACCACAGCATTTAATCAATGTTCTAACTATGCATGACCTTTACTAGTAATGTTTTTGACTATGCATGACCTTCATTTGAAGTGTTTCGAGCATGACTGTGCATATTACTTGCAGTGTTCTTACTATGCATGACGTTTACTAGTAGTGTTCTGACTGTGCATGACTTTTACTTGTTGTGTACTAACTGTGCGTGATCTGAAATTTACTTGTAATGTTCTGACTTGTGAATGTCTCAAGTTTACTTTCAGCATCCTAACTGTGCATGACCTTTACTTAGCAAACGTGCTGACCTTTACTTATGTTCAAACGGTGCGTGACCTTTACTTGTTTGATGTTCAAACGGTGCGTGACCTTTACTTGTAATGTTCAAACAGTGCGTGACCTTTACTTGTTATGTTCAAACGGTGCGTGACCTTTACTTGTAATGTTCAAACGGTGCATGACCTTTACTTGTAATGTTCAAATGGTGCGTGACCTTTACTTGTAATGTTCAAACTGTGCATGACCTTAAGTATATTTGTAGCATTCTAACTGTGCATGACCCCACTTGTGTACTAACTGTGCATGACCCTACTTGTATTATCACAGGATATAAATTATATAAACATTATAATGTAACATATCATCAGTGTAACAAAGCATGACCCATTTGGACAAATTTCCACATAAACTCCACAGACCAAGCTGCGCTCGAGGCCTGGAAAGTTGATCAGGGGTCAGATGGTGACATTTTGTTGTTGTTTTTTTTTTTTTTAGTTTGAGGTGCACAGATGTCCATTCGATCTTTTCATTTTATGTTTTTTTGAAAAGAGTAACCTTACTGTCATGAAAGATGATTTCAGTGCTGACTTTAATATTTTCAAAATCTGCTGTTATACAATCTTGATAGTTAAAAATAAGTCAACAGAAGACACCAAAGTTGATTGAAAGCGTGACAACTGTACATTATATTGTATCTTATCTTTTTTTTTTTTTAAAAATTTTTTAAAATTTTCTCTGAATCAGCTGTGTGATCAAAACTGTTGAGGCTTGTTTCGTCAAAATGGTCTATCCTGCATTTGCAAGCTTCAAATCATCACATCTCCATCAATTATTGATGATCATAAGCTTTAGAGTCTGTACTTTTTTCTGGTAAGCAAAACTAAAATGTGCAAACTAGTGGGTGACTTTGTGAGAACAGGCTGCAAATGAATGAATGACTGTTCTATTGTTCTTACAGCTTTTGAAACAGAAAATGAGGAGATCATATTATGTGATGCATCATCAGTGAATTGAAATGAACAATAATCTACCCTACTTCTAGCATGATGCATTTTCACTGAATTGAAATGAACCATAACCCTACTTCTAACAGCAAATGAATGTATCTGCTAGTGCTTGTCTTTTGAATTGAACATGACCACACACTAGCAGTTTCAGCAACTGTGCATTGACCTACTTGTAATTTGTCAACCACCATTCTTTTTTAGAGTGTGACTCTACTCTGGTTTTTTCATTTTCTACTTCCAGCTTTTCGAACTGAGCACAGAGCAACTTGAAACTTTTTAAACCCAAGCATGACCTTCATAGATGACTTTGTAGAAACCATCTTGAACAATCCAGATTCAGAGAGGCTGAACACACACACCCATCTCTGGAATACGAAAAGAAGGTCTCTTGAAGAGAGTCTGTCCGATACTCTGTGACAGTCGAGGCATCTCTCTGTCTGACAACATCTCCACTTGTGCTTTTCTAAATGATCCAAATTGCTAGAGAATTCTTCAAAAGAATTCTCATGCCAATAGCATGCCACTTACATTTATGCTGTGATTTAAGGAACGAGAAAACATCTAGCATATTATCTCTGTCAGCAATGGGGGAACACCGCACATGCTGGACACAAGAACTTGGGATAAATCACTCATTCTTTCCTTACATAATCCAGATATGTTGGTCTTTCCTTGCATACGTACACCGTGCATGATGATACAGACATTGCTTATGCAGCAGTTTTAGCTATTTTCAGATTTTGTTCTATGTGGTGCAATTTCTGGCCTCTAGTACATGTATGACAGCAAAGTCAAAGAACAGCGTGACATTTAGCACTGGAATGTACAGACAGTGGCTAACCTGAAATTAACTGATGCCATTAAACGTGAAGCTTCAATAAGCCAAGAGTTCATTCACTCACAGTCACCCAAGTATTCATTCACACACAGTCCTCAATTTCTAAGCTAATTACAATACCAACAGCCGTAGGCAGTGTGGGAAAAACTGACCAGCAGGCAATGTGAATAGATGAGAGTGTTGTGGACAGGTTGGCTTGTGTTACATTACTGAAAACCAAAGCAGGACAATTTATATACACAGCATGGTAGCTGTCAGCACCTCCCAAAGGTGGAGTCTATGTGTTGTACAGAGCATTGTGTTATGTCCCATACACAGGCAATCAGTTGGGAAAAAGTTAAAACCCTGACCACAAAAACTAACACCTCCAGGGGAAAAAAATCACAGTATTCTTGAGGGTCTGGGCAGAAACATAAAGTGGTTAGTATCACCCATCAGACCTCACATCACATGATATGATTTCATTCTGCTCGCTGGATGTCAGAGAGTAAGGTACTCCACACAGTGGCTTCCTGAGCAGACCAAAATGTTGAACCTCTTCAGCTTCTACAATTATCTTTGCTTGAGCATGATTTTTCAACTGAAGAAATTACAAACTTCTTCCTTTTCGGCAACCTGACAATAACTTTTTGTCATCAGATTTTATTATCATGACACCTCAGTTATTTTAACTAACTGAACTGTAATACCAAAGGAAATAAGAGGGAAGCAGGGACAATTTTAAATATCAACTAAGTAACATAACTCTTGAGAGTCACAGAGTTATCTTCCATGAGGAATTTCTCAAACCCAACACAGTTTGCGCTACCTATTCAGCTAGCATAGACGCAGCCACAAAGCATAAAGTGGTAAGCTCAAAACATTCCTAAAAGGAATGCCCAAGTTACTCATATGTTACTTAGTTAACTGAACTGTGTAAGGTCTTCTTTTTTTTTCAGCAACTTTTACCAGCTAGTACCACTTTTTATCAGTTTGAAGATTTTACCATCTTGATATCTCGGTGATATAGGCCTACCTACAAAACGATACTAAACATTGTGTGCATGCGTATGTACTTGCAGACTTACAGGTCATAACCAAGGAATACAAGAGGCACAAGCCATGAAATCAAATAATTTCATTCATCAAATACTTCCTATGCATGTCTGGAAGTGAGTGTGTATGAGTGCATGCTGTGTTTGTGCACATATGCGCACATCTTTGTACGCCTGTACTGCATGTGCTTACACAGACTTACACACCTGGCTGGCAATCTAAATTTAAAAAAAAATTAATTCCATGATCCAACAATCTCAAATCTGATCTAGTATGATCGGTGTCAACCTAGATAAAAATGAAATGCTGAGAAATGCACACTAGACATCCTGACCTCTCCCTTCTGCATTAAGCATCTGTCTTCTCACAAACAAACCAAGGTTCAAACAATATCACCACATACCTGCAATAAATACCCGTCCATAACTACCACCTCTATTCAATCACACACAAGCATCCTGTAAGTACAAACACCGATTAGACCGAAACATGCCATGCAGGTACAACATACTCCAATACAGGTACACAGGCACTAAGATTCCCTGTAATAAGTGCATGTACACTGATGCTTATTGGACAGTAGCATAAGTAGTCAGAAAAAAAAATTATCACAAGTACACAAGCACCAAGATGCCCTGTCTCAAGTACGCAGGCACCAAGGTGTCCTGTAACAAGAGTACAGGTAGCACAGTTGTTGCTACCATGACAACACAACAAGAAAACCACACACACACACACATCAAAGTACACATATATACCGAAACAGACAAAAAGAAAGAATGGAAGGAGGAAGATTCATTACTAATACATACTGATTCCACTCTCAACACACCTACTATCAACATTATCACATGCTTAACATGTTTTTTTTTTTCTTCAAAAAATGCAGTGTCACAAGAACACAGACATAATGATAATATCTGAACCTGAAGTGAACAAATCTGGAATGATGTAAGCTACGGTCCAGTCAACTGAAAAAAAAACAACAACATATTAATAAAGATTCCCACACACATGCTTCTTCTTCCATCACTGCACATTAACCAGTATAACAAGAAGGGGAAAAAGAGGAGAAAAAAAAAAATGGAATGATCAAATTTAAATTCCATAAGATCATGTGTAAACTCCAGAGTTGAATGTTACATTTAGACTTCAAATAGCCGGTACATCACACCTGACCTTCAGTAAGCAGAAAACATCTGCTCTTACTCAGTCTGTTACACAATAAAATGCTGAAAAAGCAACCTCCCAATAACAAATATGAATAAATCAAATAAAATAAACACATAAACAAAATTAAATGTTTTAACAGCTTCTCCATAAACACTAACTTGATAAAAAAAAACAACAACAATTGCACGCATTCACTTACTCATGAACAGGTAAAAATCAAAGTTTCCATGCACTATACACTAGTATAAGAGATAAGAGAGAGAGAAAAATGAGAGAGAGAGGGGAGGGAGGGAGGAGAGAGAAGAGAGAGAGAGAGAGAGAGAGAGAGAGAGAGAGAGAGAGAGAGAGAGAGAGAGAGAGGAAAACAGACCGACAAAGACAGCTTAAGAGTTCATATTGAGATGTGTGATTTTAAGGGCACTATGTACATAAAGATGTAAGTTAAAAAAAAAATTAAAAAAAAAAGAAAAGAAAGAAAGAAAGAGACAGAGATGAGACAGTGAGAGAAGAGCGAAAAGGTCACGAGTATTAAGTGTACCAATTTGAATACACACACATGGTCACAGTCTCACAAGAAGGGTTTGGAGAATTCACACACACACACACATTCACACACACACACACACACACACACACACACACACACACACACACACACACACACACACACACACACAGTGCACAGTCAAAGCGTTCTGGCTCTGTTGCTATAACCAATGTTCCAGAACACACTGTCACAGTTTTCAACGCAAGACCATTTATAAATGACAACTTGACATCTAAACCTGCGTGTACGACTCGCACTGCTCTTCCACATATGTGTGTGTTAAAGGGTGCTTCAACGCAGTCAACAGTTTGTGCCTGTCAAAGCAACAAGTCCGCTCCCACTACAGGTGTGCTATCTGTCAAGGAAATGGTGAAGAATGTGTACAGGTATCATCACCGATTATATTCCCCAATTGTCACTGCACAATGCATACATAACACAAGTCGCCGTCTCCATACATGTAACGCTGATACCATGGTCCTGTTTCTGCTGTTTGTGATTCCGTTTCAGGGCTTCAAATGCATATTGCCTTCAGTCCAACCAGGCAGCTGTTTAGTGGTTCTGTGTGTGTGTGTGTGTGTGTGTGTGTGCCTCTCTGTGTATGTTTGCAATTTATGCACCGGTATGTTTGTATGTGTTCAAGTGGGTGGATGCATGCATATCTGATTATCCAAGTAACACACTGTAGTGTGCATCATGACTGTTGAATGTATGTACAGAAATTCATCCTCAATGCATGCATCTACCTGAAATATTTCACTATGTTCAGACAAAAGAAGTTACACCTAGGAAAAATTATGTTCATTTTCAAGCTTGTGTGGATGTTCTTCGCTAATTCATCCAGCTATCGCATTCTGTTGTATTCGGCTTCAAGCCATATTCAGGCTATGCACCTGATAAATCTGTCTGGACATCAGCCCTTCTTTATCTATACTGAGTTCTATGACAGGAATTGTGCAGGGACTGTTACACCTAGCACCTGATATGCCTGTTTACTGACGTTCTCACTATATAAAAAGCCACATATGGCACCCATGCAGAAAAGCAGCCTTCTCTCAAGACTAAAAAAGTTTGAGATTATCTTGTGTTGAGTTTTGCGGAGATCTTAATGCCACAATGTTAAGAAATATGCCTTTGTTAGACCTTTGATGTCCTGCACCGGTCACAAAAATGATCTTCTGTTCTTATTAAAATACTTGGTGTTTTATTTATTTATTTATTTTTACTATACTTTATTGCCAAGTAGGCTATGCCTGTGCCTCTAGATCTAGGGATATCACATTCGTGTGTTTTCTGTGCTATCCATCATCAGATAGATGCCTGTCACTATCATTCTCTTCATAAACAAATAGCAAACTGCAGTCACACACGAAAGGTGCAACGCTTCGTAAAAATGCAGGAGAGGGGTTTTGTATGTTTGCTTGTTTCGTCTCTGCTCCCTCCCCTTTCCCCACAATATATCCTGAGTGCAGTGTGTCTGAGGCAGCTGCAGGCAACGTTTTATTTTTCCTTCTGGTGCAAGCTGTTATACCGACTTGCTTTATGTATGACACACACAAATGAATACCATAAACAATGCCACCAGTTCCTGCTGTCGATGATGCGAAGCTTCTTCGACGACCTTCTTCAATCTCTCATTTAACTGAATACCCCTTTCCTTCAAGAGAAACACCCTCCTTCACTTTCTTGCTTGGGATAAGCTGAAGCGGTCGATTAAACATTGAGCTGAGTATCTATGCTGAACTGAATCACAATATTTCTTAAGTTCAAGTCTGTCAACTCTGTGCTTTGACTACATCACTTCAGAGTTAAACTGACTCATTCTTCCATCACAGGCTCCTCTATATACTACCTTCTTTGAATGGCTAAAACTGCTGCAGAATATCACAATACTACATGTGAACCAGTGTGGCTGTAGTACTTCACAAAGAGGTAATCTTGAATGACTTTCCATCCACCCCACTGATACCACCGTTCAGCTCATATCACGGGCAGGTTGTCCACTTTCATGGATGAATACCAAACAGTACAACCATCAGCTCAATCACAGTTCTGTCTGTTTCCACAAAGAGATACCAAGTAATAGGATCAGTTGCCAAAGAGATGAGGACACCAAACGCTATGACCAAACATCACAGAGATGAGGATCCCTCTCTTTTGTCTCTCTCTCTCTTTCTTCTGACTCCAAATTGAAAAAAAAAAATCACAATTCCAACAACATTCTTATCGCACAACATTGCATTTGCTACATATTCCAGAAATCGGAAAAAAAAAGTGTTTTTCACACTTTGTGTTTTTTCACAGCTACAAATCACAACTGGGCGCCCAAAGCTGAACCAGAGTTTATTTTGAAACAAAACTGGGGGTGGGTGGGGGTTGGGGTGGGGTGGAGAATTGCTTCATCACCTGAAGACTGGAAACACCATGATGCATTCTGAATAGAATCACAGCTTCAGGCAGCAAATCTTCGGGCTTTCCAACAGGGGGAGATGGGGAGGTGGGGAAAAGACGGGCAGTACTGCATGGGGTATTCAAGGAGCGGGGTGGTAACACAGAAGGCTGGGCAAATCAAGTGGGATTGTAATGGTAGTCCAAACTGCAACAGCAGTCAGAGGAAAAAGACAAGAAGCTATGTATTGCATCTGTATATTTTTAAAACTTTGGTCTGAAATACAGGAAGCATAAAAGTACTGTGAAGAATGGCATCTACAATTCCAAGTGGCAAGGCTTCTACATGCGGAAATGGCCAATGACCAGGAAGAAAGGTTTATCCAACTTTTCTTGCCAGACCTCAAGTCACAAGCACAGTGGCAGAAAACACTAAAGGGAAAAGAAACTATCAGGCTGATATAAAAGAATACAGCATGAGTATAATAACATGCACGGACTGGATCCAGTCTCTATGACTTATCCAAGAGAGAACAGTAGACAGATGAAAAGAGAAATCAGATCAACGACTGCTCATAACAGGCGAAAAAGGGACTTGAAGAGGGTGAAAAACATGTGATGTGATTGGTACCTACAATTTGTGAACAGTTCCAAAAATCAGTCTCTAGCTATTTCAGAATGAATGAGAGCAGTATCAGAGCATTTCAAAAGGAAAAGGATGGTGCTGAAATCATGGGAAAAAGATGGAATCATACTGCTAAATTTCCTTCTTTTTTTTTTTTTTTGTAGTACATATGATCTGCATTTTGTAGATTTCTAGAAACTGATAGGTTGTCACAAACCTGAAAAATATTAATGTGTATAACCGCAAAAGAACCAGTAATATCTTACTGACATCTCTGGGTTTTATGTGCCGCTTGTGTGAACCGTTCATCATACCTGGAATTCCAAAGACTTTGTCTCACTGAACCCCTTCATACTCTCACCCTGTCCATTAATGAAAAATGTTACTTTATGTAACTGCCAAAGGACCAGTAATATCCTACTGACATCTCAGCGCTTAGATTTGATTTTATCAAGATTTTGCGCTATATAAATATTGTAATTATTATAATTATCTGTGGATTTTATGTATCGTTCGAGTATTAATCATACCTGGAATTCCAAAGACTTTATCTCACTGAACCCCTTCATACTCACCCTGTCCATCAACTTCCCAGGAAGCTGGACAGGCCAAGAGTTCTGTTGTGGTTTTGTGAGGCATTTGAAGTTTCTGTTTTTGTTGATAAAGGGATTATGGATATGTCCTGTCATTTCGTTTCTCCCCACCCCAACTCAACCACCCGCTTTTTTTTTTATGTAATCTCCATCCTGCACCCTTACTTTTGTTTTTGTGTGTGAGTATTGTAATTACAGCCTGGGTATCACATCCGCCTTGAGACTAAAACAATACGTGAAATGTGCTTCTTTTTTTGTTGTCCTTTTCTGTGTGTATGTGTTTCAACTTTCAACTGTTTCAGGAGTGGCATCATATCGCTAATCTTAACAGTGATAATGACAATGAAAGAAGTCCAATTCCAGGACTGGTCTTGAAACAGCTCAGGGCCTGAGCTTAACTGTTCTAAAGTTAACAGAATACCTGGTTTTTACTCATTATTTTCTCTGTTTGTGAACAGCGATAATGACCATGTGTACCAAAGTTACAGAGAAAGGACGTGAAGACAGATGGGGGAAAGAGACTTTATGTTGTTTTGAACAGCGATAATGACCATGTGTATCAGAGTACAGAGAAAGGTGGAAAGACAGATGGGTAAAGGAGGCTTTATGTTGTTCGTGAACAGCGATAATGACCGTGTGTATCAGAGAAAAGACATGAGATTGATGGGGGAAAGAGGCTTTATGTTGTTTGTGAACAGCGATAATGACCATGTGTATCAGAGTACAGAGAAAGGACACGAGAGACAGATGGGGGAAGAAGGCTTTATGTTGTTTGTGAACAGCGATAATGACCATGTGTATCAGAGTACAGATAAAGGTAGAGACGGATGGTAAGGAGGTGAGAGATGGATGGCAAAGGGACTTTATGTTGTTTGTGAACAGTGATAATGACCATGTGTATCAGAGTACAGATAAAGGTGAGAGACGGATGGGTAAAGGGGGATGAGAGATGGATGGGCAAAGGAGCTTTATGTTGTTTGTGAATAGTGATAATGACCATGTGTATCAGAGTACAGATAAAGGTGAGAGACGGATGGGTAAAGGAGGTGAGAGATGGATGGGCAAAGGAGGCTTTATGTTGTTTGTGAACAGCGATAATGACCATGTGTATCAGAAGAGAAAGGACGTGAGAGGACAGATGGGGGAAAGGAGGCTTTATGTTGTTTGTGAACAGCGATAATGACCATGTGTATCAGAAGAGAGAAGGACGTGAGAGGCAGATGGGGGAAAGAGGACTTTATGTTGTTTGTGAACAGCGATAATGACCATGTGTATCAGAAGAGAAAGGACGTGAGAGGCAGATGGGGGAAGGAGGCTTTATGTTGTTTGTGAACAGCGATAATGACCATGTGTATCAGAAGAGAAAGGACGTGAGAGGCAGATGGGGGAAAGAGACTTTATGTTGTTTGTGAACAGCGATAATGACCATGTGTATCAGAAGAGAAAGGACGTGAGAGGCAGATGGGGGAAGGAGGCTTTATGTTGTTTGTGAACAGCGATAATGACCATGTACATCAAAGTCCACAGAAAGAAGAAGGTGAGAGTGGATGAGGGCAGGAGGCTATAATGTGACACAGTCCCAAAGACTGAGGGATGACAAAAGTAGTAATGAAAGAGGTGGTGATGGTAAGGGATGTGGGATGGAAAGGGTGAGAGGGAGGGGCGTATCACTAGGATCTGGCCAGGGCTTCGAGGTTGGAACTGGAGTCTTGAAGGCCCGCCTGGGCCAGGCCGGTGGTTGATGAGTGGTGTGCGAACAGTGAGGACGTTGGGAAGAGTTTGTACCAGCCAATCACAATGTTGCTGAGGTCAAGGTCATCCAGCAGTATCTGTGCCACGCCCATAAACACTTTCTTGTCCATACGACCATAGTCCCCCCAAACCGTCACCTGCAATGGAACATTCACACATTTGTTATTGTCACCGTTATTTTTGTTTAAAGCCCGGCTGAAAGTGTACAACCATCAGAGCCTGGAATTGCTAAGAAAAAAAAAAGAGGAAACTTCTAGGGGGGTCCAGGGGCATGCTCCCCCGGAAAATTTTTAAAATCAAGACTAAAATCTGTGCATTCTGAGGCATTCTGGAGACAAATTTAAAGGCATCTAACACACTGAAAATCACAATGAATATCAGTCAAAAGAGTATTTAATAAACATTGGGCACAAGATCAGTATGGTTGTCGATTTTTTTTTAACGCGAAAAATATTTTTTTGCGCGATTTTCGATTTTGATTTCCGCGGAAATCCTCGTTTCGCGACGAATTCCAGGCTCTGAACCATATCAGGGCTATAACTGTTTCAAAACATACACAATACTTCAACAAGAACAAAAAAGGAAAGAAAATTAGGTACACATATCAATGCATTTGTGCACATAATCTAAGGACATGCCCCTGGCGCTGACCGTTCTATCCACTTTATCACACAGGGGACTTAAAAAACATACCTGAAAACAAATCAAAACATAACCAAGGATGCTAAAACATGTATAAAAACAGGCCAAATTACCTAAAAATTGCTTCGCATATCTTGTTTCCCTAAGGCCACAAATGCACTTAATACATGTACCCAATTATTAATCCTAAGAGAAAGTATGCAAGACTTCATCAAACACATACAGGTGTATAGACCAGCAAAGGCAGAATGATAGGAAGAAATGACAGAAAGCAAAGAAACAAGTCAGAAGCAAAGAGAGTGACAGAAAAGAGGAAATTTCCAGAACAAAAGGTGGGGATACTATTTATACTGAAAGAGCCCCTAGCATCCCCACAGAGGGGGATTCACACAACAAGTAAGACATAAGGGCTATACAATACAAAACAAAGAAATGCTTCCAACAAAATGTATCTTGACACTTTCAGTGCCAGACATTCTGGAATGCAGAAACTCCCAGCCCCCAGGTGTTTTCCGCAGCCGCAGCAAAGACAATAGTCACTGCCTTTAAATGTGTATAACTTTCCAATTTTTAACCAATTCTCTTGCTGAAAAGTTAAGGGAATCCACATCAGTGCGCTTAATATGACCTCTTTTCTTTCCTAAATAAAAGAATGATTGCCTAAAGAGTAGCATCACATGTACTCATTGCAAAAATGCGACATTGGTGGTGAGCCAGGCAGTCGCTAAAACGTGACATTGGCACTGTAAGGGTTAAAGGGTAACAAAGAACTTTAGGAAAAACAGAACAGCAACCAACATAATGATGGCAAAGTAATACTAACAATTTTTCATTATCCAGGCTGGCACTGCACTTGTGACAGTGAGTGTGTGCACTGGCTTATGGATTGAATGCAATGTTTTTACTGACAGTGACAATTCTTACTGAACACAAGTTAGACATGCAGAAGGAAGTCTACATGCAGGAATGATATGCTTTAACAACTCTTTTGTTCTAACAGTTACAGGTATTTTAACCTGTGATAGATTTGATATGTAGTGGACAGACATCTACTCAAATTAGCCCTTCCCCCCCCCCCCCCCACCTTTTTTCTTATGATGATTATATATATATATATAGAGAGAGAGAGACAGAGAGACAGAGAGAGAGAGACACAGAGAGAGAGAGAGACAGAGACAGATACAGAGAGAAAGAGAGAGAGGAGGTGAGGTTTCAAGGATATCATACCATAAGCCATGATTATAAGCTGCTATATGTTGAGGTGAACTAATCTGTTGAGGTGTTTTGAATATTTCACTACTATTAACAGTTTCCCTGTTGTCTTACATGAAACCTGTCAACAACAGTGATGAGGAAAAGCAAAATGGTTTCTTGAATATTTCACTATTATTAACAACAGTTTCACTAGCTGTGATTTTACATGAAACCTTTCAACAAAGGTGATGAAGAAAAACATGTGATCACAATAGTTGTGGCTCTACTGGCCTGTAATATATGGCCCGAGGTGATAAGGGAAAACAAAACTGTTTCTTGAATATTTCACTACTATTAACAACAGTTTCACTAATAATAATAATCATCATAATTACAATATTTATATGGCGCAAAATCTTGATAAAAATCAAATATAAGCACTGAACATACACATACGCACGCATGCACACACACACACACAGAGCTATAAATGGGGAAAAAGAAGAAAAGCAATGGAAAATTATAGAAAACATTTTATATATATATATATACCTATGGTCCACGTGCCTTCTTGTCCATTCTCCTGGAACAAACTTCCTCTCTCACTCCGTCAGCAACATTACTTTTGTCTCCTTCAAGTCCGCTCTCAAAACTCACCTTTTCTCTTCTGCATAAAATCCTGACCTTACTCAACCCCCACTGCAGCCTGTCTCCACTTGGTGTGGAATCACATTGTAATATGTATTGTATATAAGTGGAATCACATTGTAATATGTATTGTATATACAATACATATTACAATGTGATTCCACACCAAGTGGAGACAGGCTGTAGTGGGGGTTGAGTAAGGTCAGGATTTTATGCAGAAGAGAAAAGGTGAGTTTTGAGAGCAGACTTGAAGGAGACAAAAGTAATGTTGCTGACGGAGTGAGAGAGGAAGTTTGTTCCAGGAGAGTGGATCAGAAAGAGAAGGCACGTGGACCATAGGTACTGAGCTTATGTGTGGAAACGAAAAGTGATCTTACATGAAATCTGTCAAAAAAGACGATGAGGAAAAGCATGTCATCATGACAGCTGTGACCCTACTGACCTGTAATATACGGCCCCTGTAAGATTCGCTGAAGACCAGCTGCTGCTGGTAAAGAGGATCCAGTGTGCGTCTTGCAGTAGTGGTCTTCTGCTTCTCTACACAGTGTTTACCTTCAAGCAGGTACACCTTCACATAGGGTGCTGAAACACACACGCCACAGGCCCAGTTACAAGTCTGAAGGCTTTGTTGTACAGCAAATACAGATCACAGTACAAAAGCAGTCATATGTTATAAGTCTTTATCTTGTTGTATTTTGTGTTTGATGTTTTTTTTCTGTCACAACAGATTCAATACATTTTATCATCATCATCATCATCAGTATATCATTTTCTTATTATCACATCATCATTGTCATCAGCACAAATTGTTATCATTATTGTCATCATCACAAACAGTATCATTATATTATGTAGTCATTATTATCATCATTGTTGTTTAAAGCCCAGTCGACTGCGCAGAGCCATATCAGGGCTTTAACCATCTCGAAACAAACAGAACACTTCACTGACCCTGAAAAACCCCACACCTGTAAAAGAAAATTGTATGCACCTATCAATGCATTTGCGCACATATCTAAGGATATCTCCCTGATATGACCAATCTGTCATCATGGGGTTTAAATAAACACAAAACCTGAATACGACACACAATAACTACTAAATTGTACAAAGAGCACCATACTAAAACTTGTACAAAAAGAGGCCTGAATTACCTAAACTTGCCTCTGCATATCACATTTTTACAGTAAATAAATATACCCAATCATCACTCCTGATTGAATGCAAGGCTTTACAGATCACCCACAAAATGATAGGAAGAGATGACAAAAAGCAAAAGTGCAAGACAAACACAAAGAGATCACAGAAAAGAAGTAATTTCTAGCGCAGAATTTCCAGGTGGGGATACTATTTATACTAAGAGAGTCCCTGGCATCCATAAGGGGAATGATTTTACAGGTACGAACACACACATGCTCACTATGTGCATGCAGGCACGTGTGTGTTATCATTTTATATCACTAAGTCATTATTTTCTACACCATCGAAAAACATTCACACATTCACGTCCCTGCACATTCCTCAACTGCCCCATCACTTACCAGGCAGAACGCGTGCACCAGGCTTTGAGGTCAAACCACGGGCACGAATGACCTCCACCTCCAAGTGACCCTTCCGATCGTACAGACCCAACTGGATTTCCCCAAGACAGGGGGCGCCCAGTACCTGGCGGCCCACCAACTGGGAAGGGCCCAGCCCCTCCACAAACTCTCCAAACTGACCGTCTGAACCCAGCCGCATGCCGGACGGTATCCACATGCTGTCACATACAATCCATGATGTGTTAAATCCCTTGTCAGCCACATGCCTGACTATAAAATCTGTTATATACATCACCCGTAAGAAATTTGACTTTCTGTTTATTGGAACCAGAAAAAACAAGAAAAAAGAATAAAAACGCCTTTCTAATACAACTGGTCTTAATGTATTAAATACGCGTTCTTAGTCCTGTCTTGTTATCTTGTTGTACTAAATGCGCCTGTCTCGTCTTGTTGTATTAAATCACGTTCTTATTCTTTCTTCATGTTTTTTCTGGTTCCTGTTTGCTTGAACGCCAGCAGTCACACTTGTTTTGGATTTCTGTTTATTGTTTAACTGGCAGTCATTAGGTGGTTTTGAGTTCTGAACGACAGTATTAGTATTTTAAACAATTGTTGGTCTTTTTAGTTTCATGGTTTGTGTTGATTCCTTTAGTACTTACACACTGGGCAGCTTACTGACTAAAAGACTGCATTAGTACTAAAAGTCAGTATTGGGAGGTTTTTATAGGATTCTCCAAGTGCTTAAATGCTGATGGTACACACTAACTGCAAAAAACTTGAACAGGTCATCAAGAAATCGATGAAAAGATGCAGACTACCAGGCGCTGCTGACGTGCCTATCCCTATCTCGATACCCGGTTCAGGCCTGAGTGATCATGGTTCTCTTTGGCAAAGTAGCTAAAAACAGGAATATCTATTGCTAACTGCTAGGTAGAGGAGAGCAGTAGGTGGGCAGGTGTTAGTTTAAGATATGGTAAGTATGTGTATTAAAATGGTTTTTGAATTAAAATCTCCCGTTTAACAGCATATAACTTAACCATATCTTACAAGTGCAGAGTGGCACTACCTCTACTGATTAACAGGCCACTGTCCATGCATAGGATAATTTTTCCCTTACGGAAGAGGAGAAAGTGGCAGACTGTCAGGATGGACAGCTGTTAGTATACATTTATTGTATATATACATAACTGTATTATTCTGATATGGTGTGTGTGTGTGTGTGTGTGTGTGTGTGTGTGTGTGTGTGTGTGTGTGTGTGTGTGTGTGTGTGTGTGTATGCATGTGTGTGACATATCAGTGTGTCTGTGTGCACTGCACCCTGTGTATTACAAAGATGTAAAGCACAGTAAACCTAAATGCGTCTGATAAACAGCGAACTACAAAAGAGTGACTTACTAACGGTACTGTCTGTATTTTCATTCCTTAAAAGAAAACTTTTCACTTTTTCTTGGAACTCTGTGTCTTGAAAATATGTAATGCACAGTGAGTACAAATGAGTTTGAAAAACAGCACTACAAGAGAATAGTTTATTAACGTTACTGTGTTTTCATTTCCAAGAAGAAAACTTTTCATATTTTCCTTTCTTTCTATATTTTCAACTAACAATTGGCAATGGATGAACACCTTTTTCATTCGTATCACTACACCATGAAAGCCTGATAGATTAGTATTTTTATGACAGACCAAAAGACAGGTAAGTGAAAGGAAAGCTTAACACTGAGGATTTTGATGATAATGGCTTGTCTACAGCATTATACTTCAAACAGAGGAGTGGACAGTGACACTTACACACTGGAGGAGTCACTACTAATACTGCCAATGCTACCATCGGTGGAATCTTTGGACGCTTGCTTGGACATGCCTCCCCTCAAGTCAATGGGCCCAACCTCCTCACTGCGCTGGAAGGAACTGCGTTTCTTGCCGCCTGTATAACACACATGACAGACAGATTTAGAAAAAACATAAAGATTCCTACCAATCTACAAGAAGTATAGTACTTTTACCGGTATTTTTATTAGTGGTTACTTGTATTGTTGTACTTGTATTAGTGGTTATTTGTATTGTCGTACTTGTATTAGTGGTTACTTGTGTTGTCATACTTGTATTAGTGGTTACTTGTATTGTTGTACTTGTATTAGGGGTTATTTGTATTGTCGTACTTGTATTAGTGGTTACTTGTGTTGTCGTACTTGTATTAGTAGTTATGTGTATTGTCATACTTGTGTTAGTGGTTACTTGTGTTGTCATACTTGTATTTGTGGTTATTTGTATTGTCATACTTGTGTTAGTGATGTCATACTTGTGTGAGCGGTTACTTGTGTTGTCATACTTGTATTTGTGGTTACTTGTATTGTCGTACTTGTATTAGTGGTTACTTGTATTGTCATACTTGTGTTAGTGGTGTCATACTTGTGTGAGCAGTTACTTGTGTTGTCATACTTGTGTTAGTGGTTACTTGTATTGTCGTACTTGTGTTAGTGGCTACTTGTATTGTCATACTTGTGTGAGCAGTTACTTGTCATACTTGTATAGTCATTACTTGTATTGTCCTACTTGTATTATTGGTTACTTGTATTGTCATACTTGTATTAGTCATTACTTGTATTGTCGTACTTGTATTATTGGTTACTTGTATTACTGGTTACTTGTATTGTCATACTTGTATTAGTGGTTATTTGTATTGTCATACTTGTATTAGTGGTTACTTGTATTGTTGTACTTGTATTAGTGGTTACTTGTATTGTTTGTACTTGTATTAGTGGTTACTTGTATTGTTTGTACTTGTATTAGTGGTTACTTGTATTGTCGTACTTGTATTAGTGGTTACTTGTATTGTCGTACTTGTATTAGTGGTTATTTGTATTGTCGTACTTGTATTAGTGGTTACTTGTATTGCTGTACTTGTATTAGTGGTTACTTGTATTGCTGTACTTGTATTAGTGGTTACTTGTACTGCTGTACTTGTATTACTGGTTACTTGTACTGCTGTACTTGTGTTACTGGTTACTTGTATTAGTGGTTACTTGTATTGTCGTACTTGTATTAGTGGTTACTTGTACTGCTGTACTTGTATTAGTGGTTACTTGTATTGCTGTACTTGTATTAGTGGTTACTTGTACTGCTGTACTTGTGTTACTGGTTACTTGTATTAGTGGTTACTTGTATTGTCGTACTTGTATTAGTGGTTACTTGTACTGCTGTACTTGTATTAGTGGTTACTTGTATTGCTGTACTTGTATTAGTGGTTACTTGTATTGCTGTACTTGTATTAGTGGTTACTTGTACTGCTGTACTTGTGTTACTGGTTACTTGTATTAGTGGTTACTTGTATTGTCGTACTTGTATTAGTGGTTACTTGTACTGCTGTACTTGTATTAGTGGTTACTTGTATTGCTGTACTTGTATTAGTGGTTACTTGTACTGCTGTACTTGTGTTACTGGTTACTTGTACTGCTGTACTTGTATTAGTGGTTACTTGTATTGCTGTACTTGTATTAGTGGTTACTTGTACTGCTGTACTTGTGTTACTGGTTACTTGTACTGCTGTACTTGTATTAGTGGTTACTTGTATTGCTGTACTTGTATTAGTGGTTACTTGTACTGCTGTACTTGTGTTACTGGTTACTTGTACTGCTGTACTTGTATTAGTGGTTACTTGTATTAGTGGTTACTTGTATTAGTGGTTACTTGTACTGCTGTACTTGTATTAGTGGTTACTTGTACTGCTGTACTTGTATTAGTGGTTACTTGTACCGCTGTACTTGTATTAGTGGTTACTTGTACTGCTGTACTTGTATTAGTGGTTACTTGTACCGCTGTACTTGTATTAGTGGTTACTTGTACTGCTGTACTTGTATTAGTGGTTACTTGTACCGCTGTACTTGTATTAGTGGTTACTTGTACTGCTGTACTTGTATTAGTGGTTACTTGTATTAGTGGTTACTTGTACTGTCATACTTGTGTTAGTGGTTACTTGTATTGTCGTACTTGTATTAGTGGTTACTTGTATTGCCGTACTTATATTAGTGGTACCTGTATTCTTGTACTTGTATTGCTGGTTACTTGTATTGTCTGTCATATATATATACATCTGTCACAAGAACTATATATACAAGTCTCCAAAACTGTGTATCATCTACCCCTCGTTTAATCGAACACCACAAAGAAGACCCATCACACACACACACACTCACACACAGAAAAAAGAAAGAAAAGATCCATCCCATCACACACACACACAGAAAAAAGAAAGAAAAGATCCATCCCATCACACACACACACACATACACACAGAAAAAAGAAAGAAAAGATCCATCCCATCACACACACACACGCACACACACAGAAAAAAGAAAGAAAAGATCCATCCCATCACACACACACAGAAAAAAGAAAGAAAAGATCCATCCCATCACACACACACATAGAACAAAGAAAGAAAAGATCCATCCCATCACACACACACACACACAGAAAAAAGAAAGAAAAGATCCATCCCATCACACACACACACAGAAAAAAGAAAGAAAAGATCCATCCCATCACACACACACACACAGAAAAAAGAAAGAAAAGATCCATCCCATCACACACACACACACAATATAGAACAAGGAAAGAAAAGATCCATCCCATCACACACACACATAGAACAAGGAAAGAAAAGATCCATCCCATCACACACACACACACGCACACACATAGAACAAGGAAAGAAAAGATCCATCCCATCCACACACACAATAGAACAAGGAAAGAAAAGATCCATCCCATCACACACATAGAACAAGGAAAGAAAAGATCCATCCCATCTCACACACACACACATAGAACAAGGAAAGAAAAGATCCATCCATCACACACACACACGCATAGAACAAGGAAAGAAAAGATCCATCCCATCACACACACACACATAGAACAAGGAAAGAAAAGATCCATCCCATCACACACACACGCATAGAACAAGGAAAGAAAAGATCCATCCCATCACACACACACACATAGAACAAGGAAAGAAAAGATCCATCCCATCACACACACACATAGCACAAAGAAAGAAAAGATCCTTCCCATCACACACATAGAACAAGGAAAGAAAAGATCCATCCCATCACACACACACACATAGAACAAGGAAAGAAAAGATCCATCCCATCACACACACACATAGAACAAGGAAAGAAAAAATCCATCCCATCACACACATAGAACAAGGAAAGAAAAGATCCATCCCATCACACACACACACATAGAACAAGGAAAGAAAAGATCCATCCCATCACACACACACATAGAACAAGGAAAGAAAAGATCCATCCCATCACACACACACACATAGAACAAGGAAAGAAAAGATCCATCCCATCACACACACACGCATAGAACAAAGAAAGAAAAGATCCTTCCCATCACACACACACATAGAACAAGGAAAGAAAAGATCCATCCCATCACACACATAGAACAAGGAAAGAAAAAATCCATCCCATCACACACACACACATAGAACAAGGAAAGAAAAGATCCATCCCATCACACACACATAGAACAAAGAAAGAAAAGATCCATCCCATCACACACATAGAACATAGAACAAAGAAAGAAAAGATCCTTCCCATCACACACACACACACACATAGAACAAAGAAAGAAAAGATCCATCACACACACATAGAACAAAGAAAGAAAAGATCCTTCCCATCACACACACACATAGAACAAAGAAAAGATCCTTCCCATCACACACACACATAGAACAAAGAAAGAAAAGATCTTTCCCATCACACACACACACACACATAGAACAAAGAAAGCAAGATCCTTCCCATCACACACACACATAGAACAAAGAAAGAAAAGATCCATCCCATCACACACATAGAACAAAGAAAGAAAAGATCCTTCCCATCACACACACACACACAGAACAAAGAAAGAAAAGATCCATCCCATCACACACATAGAACAAAGAAAGAAAAGATCCTTCCCATCACGCACACACACATAGAACAAAGAAAGAAAAGATCCATCCCATCACACACACACACATAAAAAGAAGCAAGTACAGACACTTACCTCGACCTGCGAGTTGTGTGGCACTACTGCTCCGACGGTTCAGGCCTACAAGGGAGGCTACTTTGTGACCGAGACTGGGTCGTCGTTTCCTCCCCTCTGTCACGCTGGAGGACACAGCTGAATCGGACATGCTGCCATCGTTTTTCTCAAAACCCTGACTGTCGCTGGAGGAACTGCGTGTCACCTGCTTACGGGGGATGGTCGTGCGGCTCTCCATCTTGGATGTGAACTCACTGGACACACGATACAAAAAGGATATTAAGACTAAAAGATCATCATCATCAAGTACCCTGTCACATGGTGTTGGCAATCACGGCCCTCCATATGTATCTAAACCTTGTTGCCGCAAGCACATCTTCCACCCTTTCTGTCCTCAGCCATCCTGCAACTCCATCCAATATATTCTCCCTGGGTCTACCTGGTGCTCTCTTTCCCTCCACCTTTCCTGTTGTGACCAAGTGCTCTAATTCCCCTTTTCTCATAAAATGGCCTGTAAATGTTGCCTGTCTTTTCCTAATCTTCCTTATCAATGATCTTCTTGTGTCTGCCTCCATCAAGACTGTCTCATTTGTCTTCTTTGCTGTCCATGGAACTCTCAACATTCTTCTTAGAAATCACATCTCCGCTGCCTCAATCTTGTTCTGGCTTTGCTTGTTGATTGTCCACGCCTCACAACAGTATAACATTGTCGGTTCTATATAACATTCAAGAATCTCTTCCTGATGTTAATTGGTAGGCATTTGTTGGTAAGAACACTCTTCTTTTCTTGAATGCTCACTAAAAGATATGTTACATTCAATTCAACTGTATTTATATTTACTTACATCCTGCCAGAATGGATTTTTGTGTGTGACAATCAAAAGCACCAACAAAGTGCCACAGTCAACTGGTTAGGATGATGGATTGCCAATCACGAGTCTGGGTTTGATTCTGCCTAGGTACTACCTTGTGATCGAATGGGAGATTTCTTCCCAACTTCCCAGGTCTTCATATATGTATGTATGCAAAATATCGAATACACACGTTAAAATCCTGTAAGCTGTCCTATGTTTCATACCTCATACAAATGCAAGAACATCTAGCAGGCATGCCAAACAGAGACCAAAACAAGCACGTGAAAATGATGCAACCTATAGTGTTGACTCCAAGTCAAAATTAATTGGTCAAGAGCAGCAAACTCAGCAGATATTGCACAGTCAGAAATATGTTTAATTTAACCCTTTGACTCCCGCATTCTGTCTACCAACTACAAAAACTTAACCCTTTGATTCCCTCACCCTATCCACCAGCTTCCTGCAGGAAGCTGGTGGATAGGGTGAGGGAATCAAAGGGTTAAGTTTTTGCTTTGCTAGCATGGTTGACAATGCAGGATGCTGGTAGACAGGGTGCGGGAGTCGAAGGGTTAAGCTTACCTTCAAACTATTTTTGATACTAAAGGTACTATAAAGTACAACACAACAGGTATTAATGATAATGCACAGCTCAAGCTGGACTGCACTGTATATGTTTATGTTGCACTGATCTGATTTTTCCCCCCTGATACATTATTATCATAAAATGGGTTGTACCCCTTGATATAAGGTCTTTGCTGCCACTAAAAACAACAAACTTAAGTGTCTCTCTTTTCAACACAAAGAATGCTCTCACCTCAGTTTGCGCCGTGGTCGCTCCGACTGTGTAGAGCGAACACTGATGGTGCTGACCTTTGACACCTCGGACATGTCGCTCGTCTCTGAGTTGTCACTGGCCACGTCGTCTGACATGTCAGGGCTAAATTCTGTCATGACATAATCAATAACAAAATCATAAAGTGCCGAATGCATGAATGTATAACAATTTTTCTAACAGCTGATACTGTCTTCTTTTCTCATTCTATGTCAAGTGCATTTTTATACGATTTTATCTTATTGTTGCATACCTTACTGTTAATTCATTACATCACTCTGCCATTTTCTCCTGGTCAACATCACATTTTGGGAAGTTGTATACCGTTTCTTTTTTTCCTGCTAAATGTTGTGCATATAGCCACAATTCGGAAGATGTCTACTGTTTCTTGCTGTTAAATGTTGTGCATGTATGCTTTGATGTCTTTGGTATATGCTTAACAAAGGCTAGTTGGCCAAAGATTTGTGACTGTTTTGTTACGTTTCACTAAATACCTGTTCTGATACTGTTTCTGTTTTCCTGGATGTTAATTCATTATTCTATAAAGGGCCAAGCGCTTTTCCCCTGGGATGTGGCACTATGTAAATCTTTATTATCAATATTGTTCTTGTTGTTATTGTTGCTGTTATAATTATTATCAATATAACTGTCACCATCATTTATTATTATCATCATCATCATTATTATCACTTCATCATTAAAACTGATAGTACTCAATAAACAGGTTCTCACATTTAGCCAAAACTATATACAAAAATAATTCTTTTAACAAAAGAATATTAACTGGACAATAGTTCTAATGCCTTGTCAGAATTCACATTTAGCAATAAACAAAACAAAACAAATTATTAACCTACCAAAAGAACTGATAACATTTACTAGAAGAAGATTTTGTAATCTTGCCATGACCGGTGTAGCACAAAAGACTGCAAATAAACGACCACTGTCACTGGATAAAAATCACCACTCCCTGCCAGTTTTCAGGAGACAAATACCACCACAACGTGATGCTTTCCCTATCGTGGCAAGCTGAGTTGTGAATGTAAAGCAAGCTAAACGTTTATATTATTCTCCAGTGAAGCAGAACCTGCCACATCTGAAGTCCACTGAATATATAATATATAGAGTAAGTAACAGCTGTCCCTTCTGTAAGCATCAAATAAAATATGTGTTAATGAGTAAAAGTCTGTTTTATAAGTATGTCACGAGCTTGGATTAAAGAGGCATGAACTGTGAGTCACTGTTGGGCGTTTTGTTTAGTTGAATATTCATTGCCTTCACTGAAACTTATTTCTGGATGACTCAGAGACACAGCTGTTGCTTTACCTTTATTTCTACGTCCACGGTGAACCCTTTCAAAGTCTCGCCCTCTATCATAGCCTCGGTCACGAGAGCGCTCGAGCCGCTCACGATCACGTGACATGGATCGATCATGCCTGTCCACATAGTCACTGGAGCGACTGGAACGACTGGAGCGCGAGTGGTGGTCATAATCTAGACGATGGTGAGGCATGTTGCTCAGTCCTCCTTCCTGCTGTAACTTCATCTTCAGCTTCATCAGACGTGCACGCTCCTCCAAGTCTTGTGTTACTGAAATCACACAATTTCACCCTCACTCTTCAGGTCATGTTATTTTAATTGTTTTAACACAGACAAGTTCACACACACATTCACTCTTTCTCCCTCTCACACACACACACAAACACACATAGTTTCTCTGTCTCATGTCAAACACTCTCTTACTCTCTCTCTCTCCCACTCACACACACACACACACACACACACACCACACACGAGTTACTCTCTCTCATGTCAAACACTCACTCTCTCTCTCTCCCCCACATATACACACACATGCGTGCATGCACACACACACGTTACTCTCTCTCATGTCAAACACACTCTCTCTCTCTTTCTCTCACTCACACACACACACACACACCAACACACACACACACACACGCTCTCTCTCTCTCTCTCTCTCTCTCTCCTCCACACACACACACACACACACACCACACACACACACACACACACACACAGACAAAGTTACTCTCCCCCATGTTAAAGAACTCTCCACTCTTGACTGTGCAAATAAATTCTTTTTTGATACATAACATTAAAACTGAACTGAAAGTATCTTGTACAGCAGCTCGGGCCTTAATTCAGTAAACAAGATATACTTAATGGACTGAGGAACAAACTCACCCCTGTCTCTGCTGGCCTTTTGTGCTTCTATGGGTATAGCAGGTAGCTGGCGTTTCTTTGGTGAGGGGGTACTGCCCGGTGTGCCCCCTGTTGAGCGAGAGGTGGGGGGAAGGGCTCGGTGAACACTAGGATCCCGCCTATAGGTAAACAAATTATGGTAAAATAGCACACAAATTCATTTATAACAACCGGAAAAAATGGAAGAAGAAAAAAACGCAAGTATGACAGAAAGCATCATTTGAAGTACAGGGGGAAAAGTTTGTTTTACCCTCAAATAAAAACCGATGAAAGGAACAAAATCAGTGCCTCCACAAATGTTAAACAAGAACAATGAAGCAAAAGATAGAACAGAACACCACATGGAGACATGTTACTTAACCCTTTGACTCATGCACTTTGTCCACCAGCATCCTGCACTGTCAACCATCTAGCAAAGTAAAAATTTAACTATTTTGACTCCCTCATACTACCCACCAGCTTCCTGCAGGAAACTGGTGGATAGGGTGAGGGAGTCAAAGAGTTAAGTTTTCGCAATTTGTGGATAGGGTGTGGGAGTTGAAGGGTTAAAAGCGCACTGTCTGAAGGTATTTCACAGAACATACCAAGATTATGCCCATTTCCTCTGTCTCAATGAAATTGCTTAAAATGTGTACTGTAATATTCCGTAGAGATAAAAACCACTCCTTGCCTCGAGGGCTTTCAGAGGTCATGTTATTATAACCTTTGTTATCCCCTGTGTCAATAAGGTCACCAACTGATTACACTTCCTCCACAAAAATCAAGCTACCTTTTCTCTACTACTTTGTTACTACACAATACTGACCTGTGTTCTGGTGGGGAGAGGGAGCGTGAGGCAAGGTCAGGCATGCGTTGGTGAGCCGGTGAACGTGATCGTGACCGAATATTCCCTCCTTGGTTCTCACGGCCATCACGGTTTGGTGACCTTGACCTTTGCATGGCATGTTCAGGCACTTCCAGTTTGTCTGCCGAGGAGAGATGGCGGCGCCGAGAGTTGATTTCATCTCTTCCCACAACTGCAACAAACCAATGTCATTTTACTCTCCTGGGACAACAGAAAAGTTCCAGACAAGAGTGGAGTTTAAACCTCTTATCAAAACTATGCAATCCTCAAATAATATTCCAGTACATGACTATCTGCAACACAAATGCAGCACTGAGAAAGGACATAAAGTTTCTAAATTCTGACACTTTATTTAAATGTTTTACATCAACGTTGGTCAATTGTACTATTAACTGTAAATTATCCAATTTATTTTGCTACCACTTTGAAATATGTTTCACCAGCCTAGGTAAAGTGATCTGATTTCTGACACTATTTTTTCATGTCTTACATTACAATTTGTAAACTGTGTTATTCTACAATACTATCCTCTACCCCCTCCCCTTCCTTACTTTCTCACCCCATTTTCCTCCCCAAGCTGTACAGATAACATTTAGTGACTGCATTATCAAACTACACTACACTTTATCAGCTGATATCTCACACTTCAGTAACTGTTCTAAAACAATAGTCTGTATAAAAAGTTAAGGGCATAAACAAACAGTCTAAAGAACCTGACTGTAAGCACTAAGAGACTCTCTTTACAAAACATCTGATGAAACATCATCATCTCCCAGCACGATAGGTAACAAAGGGAAAAGTTAGGAACACAATAAAAACAACAAAGGGTAAAAAAACCAATGCAGAAAAACAGCATGTATGAAATTAACCATAACACAGTAAAAAAAGTCAAAAGTGAGAATGTAAGAATCCAATAAGAAGGTTGCACAGACAGTCAGTGTAGCACATTCTGTGAATTGAGGATGAGTCACACAAACCATGACACGTTCTCACATGTTCTGAACAACACAATCACACAGACGGGGTCCAGTCCATATAAATACAATCCATCTGAAAGGCAATGCAGGAACACGGATGTGGAGTAAGTTTTAAAAAAAAGCAGTGGAAGACACATAAGCAGAGGATGGTTTCAGTTCGTCACAGCCATTTATACAGCCACAATAGTCAAGTGGGTCGTACATCAGACTTCTAATGGAAAGGTTTGGGTTCGATCCAGTCAGAGCACTTCCCACCTGGAGCATAAGCAGTGGAGATATAGCTGATCTCACAGGCTAACACGTGTGCAAACCTTTAGTGTTTAAATTCCCTTCATGTGTATATGCATACAAAGCAAATATATGCATATTACAAATCCTATAAGTCATGTCAAGTGTTCGGCAGCTTACAAAAACATGAAAACACCCAGCACACATGTCCATGAAGACAGATTAATGAAGACTGTGCAGCAATCTGCCGCACAGTGCGGTACACATCCAAGAAAAATCAGAATGCTTGGTTTACAAAAAGGGGGCTTTTTTTAACAACCCACTGTTCAAACCTTTATACTCCAGATTTCCTGCTTTAGCCTTGAAGTACTGATGTGTTCCTTGCTAGATGCGTACACATATCTCCTCCAAATTATAATGGAGAGAAAACAAATAAAGCAAAATATAATTTGCTCAATAATAAAGGTGAGTTTAAGATAAACATGAAAAGGCAAGCATGTCCACATCATGACATGAGGTTTACAATATGTATTACTTCAGTACTGCAAGGGGGTAAGTAGGATGATTCTCAAGGTAGGTAAACTTTAATAGGAACACACACACACATATATGCACATACACACATATGCACGCACGCAACGCGCGCACACACACACACACATACACACACACACACACAAACACACACACCCTACCTAACAGCAATGCCATCACTAGCAACAATAACACAACATTTCTGAAAGCTGTTGGGGAAATTCAAGAAAAAGAAGTCAGCAGTGTCCACAGTTCACTAGCAGAAACACGACAAATGCGGTGAAGAGAAAGAATGCGCGTAAAGCACAGACACCATAACGTTAGGCACAGTTCAAAAACCACAAAAGACAATCACTTCATAAACGACAGGTGCTCACACTGAGCATTTCAAAATTACAATAATAATATAGCATGACCATCCACAAATCTCCGACATTCATTAAACATTCTCACAAAGCTCCAGCAGAAACAACTGACAGTTCATAAACAAAGATCAACAATGCTTTAAGAAAAGCCAGATTTTAAAAATTATACCACTTATGTAATTTACAGTGCTCCAGAAAAATGTGGAAATGTTTTAAGTGAACTGAAAATGAAAAAAAATTACGAAAAAACAAACAAACATAGGGGCTATAAAAAACTAGCATAATACCACAAAAATATTATCATAACAATCTATGGCTACACATACAGAAAATGGACAGTTCACAGTGAAAAAGTCTCAAAATTATTCTGAATTAAGCTGTTGAGTCAATTTAAGCATATCAAAAAAGATAAAAAGGTAAAGCAAAACTTGTTTTATAACCCCTGAGATTGTAGGAAAGAGGGTCGAGGTCATAGAGGCCTCAACTTTTCTCAAGGCCAGTATTATGAAGGTAGTGTCCATCTCCTCTCTTTCATTGCTTCATCTTCCTAACACTGAACAGGATCCAGTATCCATTCACAGGTGGATGGACTTGAAGGCTGTGCACACAAGTTTCCCTGTCTTGGAAGACTGTACCAAAAAAGGCACAATGTGCACTGCCGGTAGGGGAATCTGTGACCAGTCTGGGTGGACAAGATGATGTGTGTGGATGGATAAAGAATGGGGTTGGCAAAACAAGCAACGCAGAACTGCTCTATCTATAAGCCCCAGCTATTATCATGTTTTTGGCGCAGTGGTAGTGTGTTTTCCTTGTCATGTGGGCAAGTTGGTAGAGCCATGGACTCAAGATCTGATATATCTTGAGTTCAATCCCAGCCCGCAACATTAAACACTGGCCTGTTTGCTGCCCATCTTAATGTTTCCATCATTCTGGTGGTGCCAGCCTAATGTTTCATAGGTCCCTTCCCCATTTCAAGACCTTGCCAGCACATAGGATTTTGTGTAGGCTCAGAAATCTGTCAGATAATTTGCCGGCCGATTTGGATGGAGCACACATGGACTTGTCCGAGCGCAGTGAATCCCTCTTGAAATAACTCCAATATTATCATGTAATTCATAGTGGGTAGGGTTGGTTAACTGTATGTTTAATTCACTTAATATGATGGACTACAATATACCTGGCAGTTGTGGGTTCAACTACCCCCAATCCAACAGTAATGCTGTAGTATTTTTTGCCCTAACCATACCTGCCCATAGTTGAGCATGCAATGGACTCGGTTTGGAAAGATCAGGACCACACATTCACGTGTCATCCATTTCACAGATGTGTCTCTGAGTCTGTTGCTTAAATATGTTGACCAACATCGGAATTTTTTATCTCTATGGCATGGTTGACATCAAGTCAATAAGCAAGTCTGTCCAAAATGTCTATCTACATCTCTGATGTCTCATATCTGAAATCGACATCTCTACTCCTGGACCTTTGATGCTGTACTCTCTGACCCTTTGTGCTCTACTCTCTGACCCTTTGTGCCTGTTCTGACCTTTGTGTTACTCTTGACCCTTTGTGCTGTACTCTTGACCTTTGTGCTTACTGACCTTTAGCTCTACTCTGACCCTTTGATCTCTACTCCCTGACCCTTTGAGCTCTACTCCCTGACCCTTTGAGCTCTACTCTGACTTGACTCCCTGACCCTTTGAGCTCTACTCCCTGACCTTTTGAGCTCTACTCCCTGACCTTTAGCTACCTCTGTGCTCTTCTCTGACCCTTTGAGCTCTTCTCTCTGACCCTCTCTTCTCTCTGACCCTTTGTGTTCTACTCTCTGACCTTTTGAGCTCTTCTCTCTGACCCTTTGTGCTGTTCTCTCTGACCCTTTGTGCTTTTCTCTCAGGATTGTACCACTTCTAATTTTTTTCTGCCTCTTCTGTGCATGGGGCAGCTTCATGAAGGCGCCAGAGGTTCATAAGTCTTCTGATGGAAGGACAGAGCAGAGGTCTTCATACCACACACAATTTGGCCCCATGATTCCATTACTGATGTCAGCAGGGGGCTTAGTAGATTGTATGCTGTGATTTGGATGAATAAAGGTGATGACTGAAATCTACCAAAAGCAAAGAATCTACTGAGGTTGTGTGGCCTCATGGTGATTTGCTCCTGTGAATTTGGTGGCATTGGAAATGTGATGAAATGAGACAGCATCTTGTGTTTTGAGGAGATAAAATGAGTAGCACAAAAGCATGCCACTAAAACACTGTGTACAAAAACACCAGGCATCTATGACTTCAGTGTCACATATTTCTCACGATGTGCACATGTAAAGCACAAACAGAACCTGAAATACCATCTGTTCATACAGAACTGGGTCAAATATTTTATTTTATGTCTAGTCTACCAGCATCCATATTTATAAAATGCATGTTTATAAAAACTGGAAAACTGTGGGTTGGACCTACATATAAACCATGCACTTTGTAGACTTGGAATTAGGGTACAACAAAAATCATTTATAGTCAGATTAATGACTACTTTATTGACAATTGTGTACACTGTTATACCTACAGTACTTCCCTTAAGTTAATAAAATCTGTCCTTTTTCACAGACAAGAAATTTGTACTTCACTGTAAGATAAGATGGCTTAAAGGTTTTCATACTGAAGTAAGCCTCACAACATCTCACAAGTAAATCAGCACTGAAACTGGAGGACATCAGCACCTGACAAGGACACCATCACCTAACAGCGTGCAAGGGAAAGCAGTGCCACGGACCATGCAGTGCAAACAGTTGCCATGACTACAATACTCAGGGACACAGACATTTGTCAAAGACTACAAGGCTAGAGCGCAGCAACACTAGTGGAGGGGGGAGGGGGGGCACTACCTGTGCCGCTGCGTCTTCGTGGTGACCCATCTCGATCCTGTCGAGATCTGCGCTGTTCGCCTGTGTCAGACATGTCCTCACTGCCTAGAGGTGTGCTACATGGGCTGCCTTCACCTAACGTACACACACAGTACACGCTCGGTACATTTGTCTCTCACACACATGGCTAGAATGGAGCCACACTTAGAATGGGATGGTGAATGATGATAGGGAAAAAATATTAGAAAAAACATCTGAGCCATCAAGAGACCCTTAAATATATGCTCCCAAAACTGTCAAAGTAACAAACATTTCATGGTACTGGCTGTCTGATGCTCTGTCTACAAATATTATACTTCTTCCATGAAATCCATCTTACTCAGTCTCATGTTAAAACTGACTGCTCCTTTACCCTGCACAGGACTAGAGTGGAGAAGGTTTATGACATTTCACAAAACAGTGATGGCACCCTTTATGTTACAATGACCCATATTTACAAAGACCCTTAGAAGTTGGGAGGTGGAGATGGTGAAACATTTCACTTAAAACAAATGTGTGTGTGGCGGGTTCATTAACATACTCAATATATGTATGTGTGGCTGGTTCATTAACATACTGAACAAATCTGTGTGTGTATGTGGTTGGTTCATTAACATACAAAACATATGAGTGTGTAGTTGGTTCATTAACATATGAAACAAATGTGTGTGTGGTCGGTTCATTAACATACAAAACATATGTACGTGTAGCCGGTTCATTAACATACTAAACTAAAGTGTGTGAGTGTGGTTGATTCATTAACATACAAAACATGTGTGTGTGTGTTGGTTCATTAATATACGAAACATATGTGTGTAGTCAGTTCATTAACATACGAAACAAATGTATGTGTGGTTGGTTCAATAACATAAAAACAAATGTATGTTGGTTGTCATTAACATACGAAACAAATGTATGTGTGGTTGGTTCATTAACATACGAAACATATGTAGTGTGGTTGGTTCATTAAATACCAAACAAATGTATGTTGGTTGGTTCATTAACAACAACATATATGTGTTGGATCATATATACAAACAATGTATGTGTACTGGTCATTACATACGAACAATGTGTTGGTGTTCATTAACATACAAACAAATGTATTTGTTGTTCATACTACGAAGTGTGTTGTGGTTCATTAACATACGAAACAAATGTAGTGGTTTTTCATTTACACGAACACGTGTGTGTGTGGTTCATTAACATACGAAACAATGTATTTATGTCATTAATGAACATGGTGTGTGGTTGGTTCATTAACATACAAAACAAATGTACGTGTGGTTGGTTCATTAACATACGAACAAGTATTGGTTGTCATAATATGAAAAGTAAGTTCGTTGGTTCATTAACTCGAACAATGTATTGGGTTGGTTCATTAAATACCGTACAAGAGTGTGTTTCTTGTATTTAAGATGAAGGTTTATTCCTTGGGCTTATAACATTTAAAATGTAGCCTCCACACACTGCACTTGAAAACATCTCCATGTAACTACAGCAGTCTAGTTGACAATCAAATACTGAAAACCTACATGTTAGTTCCATGATCTTACTCATTCAAATGTGAGCCTTCTCTGAAGACTCAAAGCCATTCATTTCCTCAAAGAATCAAGTTTCATCTAAAATCACACAGTCAACAAATCACAAAGTAATTCTGGATCTGTATGCCATATCACAAATATCTTGAGAGTAACTGTTAAAATTAGATAGTGGGGTCATGATGGCTGACCCAGCATCTTTAATTTATTGACTGTAAATTTAAATCATCGTGTGCCCTGCCACTTGGGGCTGACAATCATGGCCCTCCATATGAATCTATCTCTTGTCGCTGCACCCTCTCTGTCCTCAGGTATATCAAATAATGTTCACCATCACTTCACAGTCATCTTTATAAAAGTATATGTTAACCAGTATTATCACTCATCTTGTTTTGTATGTGATTAAAAGATGTCATCACCTTGGTACGTCCATGACTTAAGGTATTTCGTAAAGCATATAACAATGTGTACCTGATTCTATTAGTTTCTCTTAAGGACAAAGACACAATATTTTTTTTAATGTGAATCTATTTGATTCTCTTAAGGACAAAGGAAACATTCTTAATCCATTGTGACAAAAAAAAAGTCAGCAAAAACTAATTCGACAAGAGGATGTGTAATTACTTCATCTGCAAAAACACATCCCATGCTTTTCATAATAAATCATATGCACTACGATCAGCAGCTAGAACATGGTCTGACAAAATCAGAAATCACAATCAGTCTGATGTTAGGATTACGAACCACAAGATGGGCTGATGGTAGGAATTCAAAACCACACTGAAGCATAATGTTTGGGTAACAAACCAGAATAAGGTCCAACAACAGGAATGGAACCAGAAATGACTGGACTTTGGGATCAGAATCCAGTAGGAAAGTCTCCCATCAGGATCAGATACCAGGATGGCAAATATGTGATGCTGCGTTCTCCCTAGGGAGAGTATGTTGAATTGTACATGGAACATCTTTTGTCATAACATGAAGTACAATACAAAACAAAATACAACAAAAGAAGGTATAACATTGACAACAATGTCCCCATGATAAAACAACACACAAGGCGGACACATGATGATCAATGCCTCAATCATCCTCTGTCTGCATCAACTCATCATTGCACAAATTACACTGCACACACATCATGTGAACATAGAATATGACAGAGAACTCCTGTACAATCGTCTCTCCCTTCCCTGAGGCACACAATACAGATGGGATGAGGATGAATAACAAAGTACAACACCCATTTGTTCACTCTATACAGATACAAAATGGAAACACAAAACCACACACAGAATATGCTGTGAGAATACTTTTCTTTGTTCACTGCCTAACAAAGCCCTGATAAAGGATAGGACATTAAAATGTTTACATCCAACACTCCCTCAAGATCAAACGATACAATGATTAACACCTTTAATGTAAAAGGTACAAAGCTAGGTGCAGAGTACAGACCAACAATGGGGGTTACAGCAGTCTGACGCCAAAACAAAACATGAAGAAACAACCAAGGTGCTGGATGGACCCAGAACACCAATGCTTCATCACTCTCTGGACAATCACTTCCCAACATCCTGACGCAACATGACAGCCATTTCATCGCAACATGACAGCCATTTCATCGCAACATGATTGATGCAACATGATAGCCATTTCATTGTAATATGATAGCCATTTCATTGCAACATGATAGCCATTTCATTGCAATATGATAGCCATTTCATCAAGCAAAGAGGGTCTGTGCATGTACTGCAAAACCCATTCAGACCCAGTCATCTGTTGCCTTGTTTACAAACTGAATGGCAAGGTGGGTAGATGACGAACCCTGAGACCTAGCCACACAACATGCACCAACCATGCCCAGCCCAGCCATCAGACCTAGAGAGAATGGAAGAGCCCTCACTTTCCTTACTCTGGGCTTTCATCTCTCTATTGGGCTGCCCGCCCGGCCGCAAGCTTGCATGGTTGCCAGCTCTTCTCCCCTTACAATAATCTTGACAGTAAGCAGTTGGTAGCTCTCAACATTGCTTTACTGCAACCACAAGGGGTGTTCGAAACGGCCGTGAAAATGGCCAGGCATGATGCTCTAGACACAGCCCATTTTGCAGTTTGATGCCAAATCAAAACATGGCAAAAGTTGTCATGTCATGATACGGGCTTTTCTGGCAAACAGCTTTTGTGTTAATTGGAAAGAAAACAAGCGGCATTAATATGGTAAATATTTGGTGCTGCTGAAGGTACTGCATGCTACCGCATGGATCTGAGGGATTTTAACAATAAGCTCCTGAATAGCATTTCAGTCATCATACAGGTTCACGATATATACAGAATGACCACACCAATGATAAATATAAAATGACCTTAACAATGACAAATACAACATGACAATAACAATGTGTGAAATGCTGACAACACTGTTCTTTATGCACACATGAGGGAAGGTCATGGTCTCCTCCCCATCACCAAACACATCATTCTAATTCTGCAATAATTTAACCATCATCTAGTATTTTAACAGATGTTCTATTACCCAGTGTTATGTGTACAGTTATGGTCCTACTCAATCAGCTCTTACTGAGTTAATCCCTACTATGGAATCTTATTGATCCAATTCCTATTGAGTCGATCCCTACCAAGCAAATTCCTTAAAGCATGTGAGCTTTTCACAAAGCAAAAAAACAAAAACAAAACAAACAAAACGCCAGAAATTAAATGGAATGTATATCCTTATTACTAGTATTTTCTTTTTATCATGGTGTTTGGAATATATGGGACTCATTTTCTTCTTTCCTCCCCCCCCCCATTTCATCCGCCATGAAGGCTGTAATCCCCATCTCATATTTTTGCTGAATTATTTTATCAATATTCAACTCTACAGCATATTTTATTTATTATTATTACTACGAAAAATTCCATTCACGCCACTTCCTTTTCCACAGTAAACCAACAAAGTAATTTTTTTGACTCATTGACAAATCAGTTAAATTGATATCTTCATGTAAGTAAAAATAAAATAACAACAGCAATAAAGAGTTAAGTTATGAGATCACTTTTCAAGTTTAAGTGTGTACAAACACAGACACACACACGCACAGACAGACACACGCACACACGCACGCACGCACGCACGCACGACACACACACACACACAGACACACACACACACAACATTACAGTTCTGCACTGCAGAAATCTGCTCGACAGGCTCTGTGCAGTATAGGAGTTAACTTTGAGGGCAGACACCATGTGCGCAACAGCCTTTCTTTTTTTTTTTTTTTATTATTATCTAGTGACACAATTAACTCTCTCTGTGTCACGCAACCTACTTTTAAAAACAGGGAGAAACCACCACTACTGTTGCAGAGAAGCTGTGGATGGTATCTTTCAAATGACAATAGTGTCGTAAAACATGAAATGTTTTTGCCAGTTCTGCTCTGAGCTGTTTATAAAGATGCAAGACTGAGAATATGCGCATAATAACTGAAGGACTGATTATGAGTATCACCCATTAATAACAAACAAAGAGAACACAGAAACTGGATTAACCCTTTGACTCCTGCACCCTGCCCACCAGCTTCCTGCATTGTCAACCATACTAGCAAAGCAAAAACTTAACCCTCTGACTCCCTCACCCTATCCTTCATCCTACCTTAACCCTTTGACTCCCTCACCCTATCCTTCACCCTATCTAAATTAACCCTTTGACTCCCTAACCCTTTGACTCCCTAACCCTATCCACTTTCTGGTGACTTCATTTGCTGAGTGAAAAATTCACATGCTGCAGGAATTTGCTCAGAAGGATTTACTTCCTACTGGAAGCTGGTGGATAGGATGAGGGAGTCAAACGATCAAGTTTTTGCAGTTGTGAACAGAGAGTGGGAGTCAAAGGGTTAAACATATCTCAAGTTTGCGATCAGGATATTTCTGAGTCACCAAACAAATGAAGTTCAGAGAACAAGACATGATGTCATGGTGTCAGCAAGGTGCCGACACCGATGCTTTGTCCACCACGGAGTACATCCCTGCGGTCAACCATGCACAGACAGGGCAATGAACCAGCCGTTATAAAAAATAACATAACATGAATTGAGGGTCAGGCGACAGGTGTTCAATGGCCACGTGGACAGATGGTTCTCACGTCATACAACACAATGCCACAAATTACTGATATGAGAGGATGGCACAGAATCTAGTGCAGCAATGTGAAATGTCATAGCTGGATAGAGGTCAACAAAACGATATGGAAAACAAACAAACAAACAAACATTAAAACACAAAAGTCAACAAAGAAAAACACACACACACAAAAGAATGTCAGAATTGAGAAAACAAAAGAAACAAGACCCAGTTTTTCACAAAATAAAAACAAAACAAAAACAAAACAAAAGAAGATAAGGATCAGAGATCAGAAATAGGTCATCTGTGCTGGACAACTGATCATATGTCTCGGAAATGAATACAAAACTGACATCAACCGACACTAACCTGACACCACACCAATGCCGTCATCAAAATCCAGTTCTGACATGTCGCTGTCACTCAGTCCACGTGCCGACACAGGTGGAGAGAGATGACTTTTCCTGATGTCATATGGATCCTGGCTGACCTTCTGAAAATAGGTAAATAACCACTGGCTGTGAATTTTAGATTCTAAAAAGCATTAGTAAACTGTGCTGAAAATGATAAGACACATCTGCTTCACAATGCTTTACTGACAAGAATCAGACTGTACTGTCACACAGTCAATTTCAGGATGCAGACTAATAAAAAAAAAAGGTTAGTGTAAAAAAATTTTTTTAGCTGAATTTCTGCTTTAAAACTTCTAAATATGTCAGAAAAATGTATCTTCTCTACATTGTCCAGACAACACTATATCAATGCATTCCAAATTCAACACAAATATGCATATATTTATGCAAACATATAAACACACACACACACACACACACACTGACCGTGCGGGGTGAGGAGGCAGGCAGAGGAATACTGGCATCATCATGGTGTCCCAACTGATACCAGTAAGGTTCATCATTTAGCTTGGTGGCTGTCAGGTCAATCAGCACCTGGTCACGCAAAAACAAACTTTACTTGGCATCCGTATCATTAATTCAACTCAACAAACAAAACACACACAAAAAAAGCATTCTAAATCATAGGTAACTATTAATTCATGTAAGACAACTAGACTTCAAAATTTATTCAAGGAGTTCATTATATTGAAAAACTCTCATATGCGCTTCACCCAAATCCACAAGTACCAGCAATGATCTGACAGACTCCCCGAGCCTGCTGAGTAAAACCTTATGCATGAGGAAGATACTAAAATATACAGAAATTAAGACCTAGAATTGATTAGTAAACACTAAGCTGACACAATCTGTATGACTGACATACTAAAGCAGGATAATTTTCATGCTGCCAGCTGGGCCAGAATTCAAGCTCTCAAATCTTAGAGTCCATGGCTCTGTCCACACTCAGCCCGCCAGCTGTCCAGAAACGAGCATACTGCTATCTGACTGAATTAACAACTCTGACTTAATTAAGAAAACAATCTTCACCACAGATAAGACAGGTTTTGTTGCTTTTTTCCTCTCTTTTCACATTCTAAAAAACACAGACAGAAATAAAAGTTAATCCAAACCACATAAAACAAACAGAACAACTATGTTGCTGTGAGGCAAGTCATATGAATGAATCAATTCTGGGCCAAGCTAAATCATACAACTTTGTTGTATGTAACTAGCAGCATAAAAGATGTCACATCACACGAGAATGAATGACAGCTTAACATGCAATCACTTCTGAATGCACATTTCCCAATAAGGCTCCAACAACTGCAAATAGTGGATCTGTGGTACCCTACAGTACAATTTAGAGGAGGTCCCCACACGAAGATAAAAGAACAGATTTGCATGGAATCTGAATCAAAAGACTTCTTTATCTTTTTCTTCTTTTTTTTTGCTGCAGCATCTCTTGCACTGCTTCTGCATCGCTGCCCCATGCTGCTCATTTGAGTTCTCCAATTCACTTCCAAACCCATGGAAATGTAAAGCACAGTGAAAGCAGAGCATAAAGGGCTACAGTATCTCTGACATTCTTTTTATAATGTTATCATAAGGAGATTGGGGATAATAGCAAATATGCTATGGAGTACGAAAACGCCATGGAGTATCATTTCCAAGTGAAACTGAGTCACAGGGCTATACTTTAAGCTTACTTTAACAATAAAAAATTGTATCCTGGCATCAATCAGGTTCAAGAGATAAAGACACCTGTGGTATCAATCAAATTTTTTCAGCAACTTCTTCAATGCTGTATCCGTAAATGAGTGTGGTCTCAGTCTTCCCAAAGATCCATATCACATTTGACTGGGTCAGGGTTCAAACCCCAAACTACCCAGTCAGTAGTCCACTGTGCTAACCATTTTATCACATATCTACATCAGGATGCTGATTCTGAAACCAGCTAAGACCTTTTTTCAAGTGGTAAGTTACCAGAAGGGAAAAAAACAACAAAAAAGTGCTCTGACCACAAGAGATTTGATGGTGACTCTTATCAAACACGTACACTCCCTCAGTCCTGACAGGAGAATGAACAAAGGAATTCTCCTACAGAACTTACAGCACATCCTGCCAGATCCCCAGTTTCAACAAGAGGGATTCATCTCATTCGGGCAATTCCATAGGCACTCCACCCAAATCCAAAACAAGTGTGACTGCCCGCGTTCAAGAAGTTTCAGTCTTTTACTCATAATTTTTGTATCTGGTGTTTGTTTGTTTATAATCTTACGCTTGACAAAGGCAGTTGGCCGAAAATTTGCGCCTGTCTTGTCTTGTTGTATTAAATGCGCGTTCGTATTCTTCTTTCATGTTTTTTCTGACTCCACCCAAATCTTCCAGCAATTATTTGGCAGATTCCTTGAGCTTGTGCAAAATCCTATGCTAGGCAAGGTCATCAACTGGGGAAAGGAACAGAACATATAAAACACTGACACCACCAGAATGACTGGAGCATTAAGATGGGCAGCGAACAAGCCAACTTTTATGTTACAGGGTGGGACTGAACTCAGGATTTGAGATCTTATGTCCAGAGTTATTCAAAAGAGCCAGCTTGTCAAATACAACATCATCAAACCACATTCCAATGCCAGAAGCATGTATCAACCCTTGTTTACGTCAGCAGCAGCCCTGCCAATAGCCGCATACAATAAAGAACAAAGCCATGTTTTCTAAGCTGGGTCCTTCACATCTACAGGCACACAGTGAGACAAATTGCTTACCTCCCCTAAAAACTCAGAGGCTCCTATCCTATCATAATCCCAAGCTGTGATCTCCAGCAGTCGTTCCCTGAGGTCCACCTCCTTCACTGGGCAGTAGATAAACGTCTGATTCCAAGTGGGGTCTGTAGTGTTGGCCACTGTCTTGGTGCGGCGCTTGCTCTTCTCACTTCAGTAAGCAGAACCAGAAGAATAATACAAATACTAGCTGATTCTAAACAAATAAACACACAAAATACCACAACAAAAATCGCTGGATATGGAAGGGTTACAAATCACAAGCCATTTTACACACATAAACACAAAACAGACATGGACACATGCACACAATACCCATTTTTTTACACACACACATGTGTACACACACACACACACACGCACGCGCGTACACACACACGCAAGCGCGTGCGTATATACACACACACACACATTTGTGTGAATACATGAATTTGAAACAGTATGGTCTAGGTTTCAAATTACTTAAACGTTTCCTGGGGAGTAATCCAAATAATTTAAGGAGCTGTAAACCATGGATAATATCATGTGCTGTATCTAATGAGGGGTTGTAATAACACTGAAAACACACTGTTCCATTTTCAAGTTCAAAATCATGGGAAAATAAAGCTCTGTTATTAATTAAAAATCACAGGTTTCAAGCAGGTCCTACCTTCTCCTTTTCAAATTGTTTCTTTTAATCACAAAGTCTAATATCCTTTCCCAAATGACAGAACTGAACAGTCTACTCTTTTCAATGAAAAACTGCAAGAAATTTATTTCAGCTAATCATTCATCATAAATGAAGTAAGCTGATATATTTTTTCATTATGGAATGTCAACAAAAATTATAAAAACAAACAACAATAGCATTTTTAAAATAAAAATGTATGACAAAATGCATGGCAAAATTTAGTCTAACAAAGAAAAATACAGCTGCCCTGTATGCCAACAGCACAATGGACGGCAAATAAGTAAAAAATATTCAGTCTTACACAGATAAAAAAAAAACAAAAAAACTTTCTACACAATCAGAGTATCTGGTCAACACACACATCAATACATACGTCTCTACATAACAAATGAAATCATTACAATTTAAGAAACGTACAACACACATTCTCTCACCTATTTACATATTCCCCAGAAAATGACAACACATATACAAAATCCAATTTGCAAATAAACAAGATACATCTTACACACAGAGACACACAAGTGACAAGTCCCACCTGCGGTCAGGTAGAAGATACAACTTGCAATAGGGGTTGCGGAATTTCCCGGCATCTGTCAGGGGAAGCTCTATGGCGCTAATAATGGTGACTATCAGCTGGTGACTTTGTACATCGTACCACAACTTGATCTGAAACCACATCATTACACAGGACTTGAAACTATACAGTATATTAATTCCTACTGCGACGGCCACCTTTATGTGATGAGCTCCAAGACTGCTCACTGCTTTTTGTTGACCTTAGATAGCGATCAGTCATAAACCGATAAATTAACCCTTTGACTCCAGCACCCTATGAGCTCCAAGACTGCTCACTGCTTTTTGTTGACCTTAGATAGCAATCAGTCACAAACTGATAAATTAACCCTTTGACCCCTGCAACCTGCCCACCAGTATCCTGCACTGTCAACCATGCTAGCAAAGCAAAAACTTAAGTTGCTGTATTTGTGTCTGTCAATTACATGCACAACACCGCTTGCATGTTATAGATGTACTTACTGACAGGCAGTCAAGAACCAGATCACATGAAATTGTGTGTGTGTGTGTGTCTTGTGTGTGTGTGTGTGTTGTTGTGTGTGTGTGTGTGTTGTTGTGTGTGTGTGTGTGTGTGTGTGTGTGTGTGTGTGTGTGTGTGTGTACGTGTGAACATGCATGCGTGTATGAAACGTAAACAGATAGTGATTTTTGAAAACATGATTTATCGTCATGAAATGAAATCTGAATCAAAATGGCTGCCCCAGTTTCAGCAAATACAAATGAGAAAAACAAGTATGCAATCAGAACACATATCTAATGTAACAAAACAAGACAAGTGCAGATTTTCACAAATTATTATTTATCATACTTTGAAGCAATCATCATCATCATCATCTTCATCATCACCACCACCAACACCACTACCACCACCACCACCATCATCATCATGATCACTGTTAACCCTCTGACTCCCGCATCTTATTCATCAACTGCAAAAACTTTACCCTCCGACTCCCTCATCCTATCCACCAGCTTCCTATAGGATGAGGGAATCAAAGGGTTAAGTTTTTGCTTCGCTAGCATGGTTGACAATGCTGGGTGCTGGCAGACACGGTGCAGAAGTCAAAGGATTAACGTTTTTACAATGATCATAATCATTATTCATATTATTACCTCTAATATCAAAGGATTACTATTTCTATTATCATCATAATCATTTTTCATATTATTATCTGTGAAGCCAAAGGATTACTATCTTTATAATCATCATAATCATTAATCATACTTTTACCTGTGAAACCAAAGGATTACTATTTTTCGTAATCATAATCATTATTCATACTATTACCCATGAAGTCAAAGGATTACCATTTTTCATAATCATAATTATTATTCACATTATTACCTGTATTTTGCCAGAGATTTGGGGAGAGTGAGGTCTGTTGCGTGGGGGCAAGGAGGACTGCACGTCGGTGGGTGGCCGGATGGTCAGGTTGGGGTGGCGGTCCGAGTGACGATCCCCATGACGATCGGGGATGGCATCAATTCCATAATCTGCACAAACACCCAAACCGTCAGAATGCAGCAATACTGAAATAAACCCCGTCCCCCCCTCCTTTTTCATGATGGCACAGCAGGCACTGAGACAAATTATTTTCTGAACACCTGAGACAGTTTTCATACAGGTGAGACGGGCTGATGATTTTGATGCGAAACAAATATTTTTCAAAACAATTCTGAGGAATAACATTTTTGGAACAACTCCTTGCTCTGGTTGTTTGGACATAAGTCCTTCCCTTCTTCCCTAATCATAACTGTGGCATTACTGTTTCATTCAAACCATGCTTTTCTATACACAAATGAACAATGGGAAATGTCACTGTTGTGTAATTACTGTGACACAATAACAAAACTTGTTTCATCATGTATAGTTTAGTTTTGTGTGTGTGTGTGTGTTGTATTTTGTTGTTGTTGATGATTTAAAATGGACTGGACAGTCAACCTAATTCACATACACATCTAAACTGAAATAAATCAGTGATAGCTACATTCATTTATTCATTCATTCATAAGTCTATCTTTTCTAAGTACTAAGTTAACAGTAGTCGTAATAGCAGCAGTAGTAGTAACAGTAGTTGCAGTGGTAGTAGTACGGACAATAGCACTATGCATTATCAATCACTATAACACTATGCATTTTCTATCAATACAGTGGAACAGACATTTCTGATATTTTGGAAATATGGAAACTTTCAACAGTCATTTCAGTGAGTCTAATTTCCTATTAGTATTGATGAATGGTGACCATTACAATGTCTGAATGATCCCATTTTCTGAAAACAGTAACCTTTTAAGACATTTTCCTACAAAACTTTTAAAAATCCTGAATATGTCCAATGTAGGATTCCAGGAAATGTTTGAAAGTTATGTTATGGATTAAAAAAAAAAAAGCACAACTAATGATTGTGTTGTGTGTGTGTGTGTGTGTGTGTGTGTTGTGTGTGTGTGTGTGTGTGTGTGTGCGTGCGTGCGTGCATGCGTGCGTGTGTGTGCGCACGCGCGTGCGTGCGTATTTTAAGTCTTTGTTTAAAACATTTTCCTTTTTTCCACTGTATGAAGACTTTTACATAGCGTGAACAACCAAGACAAGATAGCAAAGTCAATGATACAGAGAAGATAAATGACACTTATGTTATAAGTCTGAACATCAATTACTGCATCAGACACAGCTGCAAAGAGACACTGATAAAATAATGTAAACTCTTCACAACCTTGACACTTGTCAACTCAAGTGCAGCATCAAATAAAACACACAACACAGTGCAATGTTATTCACTGCAGTAAAGCCCGTTAAAACCTCAGCAACTTAACTCCATTTGTGCAATACAGAGAAAGAAAGCCTTGGGAGGAGGCAGAAAACAGTGTTACAATATCAAACAGGTGACCCTCCATGTGACTTTTTGGTCATTTCTTTGCAAGTTCCGGAAACAATGTTTAACCACACACACACACACACACACACACACACACACACACACACACACACACACACACACACACACACACACACAAACAGTTTTTGATAACAATCGAACATTTCAATAGTTGCTTCTGAGCATAGCATCAGATTCTGCTCTTCAATTTTTCTGCTGATATGCACACTGTTCAACCAGGACTCGGCCAAGTTGGACTTCATGGTCAAGTTGGCTACAAACAATATGATCTGAACTGGTCTTCAGAGGAAAAAGCCAAAAAGTTTTATCAATATAAGGTACAGAAACGTTCTACCCTAACTGTACAGGAAAAACTGACATCAAAAGATGAATTCTGAAAAGCAACATTACAGACAGTGCTAAAATGAAAGCAAAAACACTGATAAACAAAACAAAGCCAAACAAACAAAACAAAGAAAGAAGAAAAAAAAAAACCACACACACAAAAAGAAAAAAAAAAACATGTCAGAACTGAGATGGATGCACTGGGGTTGACATTACAAATCTCTGTGTAATCATTAACCCTCTGACTCCCGCACCCTATCCGCTGCAAAAACTTAACCCTTTGACTCCCTCACCCTATATAAGGTGAGGGAGTCAAAGGGTTAAGTTTTTGCTTTGCTAGCGTGGTTGAGAATGCCAGATGCTGGTAGACAGGGTGCATGAGTCAAAGGGTTTTAATTACACTCAAAAGTGGGTACAAAGGGGCTGACACTGCAGCACCTGAAGTAGTCGATCACATCCGAAACAGATACATACTCATCATCATGCACCTTTGCTGCATGGTGCTGGCAATCATGGCCATCCATACATATGTCTTTTGTTGAAGCAAACATACTTCCTACCCTTTTTCCCAACCCACTCTGCAAAACTGTCCAACATTTTCTCCCTGGGTCTACCTGGTGCTCTTTTTTCCTCTAATTTTCATGCTGTGACTAGACGTTCAAATTTCTCTTGCCTCACAAAATGTCCTATAAAAGTTGCTTTTCTTATCCTAATCGTCTCTATTAATGTTCATTTTGTATTTGCTTCTCTCAAGACTGACTCCTCTGTAGATACACACTAGTATAACTTATAGGTTGACAATACAGATTTCCACGAAATCAATTACGGTGGACACACAGGGGCTGACATTACAGAGCAACTAAATAATCATTTAATCACATTTGAGTCGGGTACATTTCAGTTAACATATACAGTGATCAGGGTCAACATTGTAGTGATCAACATTATAGTATAGATAAAAAAATCATTTAATGTAACCTACGTAGGTACACGGGAGGTGATATTACTATACCTTCCAGTAATTCATGTGCACAGACATTATAGTACTCCTAAGTTATCATGTGCATGGACGTTATAGTACTACTAAGTAATCTACATTGCGGCTGACTTTACAGTACAAATGAATACTAGCAGTGCTCCTTTTTGGCGTTACGTCTGCATCTTTTTGCATGGGACTTGTGCTTAACGTGGATTACGTCTTGCACGTGTATACTGCAGGAATGAGCTCTGGTCTGGTGAGTTCTGAAGCTTACCTTGTTCCAGGCTGGTCTGGTTTGATTCAGACAGCAGCCATTTTTCATTAGATAAACATCGTCTTGAGGCCTCACTCAGAGTAGCTAGCAAATTGGTAGATGTTTGTATTTTCTTAATATGTATCCATGTTATGATGTTGAATTTAACGCAGATTTGTTTGGGCATTTGAAACTGAAACTAGTTGTTTTGTATAATTATTTTTTAAAAGGATCATAGCACTTAATTTCCTTCTGTGCTCACCATTTTTTTTCTTTCTTCTTCTTTTTTTTTTTGGGGGGGGGGGGGGGGGAAGGTCCCTATTTGATGATGATGACAATCATGATGCTGTGGAGTTCCATCTAGGACTGAGACTATGTGACAGGGCTGTACTATACACTTATTATCATATCCTGGCATCAACCAGGCCTGAGAGAAACAGACACCCACAGTGTTGATCAGACAATTTGAGCAACATTCTCGATGATGCATCCATAACGTGGATGAGACTCCACTGTGCCGTCCCTCTCTTCCCAACAAACCCACAGCATGCTCAGTTCTGGCTACAAGCGTATTGGAGCTGAAAAATCCCATTATGATTTCTAAAGGGCTGATCGGGATTCAAACCCACAACTTTCCAGTCAGCAGTCTATTGCACTAACCACTACACCACAGCAACTGGTGTTTTGTATAAAAACAATGATTTCTCAGAAAGTGTAAGGTGAAATTGGTTTTTTTTTTTTTTTTTTTTTTTTTTTGAGTACCACTCTTATGCAATAGTTTCCACAAAAGTGTGTTTAAATTTGAAGAACTAAAACATAAAGCAGATAAGGACGAGTAACGAAAGAAGGGATTCACTGAAGCATGTGCAGCCTCCCACCTCCCCCCCTGCTCTATATCCGAACACAAATGCACACAAAACATTATGTAGATCGGGACACTGCTATAAGATGCACACATGAAAAAAAAAGAGAAAACTGTGTGATGGAGTGTAAAAATTAGCATACTGCATACTGTAAATCATAAGGTAAACATAACAAAATACATGTTGTCACATGTGTACACACACTCTCTCTCGCTCTCTCTCTCTATCTCTCTCTGTCTGTCTCTGTCTCTCCCGTGCAGCACAGAAACACAACATACAAATGAAGGCTCCAAACAATGATGGAAACAGCAAACCATGCACACCGTCAAAATGCACATGAAAAGATGGTCAAGCCACATTAAATAATTCTCATTTTGTTCCCAATAAAACAATGGACTCAAATCACTTGCATACAGAGAGTAGAAAGTAAAAACGAGTTAAAACAGTAGGTTCAAGGAAAACAAAAATCAGCTGGGGAAGGAGTTTCTTCCCTTTGCCATTGTGCTGGCTCTATGCACTTTTTCCCTTATCAAGTATAAACTTGAAAATGAGCTGTGCATATTAAATTTCCTAGATCTGATTCTTGTCTTGGTTTGAAAATTAATCCCTCACACACACACTCAAAAATATTTTTATTTTGTTTTTGAGAAAAGTCATGCCTCAGAACATGCAGCAACACCCTCTGAGGCATCCTGTCCTGTTTGCCTACTCCAACTTCAGTGGGTATGTGAGACAAAGACCAAAATGTGCAGGAATTTAATAGACCCTTAACCCTTTCAGCCCTAAGTATTTCTATACCTCTGATACCCTCAACCCTGAGTATTTTTAGAGAAATTCTAGCAAAAATCGGTGTCTCAGAATAAATCCTTATAATGCTTAAAAATTTGCCAGGAAAAAGTATAGGGTGTCTGGAATTCGGTAATATAAACAGGATGTGGCAGAGGAGAGTAGGTGCCGGTAGGTCGCATACCGTACGCCAGCACCATACCAGGCTAGGTCAACCGGACATGTCAGGCCGCTCCAGCGGCCTGCCGGGTACAGAGGTATTAATTGCGCTGGCCGCTGCATCGGCCAGCCAGGTTCTAAGGGTTAATAGGCAAAGTTCTTAATAAGTTGGATCAGTAGTTAGCCTGTTGTGTTAACCGTTTTGCCCCTGGTCTAACGTGATATTAATCTTTCGACACTTAGGTGCCCCTAAACATTTTTCTGCCTACTCCAACTTCAGTAGGTAAGTCACAAAGACCAAAGTGTGCAAAAATTTAATATAGACAGCTTAAACAGTCAGAATTCTCAGTAAGATGGATCAGTAGTTAGTCTGTTGTGTTAACCATTTTGCCCCTGGTCTAATGTGATATATATTTATTTTTAAATACTTGGGTGATCCAAAATATTTTTGCAATGACCATTCAAACTTTTTCACAACTACCCAACAGAATCAACCTTTGACTGCTGCTTGGTCAAAAATATAGTGAATAACAACTGAAAATCCTTGCTTACATATTTTCAGCACAACCATTACAACACACACACATACACACACACACACGCAAGCAAACACGCATACACACACACACACACACTAACAAATACCACAGGCTGATTCAAATCAAGTTCTCTTTCTGTTAACAAAAATGGAAATTGAAAACAAAACAAACAAACAAACAAAAAACAAAACTGTGTGAATAATAATATAAATAGTGCCAACTCTCAGGTGAACACACAAGCAGAAGCTGAGAACAGACAAAGGAACGGAGCATGAAGCAATACAAAGGGTCGGTAGCCTTACCACGCAGCACCACACGTCTAGGACTGCGCTGAAAGCGTTGGAGGGTTTGCACCACGGAAGCAGCTAAGCACACAGACACACAAACATACAGACACAAAGCAGTGACTAAGGATAGTGTGATAGTGGGACTAGGTGGAACACCATACAAAGACAGACTCTGAACCACTAAATCTATATGTGAAAACACAAATTACCACAGACTAAAGTAAGGCTAAGGATTCATTTCTCTCTACTCAGAAGACAATATCAGCTGATAAATGAACGGTATAAATAAACTCAGCTGTTACACAGACAAGATGATACTGAACGACCTTGTATTCAAACATAGAAAACACAGTTAATCTTTAAGGGTTACTGTTACTGTTATTTTTGTTTAAGCTCAGCCGACCGTGTAGAGCCATATAACCATTTCAAAACATACACAAAATGCTTTGACAGGAGAAAAAAGTACTGAAGTGATATTGTAAAGCTTTCTTCCTACAAATGTGAATGGTCCATACATCACTCAAAGCAAGGTTTGGCTGGGAAACAAAGTTATTGAAGACCTCCCTTTTTTCCCCAAACCTCCGTTTTACTTTTTCATTCAAAAGGACAGATATAACAACTGTTATAAAAACCAGACACTTTCAAAAAGTATCATGGTCTTTTGTGTTTGCAAGAACTTTACAGAATAATCTGCCCCTTGCTTCCTTTTCTGTTGGAGGCAAGTCCTGGGAGAGAGGTGAGGCTAGAAGTGGGCAGAGTGGTGGAGAGGACATAACACGTTGGGGAGTACATGGAGTAAGAGAGAAAACAGAAGGTTGAAAGAGCATGGGATATACTATAGGGAGGAGGAGCAAAAGAACTAAGGAGCTATACTACAGCATGAAGACAAAGTATCTGACATAGAACAAAGGAGCTATACTACAGCATGAAGACCTAGTATCTGACATATAGAACTTAGGAGCTATACTACAGCATGAAGACCTAGTATCTGACATATAGAACTTAGAAGCTGTACTATAGCATGAAGACCAAGTATCTGACATATAGAACTTAGCAGCTGTACTACAGCATGAAGACCTAGTAACTGACATATAGAACTTAGCAGCTGTACTACAGCATGAAGACCTAGTAAAATGACATATAGAACTTAGCAGCTGTACTACAGCATGAAGACCAAGTAACTGACATATAGAACTTAGCAGCTGTGCTACAGCATGAAGACCAAGTATCTGACATATAGAACTTAGCAGCTGTACTACAGCATGAAGACCTAGTAACTGACATATAGAACTTAGCAGCTGTACTACAGCATGAAGACCTAGTAACTGACATATAGAACTTAGCAGCTGTACTACAGCATGAAACCAAGTAACTGACATATAGAACTTAGCAGCTGTACTACAGCATGAAGACCTAGTAACTGACATATAGAACTTAGCAGCTGTACTACAGCATGAAGACCAAGTTAACTGACATATGAACTTAGCAGCTGTACTACAGCATGAAGACCTAGTATCTGACATATAGAACTTAGCAGCTGTACTACAGCATGAAAACTAAGTATCCGATACACAGAACTTAGAGCTGTACTACAGCATGAAGACTAAGTATCCAACACACAGAACTTAGGAGCTGTACTACAGCATGAAGACTAAGTATCCACAGACAGAACTTAGCGGCTGCACTACAGCATGAAGACCAGGTACTGACATACAGAACTTAGCAGCTGTACTACAGCATGAAGACCAAGTAACTGACATATAGAACTTAGCAGCTGTACTACAGCATGAAGACCAAGTAACTGACATATAGAACGTAGGAGCTGTACTACAGCATGACGACCAAGTAACTGACATATAGAACTTAGCAGCTGTACTACAGCATGACGACCAAGTAACTGACATATAGAACTTAGCAGCTGTACTACAGCATGAAGACCAAGTAACTGACATATAGAACTTAGCATCTGTACTACAGCATGACGACCAAGTAACTGACATATAGAACTTAGCAGCTGTACTACAGCATGAAGACCAAGTAACTGACAAATAGAACTTAGCAGCTGTACTACAGCATGAAGACCAAGTAACTGACATATAGAACGTAGGAGCTTCACTACAGCATGACGACCAAGTAACTGACATATAGAACGTAGGAGCTACACTACAGCATGAAGACCAAGTAACTGACATATAGAACGTAGGAGCTACACTACAGCATGGAGACCAAGTAACTGACATATAGAACGTAGGAGCTACACTACAGCATGGAGACCAAGTAACTGACATATAGAACGTAGGAGCTGTACTACAGTTTGAAGACCAAGTAACTGACATATAGAACGTAGGAGCTACACTACAGCATGGAGACCAAGTAACTGACATATAGAACGTAGGAGCTGTACTACAGTTTGAAGACCAAGTAACTGTCATACAGAGCTTAGGAGCTGTACTACAGTTTGAAGACCAAGTAACTGTCATACAGAGCTTAGGAGCTGTACTACAGTTTGAAGACCAAGTAACTGTCATACAGAGCTTAGCAGCTGTACTACAGTTTGAAGACCACGTATCTGTCATACAGAGCTTAGGAGCTATACAACAGCATGAAGACCAAGTAACTGACATATAGAACGTAGGAGCTGTACTACAGTTTGAAGACCACGTATCTGTCATACAGAGCTTAGGAGCTATACAACAGCATGAAGACCAAGTAACTGACATATAGAACGTAGGAGCTGTACTACAGTTTGAAGACCACGTATCTGTCATACAGAGCTTAGGAGCTATACAACAGCATGAAGACCAAGTAACTGACATATAGAACGTAGGAGCTGTACTACAGTTTGAAGACCAAGTAACTGTCATACAGAACTTAGGAGTTGTACTACAGTTTGAAGACCAAGTAACTGACATATAGAACGTAGGAGCTACACTACAGCATGACGACCAAGTAACTGACATATAGAACGTAGGAGCTACACTACAGCATGAAGACCAAGTAACTGACATATAGAACGTAGGAGCTACACTACAGCATGAAGACCAAGTAACTGACATATAGAACGTAGGAGCTATACTACAGCATGAAGACCAAGTAACTGACATATAGAACGTAGGAGCTGTACTACAGTTTGAAGACCAAGTAACTGACATATAGAGCTTAGGAGCTGTACTACAGTTTGAAGACCAAGTAACTGACATATAGAACGTAGGAGCTGTACTACAGTTTGAAGACCAAGTAACTGTCATACAGAGCTTAGGAGCTGTACTACAGTTTGAAGACCAAGTAACTGACATATAGAACTTACGAGCTGTACTACAGTTTGAAGACCAAGTAACTGTCATACAGAACTTAGGAGCTGTACTACAGTTTGAAGACCAAGTAACTGACATATAGAACTTACGAGCTGTACTACAGTTTGAAGACCACGTATCCGTCATACAGAACTTAGGAGTTGTACTACAGTTTGAAGACCAAGTAACTGACGTATAGAACGTAGGAGCTATACTACAGTTTGAAGAATAAGTATCTGACATATAGAACTTAGGAGCTATACTACAGCATGAAGACCATGTAACTGACATATAGAACGTAGGAGCTATACTACAGCATGAAGACCACGTATCTGTCATATAGAACTTAGGAGCTACACTACAGTTTGAAGACCAAGTAACTGACATATAGAACTTACGAGCTGTACTACAGTTTGAAGACCATGTAACTGACATATAGAACTTAGGAGCTGTACTACAGCATGATGACCAAGTAACTGACATATAGAACTTAGGAGCTATACTAGAGCATGGAGACCACATATCTAACATATATCTCAACACTGCACAGTGGATCAAACTACCTGCAATTCAGACTCACTCCAGCTACAATTACATGACAAACATACAACTTCTTGGTTTCTTTTGGATGTACAATAGCAAACAATATGGAGCATTCATTCAACAACAAAAGTTATATAAACACTGGCCATGGTTCTTCGCAGCCTTATGCACTGTGACAACACTCAGTGATGAAGGAAGGTGCGTTCTTGTTCTACACAAGACGGTCGTAAAGCAGGCACAAACACGTGACAGTGATCTATCTTGCCACAACTAATAACCATTGAAACATCACTGGTGAAATACAGGAATTGTAAAGTGAGAAGACAAAAGATGTGCATAATCTGCCTGAAACAATGTGACAGCTCTTTAAGTCCATCATTTCAGCTATATCAATGTGACAGCATTTCAAGTCTATTATTTTAGTTATATCAGACAATGTGACAGCATTTTATGTCTATCATTTCAGCTATATCAATGTGACAGCATTTCAAGTCTATTATTTTAGCTATATCAGACAATGTGACAGCATTTTAAGTCTATCATTTCAGCTATATCAATGTGACAGCATTTCAAATCTATTATTTTAGCTATATCAGACAATGTGACAGCATTTTATGTCTATCATTTCAGCTATATCAATGTGACAGCATTTCAAGTCTATTATTTTAGCTATATCAGACAATGTGACAGCATTTTATGTCTATCATTTCAGCTATATCAATGTGACAGCATTTCAAGTCTATTATTTAGCTATATCAGACAATGTGACAGCATTTATTCTATCATTCAGCTATATCATGTGACAGCATTTCAAGTCTATCATTCAGCTATATCAATGTGACAGCATTTCAAGTCTATTATTTTAGCTATATCAGACAATGTGACAGCATTATGTCTATCTTTCACTATATCAATGTGACAGCATTTATGTCTATCATTTCAGCTATATCAATGTGACAGCATTTCAAGTCTATTATTTTAGCTAATCAGACAATGTGACAGCATTTTATGTCTATCATTTCAGCTATATCAGACAATGTGACAGCATTTTAAGTCTATCATTTAGCTATATCAGACAATGTGACAGCATTTTATGTCTATCATTTCACCTATATCAGACAATGTGACAGCATTTCAAGTCTATCATTTCAGCTATATTAGACAATGTGACAGCATTTCAAGTCTATTATTTCAGCTATATCAATGTGACAGCATTTAAGTCTATTATTTCAGCTATATCAATGTGACAGCATTTCAAGTCTATAATTTCAGCTATATCAATGTGACAGCATTTCAAGTCTATCATTTCAGCTATATTAGACAATGTGACAGTATTTCAAGTCTATTATTTCAGCTATATCAGACAATGTGACAGCATTTCAAGTCTATTATTTTAGCTATATCAGACAATGTGACAGCATTTCAAGTCTATTATTTCAGCTATATCAGACAATGTGACAGCATTTCAAGTCTATTATTTTAGCTATATCAGACAATGTGACAGCATTTCAAGTCTATCATTTCAGCTATATCAATGTGACAGCATTTCAAGTCTATTATTTTAGCTATATCAGACAATGTGACAGCATTTTAAGTCTATCATTTCAGCTATATCAGACAATGTGACAGCATTTTAGTCTATCATTTCAGCTATATTAGACAATGTGACAGCATTTCAAGTCTATTATTTCAGCTATATCAGACAATGTGACAGCATTTTAAGTTTATCATTTCAGCTATATCAGACAATGTGACAGCATTTTAAGTCTATTATTTCAGCTATATCAGACAATGTGACAGCATTTTAAGTTTATCATTTCAGCTATATCAGACAATGTGACAGCATTTTAAGTCTATTATTTCAGCTATATCAGACAATGTGACAGCATTTTATGTCTATCATTTCAGCTATATCAGACAATGTGACAGCATTTCAAGTCTATCATTTTCAGCTATATCAGACAATGTGACAGCATTTATGTCTATTATTTTAGTTATATCAGACAATGTGACAGCATTTCAAGTCTATTATTTTAGTTATATCAGACAATGTGACAGCATTTCAAGTCTATTATTTTAGTTATATCAAACAATGTGACAGCATTTTATGTCTATTATTTAGTTATATCAGACAATGTGACAGCATTTCAAGTCTATCATTTCAGCTATATCAGACAATGTGACAGCATTTCAAGTCTATCATTTCAGCTATATCAGACAATGTGACAGCATTTTAAGTCTATCATTTCAGCTATATCAGACAATGTGACAGCATTTCAAGTCTATTATTTTAGTTATATCAGTACTGTGTTAAAAGAACAGCCATCTGGCAATCATTCTCAATATCTCTACTAATATGATTTTAACGATCAGGACCCAGCCAATGTAAATATGCATATCAGTGGATATATGAGACTTCCAGCATGCATGCCTATAAAGGCATGTGTAATGCAAAATGTCACTGAACGCTCACATTATTAATTAAACAAACATGAAAGTTGTTGGTATTGAACATAACTAAAATACAGTGTGTTCTGGGGGCACATGGGGACAATGATGTTGACATGAAGCCCTGACTGGTCTGCATACTATAAAGTTTTGTCCAGTTATCTAGCTACCAAGAAAAGACAGACACAGCAACTATAAGATAACTGATCTGATCACTTCCCTGCCAAATTAGACAGCATTTAGCATGTGATATCAACTCAGAATCCTCTATATTGTTCCATGAACTATCTATGATGTTGAAATTATATCAAACAACTGACAGTGATACATCCTATATCCTGAGGCAGACAGCATTTTTCAGTGCATTCTTGTTAAATATGACATAGGGACAGTTTTGTCAGACAGTGATCTCCTCAAGTAACCTGACAGTCAAGTCAGACAGTACGATAACATTTTTACTGCCATTCTGCCTGGGAAAAAATATCACAGGCTACTGCCATGCTCCACCACATCACACTGTTTGACTCCATACCCATACTAAAACACTCTGTTCAATCCTGTTCACAGCACAGCAGCACTGTAACTAAGAGCCACGTTAATAGCCTGAAACCTTCGTGAGACTTCAGAGATACATGGCTTTAAACTGAACGCATGCTTCAGTATCTGTAAATTTCGTAGCTGTCAAAAATGACTCATAAGGAATCAATTATTTCAAAACGATGTTAAATGCACCATTGAAAGAGAGATGAAAAAAAAAACACCCAGGCCTATGAAAACTGTGTGCTGTGTAGAACCATCTGTTCTGAACTCACAAGAACCACAAAACTGTTTTTAATGTGTACACACACCAAGTCTTTCGTGTTTGAGCACTTACATCACTACACATACAAAATGAAAAAAAACCAACACACAACACACACACACACAAAGACAATAGGCTGCACTACACTCTTCAATATCTACACAGGGTAAATTCTCCTGCGCAAAAACACACTGTAATTACGATATACATCGTGAACAGAGGACAGGATGTGAGCTGTTCATAACAAAATAATCTCCCTTCTCTAAAAGAGGAGATTTACACAGAGAGAGGAGTGATTTAAAAGGGAGACAGAGAGAGAGAAAGAGAGGAGGAGATAGGGAGGGGGGGGGGGTTCTGTATCTCAACTAGGGAGTGATCTGTGAAGGCAGATGAACACCTGGTGGCATATTCATGGTCTGTGGGAACAAGATGTATCATTTTGGAATTCAGGCAGTATCATTGTACATATGTATGTGGGCATGTTGCCCAGTCAGAGGAGAAAAATGATTTGGATTCGCGCAGTGGTGTGTGTGTGTGTTGTGTGTGTGGGTGTGGTGATGTGTGTGTGTGTGTGTGTGTGTGTGTGTGTGTGTGTGTGTGTGTGTGTGTGTGTGTGTGTGTGTGTGTGTGTGTGTGTGTGTGTGTGTGTGTGTGATAATTGTTAATCAAAAAGTTGGTCTATGCCCATTTAGGTATACACTTTGAAAACTTTCTAATACGTTGTTACTTGTACTAAGTTTGGTACAGTTTAATCCACAATCAACTCAGAAATCCTTGGCGACATATTTGTCAGACCTGAGTGAACCCGAAGCTGGGCAATACGTATTGGTAATTTCAAAGGTCTGTGGTTGACAGTATGTTTGCATAAAATCTGGGACAGAAATCCAACAATAAACAGCTGAAATTTTTTTTATGTTTTTGGTTTTCTTGAGAGCAAAATGTTTTGCAAAATGAATTTTCTGATGCTGCATGTCTGCTTAGCTTATTGCCTTTACATTCTTGAGATTCAGGCATCTTGTAGCTGTCTTGTAGACGTTTGTGATTATACTGTGAATGCTTGTATGATGGTGTCAGTTTATATTTTCACGCAATTTGTTTGATGTTATGTAACTTGCAAATCTGAAAGAAAAGAACCGCCCACATTACGTTAAAAATATCATGGAGTTTATGGCTAACGAAACAACTAATACAAACTAATATGAATTTCATTAAGACCCTTCCACAAACAACCCAGAAACAAGTAAAACATCTGAAAAGTGGTACATTTCCAGTTTTAACCCTCTGACTCCCGCACTCTATCCACCAACTCCAAAAACTTAACATTTTGACTCCCTCATCCTAATCACCAGCTTATTGCAGGAAGCTGGTGGATAAGGGGAGGGAATCAAAGGATTAAGTTTATGCTTTGCTAGCATGGTTGGCAATGCAAGATGCTGGTGGACAGAGAATGTAGGAATCCAAGGGTTAAGGCAACTGAAACCCATGCTGAATCACATCCATTTAACAGCACACCTACATCTCTGACTGAAGTCAGGTTAAAAATCCATCTGCAACCAGCATTGCATCATGTTCGCAAAACTATCCTGAGTAAAACCACCTGTTTGAATCAAAACAGTTGAGGAATCTTTGCTGACACAGCTTGCCCACAGATCAAAACAGCAGACACAGATAGACAGACAGCCTTCACCCTGATCAGCATAAATCACTCTTCTTTGATCCCCCCGCTCACTCTCCCCAGAAAATGGAGACTTAAAAAAAATAATTAAAAAAAAACTGAACTCAATTTCTATTAAAAAAAACAACCCCAAAAAACAAAAACCATACACACAAAACTATGACAATTTCTGCACACTCTTCTTGTGAGTACACACTGCACACACGCACGACACCAAATAAAATGATTACTATTATTGCACACTGTATCTGTATGCACACACACATGCAAGCACACACACACACACACACAAGCCATGCAAAACACACACACACACACACACACACACACACACACACACACACACACACACACTACACATTTTTCATCTTCCAAGTAAATGTCAATGATCAAAAGATTTGCCATAGGAGAAAAAAAATTGGAAGAAGGGAAGGAAAAAAAGAAAATGACAAAAAAAACAAACAACAAAAATGAGAAGAAAGCAGAAGTATAAAGAAGATGAGAACCTATTTACCAGCAAACATAACTGCAAAAGACACAATAAACCAAAAATGTAATAAGCATTATAATCCACCAGTCAAAAAAACAGGGAAACTCACTTGACACTGCGGTGAACGATAAGTTCCACTTGTGGTTCTTGCTTGGACTCCAGAATGATGTCATAAACTTCTTCGAACGTGGCTCCTTGTAAAGAGCGTCCGTTCCACTCCACCACTTCGTCACCTGTACAAAACACCCAACAGCAAATCCATGTCACGGCGAGTACAGACTTCTAGTTCAGAGACCTATGCACGTTGTCATCAATGTTGAATGTTATGCGCATGTCAAAGCAACGTGTGTCACTACCACTGTACAAGCTCAGACAGGGCCCTGAATGTCTAGGGATTCGGTGAGAAAAGGTCCAGATGTGATTTGTTTTGTGTGTGTGTGTGTGTGTGTGTGTGTGTGTGTGTGTGTGTGTGTGTGTGTTGTGTGTGTGTGTGTGTGTGTGTGTGTGTGTGTGTGTGTGTGTGTGTGTGTGTGTGTGTGTGTGTGTGTGTGTGTGTGTGTGTGTGTGTGTGTGTGTGTGGTGTGTGTGTGTGTGTGTGGTGTGTGAGTGGTGTGTGTTGTGTGTGTGTGTGTTTGTGAGTGTGTTTGTGAGTGTATGTGTGCATCTCCCTTCACCCTCAAATGAAAAAATGTGTTTGTGAATTCACATGGAAAAAATTTCCCTCAATTATAAAAAACGTGTTTGTGCATTTTTGTGGCAAAGGGACTTAAAAAACGGCTTGCAAGTTTTTAAGACAGGGGTGTCTACTTGTGTTTGTGTGTGCTTGTAAGCATATGTGTTGTGTGTGTGTGTGTGTGTGTGTGTGTGTGTGTGTGGTGTGTGTGTGTGTGTGTGTGTGTGTGTGTGTGTGTGTGCATGCGTGCATGTGTGTTTCATTCTTATTTCAATACTAGTTAAAAGTTATTTACTACAGCGGTTCAGAAATGGCAGCCTAAATGAAAAAGAGTTAAGGTTCACCTTTCGTACTATTCTCATCATTAATTTCATCGCTGGTATCATCGTTATTATGGTTGCTGCTGGTAGTGTTGGTGGTGTTATTAATACTATCATTACTTTTACTAATCTTGTCACTGATTTTGTTTTACTGGCTGATGTCTTCATATTTCATTTCTGTGCGCTTTTTTTAATACTTGGGCAATTTTGAAGGATATGACAACGTCTATGACAACAGATCTCCATCTATGATTTGTTATGTTTCATATCTTATTTATGTGTACATCTGGTGGGCACACTATTCCCTTCATATTTACTTAATACCTGACCTGCAATCACATAATGTTCTTTAATATTAACACACAACACACACACCACGATGTAGATTCACATGTGTCACAGAATAAACTGAAGTACACACAGACACAAACATATCCAGACACCTCAGCATCAACTTTTTTTATATACACGAATCATCCATAAAATAATCTGGATAAGAATATTCATTGACAACCCCTAAAATATTTGTAAGACAGATATATGTCGTTATACAAATGACAGCATACACATTTACAAACACATCATCACAAAAATTACTTGTCTTGATTTGAATCTAATTTTTTTAAAAACTCAGAAAGGAGACACAGAGAGAGAGACAACCTGAAAAACAGAAACAGATGAAGGTGGGGAGGGGGAAGAGAGAGAGGGAGGGAGAGAGAGAGAGAGAAAGAGAGAGAGAAAGAGAGAGAGAGAGAGAGTGCGAAGGAACAGCTGGTGTCCTAGTTTGTCACATATCTGTGGATATCATATCCGTTAGCTAGGACAGGTATGACGCATTCAAACATATCCCAACTCATGAATGACGCACATGCAATCCAGCAGGCACACTGTGACTGACAAAAGGTCTGTAAGCACTGAGACACACCCACCCTCTCACCCCACCCCACCCCCCATGCACACACACACAACACCATACACACAATATAACACTCTCTTTCTCCGCTCCCCACCCAAAGTACAAAAACACATCAATATACACACACACGCACACGCCACACACACACACGCACGCACACACACACGCACGCACGCACGCACACACACACACACACACACACACACACACACAACACACACACAGAGTTATCACCACAGTTTACATCTCTTGACATGACAAATGATTTCAAATTCGTCTAAATGCACATATGTGAATAGACGTTAAAAGAAATAATGAATGAACGAACGAATGATTTCAAATGAATTCTTTCTGTCAGTTTTCTTTTGATGTTCTATATCCCAGAGACCACATTCATCTGATGCTTCAAGTCTATTCTCATACCTTTTGAATTAAGCATAAATCAAAGGACGAGATGATATCCAATATCAGTACTCGTTATACATAGTGTTATGTCCAGCCTATACTCGTTATACATAGCGTTATGTCCAGCCTATACTCGTTATACATAGCGTTATGTCCAGCCTATACTCGTTATACATAGTGTTATGTCCAGCCTATACTCGTTATACATAGCGTTATGTCCAGCCTATACTCGTTATACATAGGTTATGTCCAGCCTATACTCGTTATACATAGTGTTATGTCCAGCCTATACTCGTTATACATAGCGTTATGTCCAGCCTATACTCGTTATACATAGCGTTATGTCCAGCCTATACTCGTTATACATAGTGTTATGTCCAGCCTATACTCGTTATACATAGTGTTATGTCCAGCCTATACTCGTTATACATAGCGTTATGTCCAGCCTATACTCGTTATACATAGCGTTATGTCCAGCCTATACTCGTTATACATAACGTTATGTCCAGCCTATACTCGTTATACATATCGTTATGTCCAGCCTATACTCGTTATACATAGCGTTATGTCCAGCCTATACTCGTTATACATAGTGTTATGTCCAGCCTATACTCGTCATACATAGCGTTATGTCCAGCCTATACTCGTTATACATAGTGTTATGTCCAGCCTATACTCGTTATACATAACGTTATGTCCAGCCTATACTCGTTATACATAGTGTTATGTCCAGCCTATACTCGTTATAACATAGTGTTATGTCCAGCCTATACTCGTTATACATAGCGTTATGTCCAGCCTATACTCGTTATACATAGTGTTATGTCCAGCCTATACTCGTTATACATAGCGTTATGTCCAGCCTATACTCGTTATACATAACGTTATGTCCAGCCTATACTCGTTATACATAGCGTTATGTCCAGCCTATACTCGTTATACATAGCGTTATGTCCAGCCTATACTCGTTATACATAGCGTTATGTCCAGCCTATACTCGTTATACATAGCGTTATGTCCAGCCTATACTCGTTATACATAGTGTTATGTCCAGCCTATACTCGTCATACATAGCGTTATGTCCAGCCTATACTCGTTATACATAGTGTTATGTCCAGCCTATACTCGTTATACATAGCGTTATGTCCAGCCTATACTCGTTATACATAGTGTTATGTCCAGCCTATACTCGTTATACATAGCGTTATGTCCAGCCTATACTCGTTATACATAGTGTTATGTCCAGCCTATACTCGTTATACATAGCGTTATGTCCAGCCTATACTCGTTATACATAGCGTTATGTCCAGCCTATACTCGTTATACATAGTGTTATGTCCAGCCTATACTCGTTATACATAGTGTTATGTCCAGCCTATACTCGTTATACATAGCGTTATGTCCAGCCTATACTCGTTATACATAGTGTTATGTCCAGCCTCTCAACTTAACTTCTTGACCATGACTACCAAACCCATTTGCTAGCAAAGAGGCTATACTGCAATGCGGCTGAGAAACACACTCATCACTGACCCTTACTATTGGTCTGTTGCCAATAAACTGCCCGCACTGCTTTGCAAGCAAACAAAAAGCACATCACTGGAAACTAGAGTTATCTCCCTTCTCACTGGTATGCAACACATGGAGTTTCTTTGTGTTTGAACAAATTTGTCCACATCTGCAGGAAGCTGGTGGATAGGGTGAGGGAATCAAAGGGTTAAGTTTTTTTTTCCTGCTTTACAGGCATGGTTGACAATGCAGGATGCTGGTGGACAAGATGCAGGAGTCAATAGGATAACGAGATAAAATTCTCTGAGGCAAAGTAGCTCAGCATTGGGCCGTTCACCTAGTTAACATAGTCTCAGCAGTCAAGGGGTTAGGCAACACTTATCACCCGCAGTCAAGGGGTTAAGCAAGCAACACTAGCAGTCCTGTTTAACTTAAAGCATGTGCAGCTTTCCAACCTTTTTTTTTATTGTTTTTGCAAAAGTTGTTCCAGTTGAAGAGTTTTATAAATCCTGTTGCATTTAATCCCTGAAGAATTAAGCATCCATCACAGCATCCCTACACCTTCCAGCAGTCATGGGATGATAATGACATTTCTCACAACATCGTACTTGGAAACGGTCAACTGAACTTCACTTTTTGCGAAGCCTTGCGGATCTATCTTATAATAATAATAATTACAATATTTATATAGCGCAAAATCTTGATAAAATCAAATCTAAGCGCTGAAACACACACACACACGCACGCACGCACACACACGCACCCACACACACACTGCTATAAATGGAGAGAAAGAATAAAAACAATGGAAAATTATAGAGAGCATATTATATACAATTATATATTGCAATGTGATTCCCCTCCGAGTGGAGACAGGCTGCAGAGGGGATTGAGTGAGGTCAGTATTTTATGCAGAGGAGAAAAGGTGAGTTTTGAGAGCGGACTTGAAGGAGACAAAAGTAGGTTGCTGACGGACTGAGAGAGGAAGTTTGTTCCAGGAGAACGGACCAGAAACAGAGAAGGCTCGTGGACCATAGGTACTGAGCTTAGTGCGTGGAAAGCGAAAAGTCAAGAGGATCGGAGGCAGAGCGGAGGGTACGTGAGGGAACATAGATCTCAAGTAGGCTTGACAGGTAATCACGGGCTGCGTTATTGAGGCTTTTGTAGCACATGGTGTCTAGTTTGTACTGTATGCGCTTTGATACAGGGAGCCAGTGAAGTTATGCCAGGAGAGGAGATATGTGGTCAGCTTTTTTCTTTTTGAGTACAAGGCGTGCAGCATTGTTTTGAATGCGCTGTAGGATGTGAGTGGTGGAGCAGGAAGACCGGACAGGAGTGAATTGCAATAGTCAATGCGAGACATTATGAAGGAGAGAACGAGTTCTGCAGTTGTTTCCACAGAGAGATACTTCCTGATTAGGCTTATACGATGGAGGTGATAGTAGCAAGATCTGGCAGTTTGAGAAACAAAGTTGTTCATGGAGAGGGTAGAGTCAATGCAGACACCAAGGTTTTTAGCTGAATCAGAAATTGGGACTGATGTGTTACATAATGGGAGAGAAAGAGGAGGCAGCTGAGAAAGTTTCTGACGGGTGCCAATGAGGATAGCTTCCGTCTTGTCATCATTTAGCTGAAGTTTGTTGTATGTCATCCAATTTTTGATGTCCGAGTAATACTCAGTGGTGCGAGTCTTTATGACAAAACTGCTAAATTCAAACTTCTTTTATATCTATAACTGATCAGTGAAATTCATGTGCCCCCCTCCCTCCAAAAAAACGATATTCAGAAGAAAACTGGCACTTACCAGGACGAAGATGGCCCACAGTGTCTGCAATGCTGCCTTTCTTCACTTTAGAAATAAACGCTCCCAGCTTGCCGTGGTCGCCCACTTTGCCACCAATCACTTTCAACCCTGGTAAGATTGTAACAGTGACAGAGACATCATAATGCTTTATACTTCGTCGCTCATAGCCCATCATATCACGTTAACAAATATCAACAGCGATTTATACAAGTTTACAACATTTAGATTCATACAAGTTTACAATATTTAAATGTCATTGGTACTGGTGATTTGTGCATCATATATACAACAAATATCTATCAATGGTGCCAAAAACATCTTCATACCATACACTATATACAACAGAGTTATTTGTAAACAGTGATTAACAGGACACACCTTGACAAATTGGAAACCATCATACCAAATCATATATCTGTTAGTGGTAAAGGTTACATACATGTATATATGTATGTATGTATGTATGTGTATATACACCACACACACACACACACACACACACACACACACACACACACACACACACACACACACACACATATATATATAATATATATATATATATATATATATATATATATATATATATATATATATATATATATATATACACATATATACATATACATATATGTATACATCAGATACATACTAATTCCCAATAGTAATGTCATTAAAATAAAAGTCTCCTATAACTGCATAAGTAGGTGCTGATGATGCCTGGGTTATAGGCAAATTATGTGCTTTTGGTACATCATGTTAGCGAGTGCTGTGGTTACACACTGCTTCAGTTCAAATGTTCAGAAAACCAAGTGTAAAGTTAAAAAAAAACTGTGTGCTGCATTTACATCAGTGACTAAAGCCCAGTTACAAGATATGAAGCAAATGCCAAATAACAATAAGCGTGCCAGTGGCCATGGAGTAGTGGTTAGTGCAATGGACAACTGACTGGAAGGTTGTAGGTTCAAATCCCATCAGTACCTTTCAAAATCACAGTGGGACTCTGTTTCAGAGTTGAGCCTGCTTTAGGCTCACTGGGGAGGGCTGCACTGGGTCACACAGCTGCGTTTCATCGACCACTTCACGGATGTGTCATTGAGGATGCTGCTCAAGTCTCCAGACCAACACCGCAGGTGTCTGTATATCTCAGGCCTGCCTGATGCCAGGATATAATCCGATAGTAAACATAGAATACAGCCTTCTCACGCAGTCTCAATCCTATATGGCATTCCATAGCATCATGTTTATCACTCTCATCATCATCATCATCATCAATCGTCACATTGTGAAAACTGTCACAGCTTAATTAAGATAATGTAGAAAATGGGACAAAAGCCAAAAAAAACACCAAAAAACAAAAAAAAGAGAGATGAATGCAAAGAAAACTGTGTAAGTGCGATGATTTTAAAATTTGGGGGGGGGGGAGGGGGCAGTGTAAGCCCCGCAAGACTACCATTTCCACTATGTACTTCATTTCCTCCATCAAAACATCTGGTGGCTAGGCAGTCACACAGAAGTGCACCATCAAGTCAAAAATCTTCCAAGGCATTGGGGACACTAAATAGCAATGTCTAGGGGATTCAGTGGGTTGCGTTATAAAATCTGAGGGAGAACGTCTTACTCTAACTTAATGACTGAAGGAATGTACACGATCAATCACACAGCCAGCGCAGGCATTGACCGATCGAATCTCAACAACTCGCCCAGTCTAAACATCAATCACCAGTGCAAAGATTTCTGGACCTATCAATGATCACTCAAAAGAAGTCCTCTTGTTGAAAGTATCAGAACTGGCAGTCTCAACTTGCACGGAGAGCTTGTGACTGATCTCTTTTCTGGTTCATCAATAAGAGAAGGAACCAGTTTCAAAATCAAAGGTAATGTTTTTGCTGTACATTTTTCTTGTTAAGCTAGCTTCAAAGCAACTCTGGTATTTTCCCTCTTGACCCAACATCTGAACTGGGACCTCATTAGACATTAAAAAGTTCTTAGACATCCATTTTTCGCTGGTACTTGTGGCAGTCCCTATCTATCTATCTATCTCTCTATCTATATCTCTATCTCTCTATCTATATCTACACACACACACACACACACACACACACACACACTTCATAACAAGTGTATACACACACTTCATAACAAATGTAAACAATACACATTACACATGGTAACCTACATATCACATTGGATGGTCTACTAAACTTCCCATTTTCCTGATTTCTACCTCCTTCACCCAGTTCAGCTGACTTTAACCAACATGACTGCATCCATGTGTCACACATATTCAAGTAAAATAAAGACTCCACAAGTTATAGAGCTGCATTTTTGATTTTATATTTCCCTCCACTTCTCAGTTTGTTCAAGGTGGCATCCGGTATGGTGATTCCCATGTACATGACATCACCAGAGGTTATGCAAAGCTAAATTGAAATTTTCAAGGTGAATACCAAAAAAACCCAAAAAACATTCCATTCTTTTGTTGAGATTATTCCATTCAGTTAACACTTTAATGCAAGATTTAGTCACAATCTATAAAATAAAAATGATGATTTTTTTGTTGAAAAGATGAGAAATTCCAATTTCTGCTGCTGTGGTACAAATAATGGCTCAACTTAAACTTTCTCTTGATGACTACCCAATGGGGTTGATATGAGACCCAAATTTTTGAAAGATCCCTTCACAAATTTTATGCAAGAAATGTTTGATGATATAGTTTTGTCTTTGTATCACATTTTATTGGTACAGTTGAAATCTGTTTTTCCATTATAAATAGAGACTGAGCACACCCATACATGATAAAACTCCCTACAAACCAAAAACGAAAAATAAAATAAAAAAAACACACACGCAGCACGCACACACCCATACACATAACCTACACACAACCCCCACACACACACACTCACACACCCCCTCACTCCACTTATTGGTAGCTAATTCTGTGACAAGGAAAACTAAATAGCAGCATTTAGTAAGGACTGGTCACCATGTGTTAGTCTAGCGAGTAACAACCCAATTCTGGCATTTCCCCTGATAATAAGTGAATAACTGTCCAACTCCTAGAACAGGAACACACAGAGGTGAATCACACAGTGTCAGAGCACTAATTTATCATACAAGTTCATACAAGTGTCAGAGTTGAAACAAAGGCAGATAGATGATTATATGATCATCAGCAGCTATGATGTATTATAGGTTACACAGTGGTCAGATGGCAGATACAGAAACAAAAATGAATCGTATCAGCTGCAGTACAGTAAATAATTGTACGGACATACAATTAAACTCAAGTGCAGATCACTACACTGATGGTGTGCTGATGGTACACACAAAGGGGAACAGTGAAAAAACCAGTATGACAAAGAAAAACAATGAAGGATGAATCATAGTATTCTTAATTAACAAAGGAATCAAAGAGAGTGTTGTTTCGTAGTACTGTTTTGCAGTGCAATGACAATGAGAATGCAATTTTGATTCTTTTGATTGATATTGTGCATTTTGATATTCTGACAATGACAAGATGATTTCCTACATTCTGACAAATGTAACACAACTTTCTGCATTTTGACAATAGTGATATGACTTTCATACCTTAATGAATTATTAATTAGCTCCTACAATATATTTCTTTGATAAAAGAACACAGCTTACATTGTTAGTGGTATTCTTTTTTGGTGTTACCAAAATAGCTCCTACATACATATTTCATTGACAAAAGAACACACCTAATACTGTTACTGTTGTTCTATTTTGATGTGTTTCCTAATTAACTCCTACATACATACTTCATTGACAAAAGAACACAGCTAATACTGCTAGTGTTCTTCTATTTTGTAGAGTCACCTCCAATAAATAAATAAATTAAAAAAAAAAAAAAAGAAAAAAAAGAAGAAAAAAACCCCACACACAATTCTAACAGTTTTCTTTTATTCTTCCTTTATGTACAGCTACAAGACACTGATTGTTTGAAATCATTGACCAGTATCATCTTTTGACTTCCTGATTTACACTCTGAATTTATGTCAGTTTCACCTTTTCATTTCCTCATTTGCATTGTTATCTGTTTGAAGAGCCATTAGTATACATCATTTAGGCAAGCAAGTGCAACAGTGCAGATGAAGAGTGCATGCAAATGTGCAAAAGAATAAAGTAATCTCAGGTCATTCGAATCAAGATAAACTGACCTGTCTGTCAATGACAGGAATGATAATCCCACACCACAGTAATATAACTGATTGAAGTGTATCCTTCTTGATCACATCACCTTAATCACTAATCCATGTGAAAGTGAGACACTGGAACTGAGAGATATTACGAACACCAACTGACACAGACAGAACAAACAAGAACAAGAAACGGCAATGAATTTTATAAACAAGACAACACAAAACAACCCCAGTAATTCCATAAACCTAAACTGGGATGTAAGGGAAGTGAGATGGCAGACGCCTCTGGACAGGTCCTACTCCCCTACTGCACTGCTTTACCTTCTCAAACCCCGAAGAGAATCAGGTACCCACTCACAGTTGGGTGGACTAAGGGTTGCACACACATATGAAGTCTTTTTCGGGACCAATCTGCATGCATGCAAACTTGTGCAGTCTGACTGAAGGATGGGAGACCTTATGTTAACCAAGTCTTTAAGAATATACATTGCTAAGTAAACCATGACTACTACTTTCCCTTTCCACGGACAAATTCCTCAAGAAAGGACCCACCAAAAGATCAAACCACAGACACAAATTTGTTCATCTCAGCTCCTCTTCTGACCCATACAGCTTCAGCTTCTTCCCATCAACCATTCCCGCTTGGAACTCCCTGCCTGCAACAGCAGCAGAGGCTCCCTCCTTGGTATCATTCAAGAGGGATCTCAACAAAATACCAGTTTAGACTCCCCCCCAACTAGCCTAGCAGTAAATGAAGGATAGGATTGTGCCGGTCCAGGTCTAGACCTGGGGGTCGCTAGATTACAGGATAAGCCTGTTCAGATACCAGGTTGGGCTGGTTGGGTCCCCCCTCTCCTTTTTCTTTTTTTCTTTTTTTTCTTTTTTTTGGCTTGTCGTAACACGCTGCCCCGGAGCTGAACTCAGGAGTAAGAGGTTGGGGTTTTGAGGCCACCTTAGATCCCCCTTTATCCTTTTGTTGTCCCAAATAGACCTATTTTTGTGTTTTATCCTACGCCTCTGCGCACACAGGTCAACAACAGTCAAGGATGATGGCTGACCTTACATATTGAAGATACTGAAGATTGAAGACACATCAAATATACACTTTATGTAATTCACTTACTCTGGTCAATGCGATTGGAAATGTGATACTACTGAACCTGTCTGATCAAATCCGACATACACTCATAAACAACCGAACATAATGCACAATCAGACACATGCACTCGCACACACACACAAAACACAACCTGTCACAAACACAGTTTTACATCAGTAGATCTAAATTATTCACAAGACATGATACACTGGCTGTGTTTGTGTAGCATTATCAATGGCAGCATCAGTTCTGGGCTTAGTTAATTGTCCCAATGTGACAGCCACGACTATACTGATGAAAAATGCTTCAAGCGGTGCAGACATGCACATGCTGTGACACTCTAAATTATACCACCCTCCTTTCATTACTCTACATAACTGTACTTCCTAAACCATTACAAATGCCTGTTAATATTTAGTTTTGTTCATGGTAAGAACTAATTTAAATTCACTCTTAGTGTGTGGGTTTGTGTGCACATGGGTTACTTGAATGGGTTGGTGCATGTGCATAAAAACATGCATGCATGTGCATAGGCAAAGTAAAAAGGTCACAAATGTGAACAGTAAACAAGAAAGAAACAAGGTCCATTTCAAAATGTAACTTTTGACTATATAATCTTCTTGATGGAACTATTAGTAGGCTTACTGCTTTGCCATTTAACCCTTTCACTCCCACACCCTATCCACCAACTGCAAAAACTTAACCCTTTGATTCCCTCACCCTATCCACCAGCTTCCTTCAGGAAGGGTGAGGAAATCAAAGGGTTAAGTTTCTGCTTTGCTAGCATGGTTTGCAATGCAGGATGCTGGTGGACAGGGTGCAGGATTCAAAAGGGTTAAAAAATACACCTGAAGAATAAGGTAATTCATGTCTTCATTAGTCTATGTTCAGTGTCTGCGATTTAGTGAAAGACACTTTAAAACAAATATGATATGAGTTCAGTACAGAAGCATCCCTGGGGACAAGGTTTTCAAATAACCAGAAATGAAAACATCATAGAATAAAATGGGTGGCTCTGCGCTAATGGCAGCACACTCTCCCCAAGAAGAGCAAACCGATTTCACATGGTAAATCTATGATGAAAAAAAAACCCCATATAAACACAAATATTGATAATGAGGTTTTCTCAGTCTGAAAACTGCACGTAAAAAATATTTTTAAAAAAACAAAAAAATTTTTTTTTAAATTAAAAAAAAAAACTGGGGAGAAGAGTGGAAAAAGGGAGAGGAAGAGAAGCAGTTTTTATGCCATTTTATCAAACTTCAAACCTGTGAAATGTCATGCGTGACAAAATACCAAGACAGATTCTGGGTAATGGTGAAAACTGGCAGCAGAAAAAGACAGTGTGTGCTGATGAGACAAGAAAACAAGGGTGACGAGAGAAAAACGGGACAGAAAATGATGAAGAAGATCCGCTTGGAGCGACACAACTGCCCGGGGCAGCTGCTTCCTTATATTAGGAACTGAGGAAGTCATTATCTCATTACTGCCCGTTTGGGCAACTGTTTCCATATGATCAACACACATGTCATGTGAAACAAGCATATGAGTCATTTCAAATACACGTAATCATTAGTGCACAAACAACACGAAAGAGCAAATAAGAGACAAAACAAACAAATAAGAGACAAAACAAAGTCGGGAAAATGCTTCCACTGTTCAAGCAAAAGACAACGAATAGCATTCAATAGAAAACAGGTGCTGTCTTGGCATTAACAAAATCAACATCAGCTCATCGACCAAATAAAAGTGAAGCAGGCAAGTAAGCATTAACAATGGCAGAACAAAGAAGCAAAACAGAAAAAATGCTTTTTTTTTTTTAGAGCGACTCGTACCTATAGCGCCTTCACCTATAAAGAACAGAACAGACACACCCAAGTCAAAAAATGTTTAAACTACATTCTAAAACAACTGTTATGGCATTCATTCACAGTGACACAGGCACACAATCAAATGACTGAAAATTAAAGGAATAAAATTATCTAACACACATACAAATTAAAAATGCTAATAATTTTAAACCCAAACATCTCTAGTCATATGTGAATACTTCATTATCTAACACAGATACTACTCAAAACTGCTAATTCTAAACCCAAATATCCTTATTCATATATGGATAGCATTAATGCCAACTAAAGTATTAACACAATATACCAGACACATACACTAATGAAAATATCACTGAACAAAAACATCTCCATCCATATATTAAACCTTTGACTCCCACACCCTGTCCACTAGCTTCCTCTTTGTCAACCAAGCTAGCAAAGCAGAAACTTAACCCTTTGACTCCCTCATCCTATCCACCAGCTTCCTGCAGGTGGATAGGATGAGGGAGTCAAAGGGTTAAGTTTTTGCAATTGATGGATAGGGTGTGGGAATCAAAGGGTTAAAATACTGATAATGCTGACTAAGCTACTAAACAATAAAACGATGTTAACACTGATAAAAATAGAAAAGCAATTTCACAAGTCCTTTACAAACTTTTTCTCCTTCCCCCTCTTTTCCCCTCCCCCTCCCAAAACACATAATTTCAAATCAACTAGTAAGTCAACTAAATTATTAAATTAAAACAAAACTTCCTCCAACAATAACCATATATCTATCACTAGTGATGTGCAGACTTGTCAAGAAGTGATAAAAAAAAACCCACAAAAAAAACAGACCAACTAGTTACAATCAATACGTAACACTCATATTATCTACAGCAAAGGAATGCTGCGCGCACACACACACACACACACACACACAAATCCAAATGCTGCTTTTATTATTCCTTTGACGTCACATCCAAAGGAGTGAGTCATGAATCATTATCAGTCAGCTGGCTTGTACTAGCTGTACTTGCAACCACAACTGATCTTTTTTGTTTCCAAAACTCATTAATAATACAGTGGTGCAGACCGTGAGCAACAACACAGTCAACTGGCCCAATGAGTCACAATCTCATTCTTCAAAAAAAAAAAAAAAAAAAAAAAAAAAAAGTGAAAATTTTTAATCGTTAAAAAAAGAAGATGCATAATAAGTTCATTAAAAAAAGAACAGACACTCAAATCAAGATTTGGAAGTGTATACAAGCATACAGCAAACATCATGCACGCGCACACACACACACACACTCATGTACACACACACACATAGTGTGACATACACACACTCTCAAATCCCTACACACATGCGTCAGCGCAAACAACCACGCACACACCCACAAGAATCACACACACATGCACACACACCACTTGAAAAGAAAATATCAAAGAACAATTTCACATATTAGCCATGATTTATATATTGAAGGAAAAGAGAATAGTTTAAAGACAAAGAAGATATGATATATGGGCATAAGACAACTTAAAATTATCTATAATCAAATCGCTGTCCAAGATTTGATACATCTTGAAGAATAACCCTTCATGCTACAGAAATGAATTCTTACAACTTTAAGACAAAGAACCTTCATAACTTTACTGAATAAACCCTCATGACCACTCATGAATGAACATTCACCCTGGGTCAAAGCCATAAATAAACTCTCATGGCATTTCACAGAATGAACTCTGCTTTTGTATTACTAAACTTGCCTGTGTATTTACTTACAGAACTGATGAATAAACTCTCATAGCCCTCACAGAATGAACTCTTGCCTTGTATATTTACTTCAGAACAAAAGAAGAAATCCTGGTATTTTCACAAAAGAAACCCTCCAAGTATCTTTAGAAAAGACCTTTATAAAACTAGAAGTGACTGAATGAACAACATACTTCATATTTAATGTATTTATAAAGACGACTCGAGCTATTTAATGAAAGAAGAAATTCTTAAGCTGTTTACAGACATGATTCTCAATGTATATATAAGGGAAACTTCAAACACATACAGAAAAAACCCTCAAGTTACCTACAGAATGAATCTTCATAATGTTTACAAGAAGAACATGGTCTCATGATATTCGTCAAAATATACATGCTATCAATTTCACAAACTAATCCTCAAGGACTTTTTTTTTGTGGCAAATTGTAACTTGTTATGGAACTGATTTTTAATAAATCTTTGTGGTATGTGCAGTCAAGAATTATACTCTCAGAACATGAAATCAGTGAACTTTAAAGGTAATTCACAGGGCAAATTCATGTCATTGCATATCCAATAATCAAAGAAAAATTACAAATGATAAAAAAAAAAAAAAAAATCACCAACAATCTCCATACTGAAAAAAAGCTTACAAATATCAATACCATATGCATCTACTGTCATAAGTCTAGTCTAGCTGGAAACGGCCAACATTTATTCAACAAAAAATACTGAGCATCAGCCCCCAAGATCTGAAGTCTAGAGCACCACACACCACCATCACAACAGAATGAACTAAGTAGCATTTCTACGCAGCACATACAAGTGTTTGCACAAAATCACTTATCTAGAGACAAGACCAAAAGACTTCTCTGGACAAGACGTAAGGGAAGATGAACACCTGTAGCAGACAGAAGCTGACCCAGTTAAAAGGGGGAGAAAAAAGAGAAAGGGGGAGATAACAAAGACACACCTAGGATAGCAGAAGAGTCTGTTTTCTGACGCCCACCTTCCAGGACGGTTTTCTTCAAGATCATGTGACCTATCCACTTGTTGCCATCTGCAGACGGTTGCCAAGTCACCGGGTGCTGCACAAAGTACAAGGAAACATGTTTTAGAGAGAGAATACCACAGATAAAGAAATATTTAACCTCATTGCAAACAATTATTCTAATCATAACTAATAGACTGACAAATCTTTTTTCACTATTCAAGATGATCAGAAAACATGGATACCAGTACCACAACAATATCTCTTGACTAGTTAGATGGCAAAGATTAATTCATTTTACTGCTCAAATAAACATTCCTTCAGAAGTATGACAAAAAATCCAGGTAACAGACATGAAGCAATTTGTTTCATTGCGTAACATCCTAAGAATTCCTAAATCATTATCATATACACAATGAAGTAAATATTTAAGATAGCCATCAGTCTGCAAAATTTATGATAATATTTGATAAAATATTCATCTTAAAAACTAACAATAAGAATGAAACCCTGACATTTCTAACAGCTGTCAAAATTCATCAAATTCAATTACAGTATTGTAAAATTTGACAAAAGAATATTCATCTTATGATAAACAATAAAATGGGAAATGCATGTACTGATATTCAAGTTAAGATATTAAAATAAGTATTTCACAATCACATTACTGATTAAGCATTTTACATATAATAAACTGTTAAATTCATACTAAACATGAACTAATGCACACGCTCACACTCACGCATGAACACACTCACCACAGGGGTGAAACAGGGCTCATGGACCAATGAAATGAAAGGCGAAGACAGAGGGATCATCAAAGCACAAAGCATCTAATGCACCCAGTGAAACAGTCACAGTGAACTTAGTAAACAACAACTTCTGGTCTTTTTTCGTGTGCCTGTGAGTGGCTCTTTTTTTTTTCTTCTTCTTTTTTTTAAACAAATGGCCTCTGGTGAATTCTTTTGTTCACCGACTGAATTGGCAGATGTGTTTAGTTAACCATACAACGACACATAACCATGGGGACAAATTCTAATCCAGCCTAAAAAGATCAACATCAACCCAAAACTGTTAGTCAAACCAATTAAACAATCAGCCGCCCCGCCCCCCCCCACTCTTTTTTAAGACATATTCTGGGTAATGTGACCTTGATGTATGACTGGTATTAACTGCCAGTCGAATCAAATGCAGATATGTCCCACCCTACTCCTCTCCTGTGGGGACACCACTGATCCATGTCAAATCCCTCAAGAAACAATCAATATATATATATATCTTTCTTTTGCGCATCAAACAAAAAAACAAAACAAAACAAAACAAACAAACAAACAAAAAAAACCCTCAAAATTATACCCAAAAAAAAGTAACTCAAAGAATGGATCATATTCATTCAAACTTATGAAGAGCATTAATCTAAGACCTGTCGACACAGTATGGAAAGTGTGGCCCAGCTGGTCAGAGAACCTGCCGGGGAAGTGTGAGGTCTGGATTCGATCCCTGGTGAGGGATTTTCTCTCCCCACCCCCACACAAAACCTTAAATGGTGGTCTGGGGGCTAGTCTTTCTGGCTGTGATAATACACCAACTATCCCAAGTGAAGTACTTAACACATGTAAAAAAAAAAAATCCCATGGTAAAAAGTTATCCCAGGCAAAATTTTGTAGGAAAAAACCCACTTGGCGAAGGTAAATAAAAAATACACACACACAAGGGGAAAAAACAATACAGAACAAAACAAAACAAAACAAAAAAACAGGAGTTGAATGCTATGGCAACTTGCTTTCTCTGTGAAGCAACCTGCATTTCAAGTAGGAAAAATTATGATGTGAATAAAACAACAAACAAACATAAAAACAAAAACATAAAAACAACAATAATAAAACTCCTGTCTACTCCAAATCCTTGCCAACATTCAATCTGCGCGCGCGCACACACGCACACACACACACACTCACACAAAGATCAATCTGAATCAATCATCCCACTTAAAAAGAGGTAAAATGAATAAAAATTAAAACACACACACACACACACACACACACACACACACACACACACACACACACACACACACAAGTTCAGTGCTGTAGTCACTGGGTGCATCCAAAGACAGAAGCTGTGCAGCTGGAAAGAACTAGACTGGAAGGAAAGGGGTTAATGAGACGGCTAGAATAGGGAGGGGGACCGAGTAAGGTGGGATGGAAGAATAGGGGGAACAAGGTGGAGGGGGGAATTAGCAAATGGGAAAAAGGGGAGGTGAAGGGGGAAACAAGGAGACAAAGCAACTGACATGGGCAGTAACTCTGTGATGGAAATCTGGGCTGGGCATACTTTAATACGGAGTTGGATGTAGTGTGATCAGAACAGGATGAAAGGAATCTATAAAACTATATACAATGTTGTGTGTGGAAGGTGAGGAAAGGTAGGTGGGTGTGGGTGTGGGTGTGGGTGTGTGTGTGTGTGTGGTGTGTGTGTTGTGTGTGTGTGTGTTGTGTGTTGGCGGGCGTATGTGTGTGTGCGGTGTGTGTGCGTGCGACACTGTTTTAGTAATCCAATATTAACTTTAGTAATTATTACAAAGTTGATGTAAACTTCAGATACAGACAGACTTGCAACCAAAACTGTGTGTGTGTGTGTGTGTGTGTGTGTGTGTGTGTGTGTGTGTGTGTGTGTGTGTGTGTGTGTGTGTGTGTGTGTGTGTGTGTGTGTGTGTATGTGTGTGTGAATGGTGCGTGTGTGTGTGTGTGTGTATGTGTGTATTGTGTGCATGCATGTGCATGTATGTGTCCGGCACATGCGTTTATTTATTGTATAAAAGGCAGAGATTATTGCATGTGTCAAACACTTTGTGCATTGCAAATCATATGCTGGATTGTCTTATGTTTTTGTTTGGTTGTGTTTTTCGTTTTGTTCTCATTTTCTTTTTTTTAATTGTGGTGGAGGGAACGTAATTTTTGTCCTTCTCTTTTTAAAACACTTCCACAAACTGCACAATGCTGGTATCTTTTAAATCCTATATCAAATGCTCGCAAATGCTGTCGAAATTGATTTTTTACAACCCAAAGCAATTCTGCCAAATATTCTGCACTTTCAGCATCACTGAAAACAACATAAGCGCACATGGGCTCTCTCATGTATGCATACATGCATGCACACACGCACGCACACGCACACACACACACACGCGCGCACCCACGCACACGCGTACACACACACACACACACTGTATAAATATATTTTCCTCCAGGAACGCCGGCTGCTATGCCACCACTACTGCCTGTGACTATTGATCGGGCAACAGCCATGTTTCTGTAAATAGCTGAGGTAGGGGGTTCAGCCTACAAAGCCAGTTGATCATCCATCACTCTCTCTCTCTCTTTCTCTCTCTCTCTCTCTCGCTCTCTCTCTCTCTCTCTGTCTTTCTGTCTCTCTCTCTTGTGTGTGTGTGCGTGCGTGTGTGTGTGTGTGTGTGTGTGTGTGTGTGTGTGTGTGTGTGTGTGTGTGTGTGTGTGAGAGAGAGAGAGAGAGAGAGAGAGAGTGTGTGTGTGTGTGTGTTTGTGCGTCTGTGCACGGCTGTGTCTGCTGTGTGTGGCTGCTTTAAACCAACCCAGTCAGTCAATGCAACCAACTGTTTCAGTGCATAAAATATGTCACAGTACACTGTGCACCACCAGATTGTGTCTCTTTGCCTGTCATCTCTCCGTATTGATTTCTGCATAAATAATGTTGTTACATTCCACGCTCCCTGCATACCCCAATCCAGCACGACCAATGTCCCAGAAAGACGCAGACACCTGCTTCAGCACTGTACTCAAAGAGGTATCCACATTAATTAATGTTTTTAAGTCTGACCACTCCTGAAAATGTTGACTTGACTTCAAAAGTTTAAATTTGGCTGTGCGGTCCAGAAATTTCTTCCCTTACTTTAATTCCAGATATACAATATCAAGTAATCTGGAAGGGGACACACGCACACACATACACACACGTACACACACACATACATACACACACACATACAAACACGCATGCACACATACGCAAACATGTGTGCACACACACATGCGCACTCACACACATCCTCCCCCATCCCGATAAATAACAGTAATATCCACATGGACCGGTGGGATTTAGATTCTGGCCTTAAACTTTAAACTCACACAGAACTCTTCACTAGGTTCTGGTTTCTTGCAAATGTTTGTTTATATTTTTTGGCTGGTTTTAGTTAAGCTTTCTTTGTAATGAGAAGTTGTATAGCTGTATGTACAGACCACAAAGCTACCCTTTAGAAAGGCAGCATTCAATCACACATTATTAAAACAAAAACCAGCCATATATCTCACCAAACGCAGATGCACATTAGAAACAGCCAGCAGAATCCGCCAAGCTAACACTGTATTCAAGAAAATGAAAAACGTTCTTACAAACAAATGCCTATCAATTAACATCAAGAAGAGTTCTTCAGAGTTATACAGAACTAATACTGTTGTATGGATGTGAAGTGAGGACATTCACCACGCAAAGTCAGAACAAGATTGAGGCAGCTGAAATGTTGTTTCTAAGAAGAATGTTAAAAGAGTTCCATGGACAGCAAAGAAACGACAGTCTTGAAGGAAGCAGACACAAAAAGAACATAAGTGAGAAGATTTGTAAAAGACAAGCAACATTTATAGGGCATTTTATGAGGCAAGAGAAATTTGTGCACCTAGTTGCAACAGGAAAGCTGGAGGGAAAAAGAGCACCTGGTAGACCCAGGGAGAAACTACTGGATGGACTTGTGGAGTGGATGAAGACAGACAGGTTGGGAGATGTACTTGCAGCAACAAAGGATAGATTCAGATGGAGGGCCACGATCGAACGCCATGCGGCAGGGCACATAATGAGCCATATGTAACAGTCTCTCCCCTACCCCCCCCCCCCCTTCCAACAAACTTTACACCCACACAAACTGTAGTGTATACAAAAAAAGGAACTGAAACACAGAGGTTGTGGAGAGGTTAAATATTAAAAACTGGTCTCACAGAAATCCCAAAGTGGGAAAAATGGAACTGATGTGATGCACATCCATCTCAATACAGCGTAAAGCAACTTTTAGTAAAGCAATTAAAAACCTGATTATTTATAACTGAGCTTTATTCCAGATTATGGTATATTCAACTGTAAATATTCTAAAACAAATTTTCAACAATGCAGCTAAAAAAAGCTTTTGTTCCTGACTGAAGTTTATTCCAGACTACCAAATACTGTAAACACAAAGTGAACGATCAATGCTGACCTCTTCTGCTTGCTCTCTAAATATATATTCTCCTCCATTCTGTTGCAAACCAATTAAACCAGCTGTCAACACTATACTCCACAAAATGGGTCACATATGAATAATACCCAGTTAAGCAAATTTACTAAAATAGTTTATACAAGAATAATAACATGCTGTATCATAACTGACAGGCTGATAGCCAACTGGTTAGGACATCAGAATTTAATTGAAAAGTCCAAGTTTAATCTTGCCTGGGCAGCACCTGGTGGATAAAGTGCAGAGACTTTTTCTTATTTTCCAGATCAACATGTGCAAGACCTGCTGGTGCCTCAACCCTATTTATGCACGTGGCTTGCAGAACACAAAGACGAACACTGAGGATCCTGTGAGTGTTTGGTGGTTTATGGAAACACAAAAATAACCCAGCACACACACCAACTGATGACAAAATATTTCAACTGTACAGCACCATAATGCCTGCATCATATGGGCAAAACAGCATGCATGGACATATCCAAGAAAACAAAGTGTCCGGGCAAAAATGACCAACTTATTCAAGTGATTCTTACCTCAATAACATACCAATCTAGCCAACTGCAGACTTTGTTTTCATAAAACACTTCTGAACCACAATTGCAATTATCACAGTTGGGAAAGAATCACAATTGCATATATCACAGTTGGAAGTTTGCCACACATGGGAGCTTTCAAAGTGACGAATCTTACACCAACACAGTAATTTTTAATTTTTTTTCTAGACTGCCTCGACCACTATTACAGGAAACATGTTAGCTCAGGAAGTGACTGATGAACAAGTAACAGGAAAACACAACAGCGTCAGGTAAAACTATTGTGCATCCTTGCCATATCACAAACACACACACGGCAACAATGAGAATGTCACTTGTCTGTGCAGCCAGCGTTTCGAGCAAATAGACCGTGATATCTGATAAGGACACTGTCACTCATCTACTTCATGTACTACATTAACAGCTAACACTGCATGAAGCAACACAAAGTAGCATTTAGCCCAAAAGAGAATTAAAAGCTTGGTAACCTGAGTTCTAATCCCAACCAGAACACACGAATTATTATGTCCTTGTCTCTGATCTGTTCTTACTCAAAGCTGACTTTTCTAAGAGACTGAGCAGAAAGTCTGGGACCACAGCGGGCCAGCATGCGACTGAACAGACAGGAACAACACTGTGTTACACATGATGGCTGACCAAAACAACAGATGTCTGCACATACTGCCAGCTGACACCAGAATACATTATTTATAATCTGCTTAGAATACAACCGTGCCAAGCAGACTCACACGTATTCCCCAACCACAGCATCATCTGGCATAATCCTCCCTTCTGCCTCATCAATCACCATATTATGGTCAGAGTGGCCAGAATCTTCCAGTATATTTAGACTATAGCCTGTTGGTATTGAACAAAAGCCTTTCATAATTAAAAAGAGAAAAGCAACAACAACAACAAAACAACCTTTCCTGCATGTGTTGTTCTTGCTATGTTGTTTGTTTGCTTGTTTGGATGCTGGCTGGCTGGTTGGTGTGTGGGTTGGTTAGATTGTTGGTTGTTTTTCCTCCCCCCCAAAATGACTGGCATGTGCTGGGTAAACAAAAAAATTCACTGGCAATAACTCACTTGATGGCAATAACTCACTTGATCCAAAAGCAATCGGTACAGTGTCAGGCCCCATTCTCTAGTCATTTATGTATAATGGTGATTTCCAATATATTCTGATATTACAGGAACATGCTGTTCCCCCATTCTCAAAAGAAGAATGATACAAAAACAAGAAGAAAGTTGAGTAGATTTTGAATAAAAAGAAATTTAGTTTAATTCAAAATGTCAAGACTTTATACAGACAAAAATAATTTAAAACATTCACAGGTGTTAATGGCTGGATGTTATCAAAACTGTGTCACAGATCCTTTGCCATGAATGACCCATACATACCAGCTGAAGTGCCCCCCCCCCCCCCACACACACAGACACATAAACAGAAAGAAAGAAACCACAGCTACAGTGACAGCATAATGACTCTGCAAGCAGAATAGTTAACAGTTCCACTTCTACAGTCAAACATGGCCAATATCTCAGCTAATTCTGAATTTCTGTCTATAGTCATACAGGATTCTGATTCCGTTCTATCAGGTAAGACAAAGAGAATAGATCCAGGCATGTTTTTGAATTAACCTTTGACTCTTGCACCCTGTCCACCAGTATCCTGCATTGTCAACTGTGCTAGTAAAGCAAAAACTGAATCCTTTGACTCCCACACCCTATCCACCAGCTTCCTGCAGGAAGCTGGTGGATAGGGTGAGGGAGTCAAAGGTGAAGGTTTTGCAGTTGGTGGATAGGGTTTGGGAATGAAGGGTTAAACATCCTCGGACAGTAAAAAACCGTCCTACATCTCTAATCCTCTCCTCCCTCTCACCATCCTCCATTCTACAGTGAGTGGGGGCCACAAGTTAGCCAACAGTTTTCACAATGAAAGAATCAATATGGATGATAGCATGTGATGTGGAGGACAGATGTTTCAGCATGTGATGTCGAGGACAGATGTTTTGAAGTTTGAATTCAGAGTGTAGAAATCAACAAAGTAGGATCACATGCCTGACAGGCTGAGTGTGCACTAGCTCTTCATCTTGTGTGTGTGCGCTCGTGTGTGTGTGTGTGTGTGTGGTTGTGTGTGTGTGTGTGTGTGTGTGTGTGTGTGTGTGTGTGTGTGTGTGTGTGTGTGTGTGTGCTCGTGTGTGTGTGTGTGTGTGTGTGTGTGTGTGTGTGTGTGTGTGTGTGTGTGTGTGTGTGTGTGTGTGTGTGTGTGTGTGTGTGTGTGTGTGTGTGGTGTGTGTGTGGTGTGTGTGGTGTAGGCGAAATAGAGGATGACAACTTAGGTCAAGAACAAGTGTCTAAAGAGCTACACTGTTCCGGCTCCTCATCCACTCTGCACATGTGTGTGCGCGTGCATGCGTAACTACATGCTTGATGAAAACGTCTTCATCTATCTTATTTTCATCTCCTTTACGTTTTGTGACTGATGGTTCTCAATACATTAATTTTGTGTTTTGTTATATGTTTAAAACTGACTAATGTTCTGTTACTGTACAGTGCAACAAGCATGTTTTTTTTACATGGATCATATAAATGAAATTATTAATCAATATTACAGTAACACACAATTCCAACTCTGAATCTCCTTGAAGAGACTGCATTGTTATTGCTGTCACTGTTGTTATTGTTTTTGCAGGTTTGTGTCGTTGCAACCTCATCAAGAAACACATGCTAGTTTGTTGGTTTGATTTGTGTTTGTTTTTGCTTAGTTCTGTTTAGTTGGCTGATTTGTTGGTTGACTGACTGGCTGGTTGACTGGTTTTCCAGAAGAAGGAGGACTGTTTGCCATTTTTTAATTAACTAGTTTATTTATGTTTGTGCTTGCAGTCTTTTTAAAATTTTTTTTTTTATCTCATCTTCCACTGTTTTCCAGAAGGAAGAGGAACTACTTGCTCTTTTTACTAGTTTATTTTGTTTCTGCTTGCCAGTCTTTTTTTCTTTCATCCCATCTTCCACTTTTCCCATTCTTTTTTTTCAAAGGGGGGGGGGGGGGGGGGGGGGGGGCATGAAGAAGGGTTTAGTTTTATTTCTCCTGCATATTGGTTGCATCACCCTGGCACTGGTCTTCTGGCTCACCTACAAATTGAAAGTGTAGGTAATTGCAATCCAGACTGTCACAGGCCTTGAGGAGCTGATAATTATCAGACTGCCATAAGGCCACCCTCCAGACAAACCCTTTACACTACTGCCAAGTCAATTCTCCCTTAGGTACGAGACACAGCAGTTGTTTCTGTTCTGATCCAACATACGGAGAACAATCCCTTACCTTGCTTCTACTGAGGACATACACTGAGCCACAGATCTAAACTCGATGGCCTTTTTTTTTTTTTAACGCCGTTTGTTCATCTATTCAGTGTAAAAGTTTTGTTGCAAAAAATCATTCTATATCACTCCCTTCAATGCTGATAGCTCAATGAACTCCCATCTTGTCTTAAACTTTGTGGAGTAGAAAATTATATGTGCATTTTCAATAGTTTTCAACTGTTGTAGTTCATTCACACCACATATTCATCCGCTTATCTGAAAACGCAAATCACTTCAAACTCAACTTATTTATGTATCCAAGTCTGTTATGCAGAAAGTTTTGTGGCATAACTGTAAAAAATTTTTTTTAAAAAGGTAGATAATCCTGTGATGATTCAAATTCAAAACTGAGCTGAAGAAAGAACAAGAATGTCTGAAAACTGCCACAAGCATGAATCTAAGGAGGCAAAATGTGTTCTATGGCAGCTGTGAAGCAAAACAGCACAGAACACCAGAAATACTAAGGGCAGTTCACTATAGAAACAAGATAAAGGTCAAATGAGCAGCCAAGAACACAGCTAAAGCATGGTCACACCACAAGTTAAAAAAACTGCCTAAAGTTTGCGGCCAAGGATGTGGACAGGTAATGGAGGTGATGGCAATAACGGCAAGGATAACAATGAAAAAGAATGAGGAAACTGATGAAGCAATCAAACAAACAAAATTAAGACACTAATAAAAACAAACAAATAGCTCAGTGAAGAGGACTTCCAGTCCTGTCAGTGTTGAACAGTGTGAAGGATGAGCGGGGGTAGACTCACTGAGGAAACAAATATACCTTATGCCGAGCCCATTCTTCGTGCAGAGTTTGGTTGCTACTGGACAGACCGGTGTCGATACCGGAGTCTTTAACGTGAGGCTGTTCGGAACTGCCCCCACTCTCTGTCTCCACACTAGTGCCACGCCCAGTGTCATACAGCAACACCTTCTCACAGTGATCCCCTTTGGTACCTGACCCCCCGCGACCTAGCTCCCCTACAACAACAAAATCAAAAAAGCACAAAAAATAAGTTGATAAGTAACTACTACTCAAGGAAAAAAAAAAACAGAACTAAATAGGAGGAAATAAAAGAAACCAAAATAAACATCAACAGCACAGGCTGAGATGTGCGCTACTAACTGCTGAAAACAGTTAATGAAATAACCAAAGTGAAACATATAAATGATGGAAAATAATATACACAGAAAACTGAATAGAAGACAAATAAAAAGTGCCCGATATTCCTGCTCCCATGAAGTGAAACGAAGTCGTGTTGTGAGTTCCAGGTGTGCGTTTGTTCAGCAAAAGTACAGTCAAAAGATACTACCAGCACCCAGTTAAAGAAATTAAAAGAAATGACTGGATCTAAGAAGTGCATGAGTGCTTACAAACAGAAGGGCCTCAATGAGAGAAAGAAATACTTACCAACACCGACAATCTACCTTTCAGCTACTGTATAATGCAAAGTCCTTTATCAGAGCAAAGATGACTTTCAACCAGCACCAAAGAGTTATTAGAAGAAGGTGGAAAAAGCTGCAGCTGCAGTACCCAGAAACAACTTCAGACAGCATATTATTCACTGAAACAGATTCTTGTCACCACTAAGTATTCTGTACTTGCCACATAAACCAAGTAATATAGTGCTTACCCTGCATATACTTTCGGAGAACAAGGTACAATACCAACAGAAAACATACTGTCACAGCGGAACAAGGTACAATACAAATAGGAAACATACTGTCACAGTCACAAGTCTTTCTCACCCAAAACATAAAAAAACCCATGCCAAATATTCACATAAGAAAAATTAATCCTCTCTCTCTCTCTCTCTCTCTCTCTCTCTCAAGCATACATGTAAATACACATACAATGAGCACTGCTGCTCCTGTTTTCCAAGATGCCCACATGCCAACTGCCATCAATATATTATATTTCAGATCTCTAAAGAAACTCACCCAACTACCTCAGTTTTAATCCACTATTCATTCATTTTCACTGTTTCCACATGAAAACAGAACTTGAATGCTGGGGGTGGCAGTCATATTTCATCGAGGGAATTAATAAGGATCACAACAAGAATAAAAGACTTTCCATAACAGTTCCCATCTCACTGTATACATGAAATCCTGCCATAGATGTGGGGTTTCACAATTTTCAAACCATTTTACTTCATGACTTTTCTATAAAAGTAAGAACAATCAAATGGACTGGGAGACCATGACACGAACAACATGTATCTATTTCTGTTCCAGACCTAGAGATGGTGTGCTGCATTATGGAAATGACTACCCTCTAGTCACAAGCAATTGATCAATTAGCAGCTCCAATGGCTGCCAGAAACAGCCACTGGTGAAGAAATTTCCCATTGGGACATTTATGGGGTGAGCCAGCCTAGGCTGGTTTTGGTCACTGTCATACATCTGAAAATGGCTGATGAAACTAACATGTATCAATAACAGGATCTTGGATACTGATGCTGCATTATGCTAATTGATATTTTATTCCAGGATAAATGCTGTGACAAGCAGATGTGTGTGTATGTGTCTCTTGTGGGTGACGGTTCACATCCACGTTTAATTACTGCCGTTTACATTCTATGAGTGGAGAAAAAAATATTTAATAAGTATCTCAAAAATTGTTCTAAGTTGGGACTTGGCAACTGAACTATGTTGCATACAATGGACTTGTGGAATCCACATTTTGCACTTCTGTACCACAATATGTACTTCCACTTCTGACCACTTATCATGGTGCATACTGTAATCATTGCTGTATGTATACACTTATGACCATAGGCATAAGTGTATGTATGGTTAAACACTGTTAGTATATATATCAACTGTGTATGTGTATTAGTGTGTGTATTCTGATGAGAATGTGCATGTACAGTATGTCTGTGCTTCTGTATGTATTAGTCTATTTCACGCTGTTTCTTCTTGTTAATGTACAGTGAGTGTAAATGAGAATGTAGCAGTGCAATATAAGAATTAGATATCTATCAATCAATCAATATTATATATATATATCATGACCTAGAAACCAAGCCAGTATCATACAATCTTTGGCATTCATGAGTCCAACTCCAAGTATTACTACTAAAATTATACATCCAGGTTTGTTTATTTCATTCTGCAATGGTGATGCTGATATCCACACAAAGTCAGTATAACCCACATAATTTTTAAAAAAAATCATGGGGCTTGACCATTTTCATTTATTGTTTTATACTAATTACGCAGATAACTCTCCAGAAGATCAAAGTTGTCTGATTAAAAACAGATGAGAAAATTCAAACTGAAATTCTCACTTCTCATCTGAAAGTCCAGATTTTGTGCTTCTCAAGGTCACAGTGATCTTGAATAAGCTTCAGCTAAAATACAACTATGCATTAAGAGAGGGCAGTGAAGATTGTTGTAACAGTGAAATAAACAAAAACAAATTAGAATATTGAAGAAGTTTCTGAGAAAGTGCTGTTCACATACCTTCCAAAAATTGCTGAAACTGACAAGACATGTTTTTATATATGTCAATATACTATATTACTAGTATGCTTCCTCTTTTTTGGTTTGTGTGACCTTGACCATAGCGCTTTCCCTTCCACACTGATGATCTTGTGACTCTTCAAAAGCCCACACCCTTGACCAAAATTTGATAAAATCCATCAAGAAACAGCAGAGCAAATCTTGCTGACCACTATGGCTATATCAAGGCTCACAGTAACATCGCATTAAAACATCTCCAAGTTTAATTAAAAAGACAAAAGTTGAAAACCATGCAAATGATTAGCCTTTCCAGTTTAAAATAATTTAGAAATCTTTCCCAGACATATGATCATACAAGATGAAATCTACTGATCTCCTGTTAAAACTTGAAAAGTATATCTGGAGGAACACCTCTGAGAAGGTTCTTTAACTAAGGAGTCTGCTCACAGTGTTTTGTCTCACATCACGTAAGTTCGAACGTTCAGTAAGAACTTTTTACTCCAGCTCATCAGATGGAAAGCATCATGTACTTTTTTGTTTTGTAAACGGTATGATAGGGTGCGGGATGTGTGACCAGTGTGTAATCTGCAAAACACTCTCTTTCCTATGGTTCCTAAGAAAGAGGGCAGGTTTAAAAAAAGTTGTCTGTCTGGTTGTTCCAATCCTCTTGCCCGAAATTCCTAATGCAAGTTTGTACTTTGGATTTCACATCTGTGTAAGGAATGAAGGACTTAGACATGTTTTTCGTTGTGGCATACTTGGCAAGCTACGTCACTGCTTCAAATATCAGTATGGCCAGGAATCCAGGCAAAAACAATCTTGTAACCATCAGTTTAAAGAAAGGAAAAGAGATCAAAGAATTTCAGAAGCACTGGGTGGCTGAAGTTGTAGCCAGCAATTGTTTCCAGCAGACAGGGAGTCTAAAAAGTTGATAAAGACAGTTCAGTCTTTATGCTTGTATTGGGACATTTTTTCAGCACCAAGACCAGAACTGTCATTTTTGTTAACAGACAGACATATACATATCCCTTCAGGTATATTGAGAAAAACAAAAGACATTTGAGAGTATCTGGTACTACCACTATTGTACTATTAAGTAATTACTATTTACTACTCTTAGTACTGGGACAGCATTAGAACAACTGCCCAGCATGCCTGTCTCAAAGGTGTTGTGATGTCACATCTTGCTCTTTTAACTCTTTGACTCCTGCACCCTATCCACCAACTGCAAGAATTTAACCCTTAGACTCCTGCAGGAAGCTGATGGATAGGGTGAAGAGGTCTAATGGTTAAGCTTTTGCTTTGCTAGCATGTGTGGCAATACAGGATGCTGGTGAACAGGGTGCGGGAGTCAGTCTAAACAGAACTAAGCAAGTCTGAAATTTTCTGTGTGTGTGTGTGTGTGTGTGTGTGTGTGTGTGTGTGTGTGTGTGTGTGTGTGTGTGTGGTGTGTGGTGGTGGTGTGTGTGTGTGTGTGTGTGTGTGGCGCGGTATGTGCGTGCATGTGTGCGTGCTCTGTGTGTGTGTGTGTGTGTGTGTGTGTGTATGCTTCTATGAGTTTTTATTTTATATGGGTTGTTATATGTTATCAATATCAGTTGTTGATTTAGTACATCTTAACCCTATTATATACACTATAGTCTTCATTTTCCTGGAAAATCCTGAAATGCTCAAAACACTGTGTGTGTGTGTGCATATGTGCGTGTGTACTGCGCACATGCGCTCCGGTGAGTGTGTGTGTGTGTGTTGGGATGTGTGTGTGTGTATACATGCGTGCACGTCTGATCACCTCTGCATTTAAGTGCATGTGTGCATGTTTCTCTCTCTCTCTCTCTCTCTCTCTCTCTCTCTGTGCCCAATCATCTGCCTTGACCCCACAGTACTAATGGAGTAATTCCAGCTCCTCAACACACAGATCATGTAGCTGAAGTCCCAGTGCCGGAAATCCCAGGGCAGCCAGCAATATCAGGCTGCCATGGGATCATCCACCAGAGAAACTGGCGGACTTCAATAGCCCTTTTTCTGATCCAACTTACTAAGGACAGTGCCTGATAAACCCTTACAGAGGACACTGCCTAATAAACCTCCTACTAAGAACAGTAATCACTCAGTCACAGAGACAGATCAAGAGAGATGCTTCCCATAAGAAGGCCACCACCATGGCCCTCCAACGACAGTCTCCCCATGAATCGCTCACATCAAAAACACCAGCCTGAAGTTACCTAAGGCAATGAAGTGGAAGAGAAAGCTGAAACTTCGAGTTCACCACCAAATCAGGGCAAGATGGGCCAAAGAATCTGGGTCAATTTTCAGGATGTTATGATCAATGATGATTTCATTACTATGGGAACAATGATCATGATGTTAAGGAGTTTCCTCCTGAGCTGAGACAGTATGACAGAGCTATACTCTTGAATTAAGCTTACTTTCATGATATTTTAGTGTCAACCAGCCCCAAGACATACAGATACTTGCAGTGGTAGTCAAAAAATTTGAACAATACCCTCAATGATCATCTGTAAAAGGAATGAGACTCGGCTATGTGATCCCCATTTTCCATCGAGCCCATTGCATGCTCAACTCTTGGCAGGAGTCAAGACTGAAAAATCTCACGTAACATTTTCTGACTGACTGAAGTTCAAGCCCACAACTTCCCTGTCAGCAATTTGTTATGCTAACCACTCTGCCAAGTTGATTCATGTATTTATTATTTTTATCGGTATAAACAATCAGGTCTGTGTCTGTGCATTGAAATGGACATGTATGCAGAAATATGTGCAAATGTGTCTGCCCACACTGTAGCTAAAGAACATTACTGAGGAGATGGATCATGAAAGAGTGAGTGTCATGACAATCTGTTCTGTATCCTAAGCATCCTAAACTCTAGAAACAGACTGGGGTGGGTGGGAGTGCTAAAAAATAATTTTAAAAAAAGGTCAAAGAAGTATTTATAGAGAAGGAGGAGGAAAAGGGATGGAACAGGGTGGAGTGAGGAAGATCTTTACTAAATCTTAGAGTAAGGTAGACAATGAAAGGCAATGAGCAAGGGGCGGGGAAGGAAGGGACATGGAGTTGGGATGCTGATGAACAAGGTGAGCAACTCACCGACAAAAACTTTTTAATTTTGGCAGCAAGAATCTCGTCCTTTTTCCACTGCTCGGTGGAGTCATATTGTCCACCTCGCTTATAGTCGCCACTCTTTTGAATGGAAATGGCTGACAAGAGCAGAACAACAGGACCATTTCAACTCCAAGCATAATACGCTGCCACTTTGCATACATAATTCACACGAAATAAATCAATGTCATTTGACATAAAATGTGTACGTTCAAGAAAAGAAACTGTTTTGAAGACGATGCATGTACACAAAAATACAGATACTGTTCTGAAGACAACAGACAAGAGTTTCAAACCATCACCAACATGCTGTACTTGAGGAAAAGAAATGATGAGTGCAAAACTGCAATACACTGATACAAACAACCCACAGAGCTCCCATTTAAGCACAGATGGCCTTTGCCTAGCATTTTAATTTTGAAGATTAAAGAAGTGTATAATGTTCAATCATGCTATTCTGTATTCAATTAAATATTTCATATGAAATCAGTATCTTGTGTCACTGTGCAAAGAAACACACATTTGACATTCTTTGCTGGTGTCAAAACAGACCTGGAATCAGAAACTGACGAAATGAAGCAAAATTTTCCAGCTGATTCTTCCTATCACAGTATCAATGAGAAATTTCTGACTTCATGTACTATAGTTTTCTCTCATCTGAATCTCTTATTTAAGTAGTTCTGGAATCTCTCACTATTTCTACTCAAAGAACTCCTATAGCATCAATGGGAGCCCTGCAGCTTCTAGAATGTTTTCTACTTCAAGATAAATGAAATAAACAGGCGCACGTTACAACACAGTACTGCAACAGATAATATATATATATATATATATATATATATATATATATATATATATATATATATATATATATATATATATATATATATATATAATAAATATATATAAAACCCTGCAAATATCATATGGTATTACTGACTAAAATAATATGTTATTTGCAAATTATGGACAAATTCATGCAAAACAACTTGTAAGAAAAAGTAAGAAAACAACAGTTTTCTCTACCTTAATATCACACACACACACACACACACACACACACACACACACACACACACACAACACACACACACACATGCACGCACACACGCACGCACGCACGCACGCACGCAAACAATCACATGCATGCGCAAACACATATATATACAAACACAGAACAAACTAACAATAGGACAACTGTCCATACAACAAACTCACCACCGCTGGAAAACTGATAAACTTGAATATTTTGAACTGACCACCAAACAACTGACCACTGACAGAACATTGAAAGGACTAGTTATCATTATAATTTTTTTTTAAAAAGAAGAAGAAGAATGTAACAAAATGTGATAAATGGGATTTTGAACATGTTTTGTGACTGAGATTGTACTTTTCCATAAGAATGCCCATGTATGCACACACACACACACACACACACACACACACACACACACACACACACACACACACACACACACACACACACACACATGTATTTCCTTGTCACTCCAAGGCTCAGTGATCAACTTATTTTTGGTGGGCATATGTCCAATGGACAATTCTCTATCCCCTCTCCCAACTCACCACATTCACACACACACACAGTGACACATACAACAATGATAAAGTACTCATGAATAAATTGTTTACATAGGTCTGTAAGTAAACATATAATCTTTATGCAGCTAAATTACAAAAAGCATCTAAAATTATACAACACAAGCCAACTAAACACATCACACACACACACACACACACACACACACACACACACACACACACACACACATTCTGACCACATTACACAGATCACTAGTTAGACAAATTAGATCTAAGCATGCAGTAAATTGTACCAAAGCAATCTGCCATTATTTGTTACACTATACATTAAAACAACAGTTTCACTTTTTAACTTTTTCTCCTCCATCCTTCCTGCCTTAACCATTTGACTCCTGCACCCTGTCCATCAGCATACTACATTGTTAACCATGCTAGCAAAACAAAAACTTAACCCTTTGACACCCTCACCCTATCCAGCTTCCTGCTGGAAGCTGGTGGATAGGGCGAGGGGTTCAAAGGGCTAAGTTTTTGCATTTGGTAGATGGAGTGCGGGAGTCAAAGGATTATCTCACACACACACACACACACACACACACACACACACACACACACACACACACACACACAAAATACTGAATGTTACTGTTAGAGAAAAGTAAACAACTGTAATGAGCAGAGAATCTAATTGGGACTTCAGGTCAGCACCCTTCATCCCCACTACCACTTTAGTGCTACACTAGTACTAGTACTACTACACAACAGGCTTTATTAAAAATTCAGGGTATTGTTCTTTGATGATTCTTCAATAAGTCATGCAACCTACAATCTTCACAACAGTTTTGACTGAAAAAAAAATTATATTCTAATAACCAAAATACCATTTTACAATGTGCTATTACTGAACATGAAGTTTTTAACTAAAGATAGTGAAGCTGACAATTACCAAATAAAATTTGATGGCCTTGCCAATGCTCAGACTATACTTAATGACAATATGCATATATGTGCATGTCAGCAATAATGGATTACACACTTGTACACCTTAGTAACACTAACACTGTAATAATAATATCAGTATGGTTGTATGTGTATTATTATTGTACATCTGATCTCATGATCACTGATTATTATTCCACAATGGCTATATATTTGTGATATAGTACTGACTACTATGAAACCTTTACCTTATCAAAACATACCACTGAAAAACAAAACTGAAGCTACCAGACCACCTATTTACAATATCAAACAGATAGACAGGCAGAGGAAAAGATGTCAATCCAAATTTGACCTTGTAAAAACTATGAATCAATAATGTGTTTATTTTGAGCACTGATGACAGTGATGTACTAGTTATGACTCATGCTGTCATCTACACTAAGTTACAGTAGCCACAAAAAGTCAGATGTATGAAAAAATACCCTGTTTGTTTACACTGACAAATCTTCCATAAGTAAATCATATATGAACAAACATGTGCACAAAACATTACAGCTTCCATTAGAATTAGATTAAAAATCATACTGCCTAAAACTAATCAAATTCTTCTGCATGAAAAGAAAATATCCAGTAGCTCCACGGACATTTTCACAATGCTATGTTTTACTGTAAGCCTGTGCTCTTATATAACTATGGGCTAAAGCAGGAAACAAACATCATGAAATGCTATCCAATGTTCTAATCCATGTGAGGTTATTTAAATCTCTAGTAGTAAATTTTACACAACAAAACCCAAAAATAATCCTTTTTTCCTTCAATTAAACAAATAAATTAAGAAGTACATCCTCCTTTTATTTCCTTATAAGTTACGTATATAAAACTAATAAAAGCAATTTTACCATCTTCTTCTCATTTTACATAGGCCTACTGAACAATATATATATTATAGAGACAATAAATCAAAATTTGTTCATCAACACAACACAACTAAATGCAGATATTCTGTAAAATAGCTTAAAACAAATACAGAAAGAATTTATCACTGTCTGACAATGAAATAGCAAAATAATGACCAAAATTATTAAGTATGCAACAGTTGTCATAAATTTGCATTTTATTTGATTTATATATCCAATTCATTTTGACAAAGACTTTTGATGACTTCTTGGTCACTCAAGATTTGTCAGAAACATTTTTTGAAACCTGAATACACTGCAGACACACTAAGCATGCTTCATACTAGGCAGTAACCAAAATGATGAACTCAAATACACCAAACACAACACAGACCTACCTTTCTCACTGACGCTCTCACTCTCTAGATCTTGCTCTTCACAACTGGAACACTCAGGTGTGGAGCGGACGTCATCATCAGAACTGCTCAAAGACTGCTGTCGCTGCTTCTTGCTGCGCTTGTGCTTGTGGGGTTTTGGGGGTGGGGGACGAACACAGTCTGAGGGGTCCGAGGACAAGGAATCATTACGCAGCATACTCTCCAGTTTCTTGCGATTGTTGCGTGAGGCCGAGTTGGCTGTGCGTGCAGAGTTGGGATCAAGGTGGCGACGGTCATGCATGCGCTGCATTTCACGAATGTCCTCAGCAGCTGGTTGGGTATCACTGGCATGTTCAATCAAAATACGGTGGGAATGTCTTGGCCCGTCACCTACCACCTCACTTTCTTTGTATCGGTCAGCTAGTTCCGAACCTGGTGAACGTCTGTCCTTCACGCTTCCCCCATGTCCTCCTCCCCCTACCCCAGCACTCCCCCCACTTCCTGCTGTACGTTCTACTCCTCTGTGTTGACGGTTGCTCCCTCGGCGCTCCACATGCCCCTCATTCATTTCCAGAGTGTCTGTCAGTCGTTCTCGTGAGCTGCGATATTCCTTTTCTGAACGATACTCTTTATCAGAACGATATTCCTTATCAGTGTACTCCCCACGATAGTCTTTATCAGAGTAGTCTCGTCGACCATTGGTGGGAGTCTGCCTGTAGCGCTCAGAAGCAGTGTCTTTACTACGGCGCTCCCTTGACCATCGACCATCATGATCACGTTCATCACCATGAGCTGAGTCCCGACCCTCTCTGTCACGACAAAACATCATGTCATTCAACAACAACAAACACCTGTTTTGCACTATTCAAGTTGACAACATTTTAAGTTGTCATCAAATATACACTAATACAGTGAATAATTTAAACTTTTTCAAGATTATTCCAGAACATAATTATACATGATCAATCAGTTTTGCTTAGTATACCTATGTCAGAAGAATAATTTATCTGCTAGCAGAAGTTCAGAACCTTAATCAATGATTGTATAATACTATTATTAGTCAATTATCAAAGCATTCCTGGACATTCCAATAGTGGACCACGTGGATGACGATAAATTCTCAATGGATGAGAAGGCATAAGGATGGATAAAGTTGGAACCCTCAAAGTTAGAACCCACTGCTGCTTGAACTGTATGTAGGTGTTTTCAGGAGAAGAAAGGGTAAGCAATAAACACAAATTCTGAAGAAGAGCTTCTATCGATGATCACACCCTTCAAATGGCAAATGAATTCATCTACCTACAACCGAGTCTTCAGGATCAACAGTTTCCAGCAACCTGTCTCTCAACCCAGAGCTCAACAGGTTAACAGTACAGCCGATACTGCCTTGGCCAAACTGTTCAAGACAGTGTTAGAAAATAATAAGCTCTCCACAGCCACCAAGATTAGAAAATGTAGATACTTCATCAAGTTCATGCGAGTATTTGATTTTATGGCAGCAAGAGCTGGACAACTTACAAACGCTGAGAGCACTGCCTCAACAGCTTCCACACCTGCTGTGCTTATGTCAAATCCTGTGCATTTTCTGGAAAGACTATGTGCCAAACACTTATTATCTCTACACAGAGCAACGACTGCACTGGACTGGCTATGTCTGTCACATGCTGGACATCAGCATCCCAAAAGATATCATTACAGAGAGGTTGCTGCAGGATCGAGGCTTACAGGGTACCCACTGCTGCAATAGAGGGATATCTGCTATCATCCACTATGTCCACTGATATCAGTGAGTATGCTTGGGAAGAGATGGTTACAAATGGCTGTGTCTAGCTACAAGCTGTACATGCAAGTTGTGCCAATGACCACCCAGTCACAGCCACCAGTCTTCATGTGTGGCAGCTGTGCCAAGGAATGCCATTCAATCTGCTTGTTCAGCACATTATAATGAATGCCATTCAATCTGCTTGTTCAGCACATTCAACAGAGTCCTCAACCTGACACATTCACTACCTAATCAGGCAGACGGAACCATCGTAATATACTACAATAAAATCAAATGAATTGTTCATCAGTCGATCAGGTCCTCTTTCAAATCAGAACAGAACTAAAATTTCTGAAACTGAATTTCATCCAAACATCTATGCCAAGAGACAGCCACAGAAAAGCATTCAAAGAGACAGCCAAAGAAAAACAGACAGCCTGATAGATAAACACTAAACAGGCACACATTTCAGCAAAAAATGAGGCAGATGTTAACAGACTGAGTCAGACAAAAAATGAGAGACAGAGAACTGCTGGCACAGACAGACAGAAAGAAGGCATAAACTATCTTCAAATGGATTGATTCCCAGACCTTCAGGCCTAGCTGCATATTTATGCTGTACATCAGGAAACGGATACTATTTTCACAAGATTCATCAGGCAAATGAGAATGTTGATGAGACTGCTATGGAGATTTTCCACTTTTGATACATGGCATGGCCATGCTCTAAACTTTCTTGAATTATGATCAAAATCAACACAATGAAAGATAATAAAACAACAACAACTAAATAAACAACACACACATTGTGACACACACACACACACACACACACCAGAGACAAGACTTCCATGGTACTGGTCAAGAAATATGAGTAACAACCTAAAAGATGGATCCATGAAATGGATAACCATTGACTGTACAGTCTCAGTCTTTCCAGTTGATTCACACGTTTCTGGACTGATGAAGATTCAAACCCAGAACCACCCTCTATAGGTAACAGTCCAATTATGCAAACCAGTTTGCCAAGACAACTCACAGCTGTTCAACAGCTACAAACTTAATAATATCAAATTACAGAATTTTACCTTTCAGGCAAATCCACAAGTTACAAATGAACATTATGCTTATGTTTACATCAAATAAAGTTGAATGGCAAGGTTTCTTACCCAAATACATATTTACTCATGTGTGTCTGATACCGTTAGTGTTATGCCAATGTCTACAGGAGAAACTCAGAACTGATTCATTCTGAATTAAAATGTACAACAAAAACAAAAAGAAAACAAAACTCCTCTGGTCAATGTTACATAACAATCTTCTCTGGTTAGTGTTACATAACAACAAGGAGGTTTCTTTTCATGGTGCATAAGCCAAATCACTATCTCTCTTAAATTCACCAACATGATACAGAATACTAAAAAGGTCTTGAGTTAAAGAATTATAAAAATGTATGTCAGCATCCATTCTCAACTACTATAACATTTCATCCTTAATTGTGAAGGCCTTTTTGATAAAAATTAAGCAGAAAAAAGAAATGTCACATTATCATGTTGGCACTTCCAAATATCTTGTATCATGTTGACGGACAGACGAATTTACTGCATCACATCGTTTGAGGGTTGATTTCTTCATTCTATGATGTGATTATAATATAGGACATTGGTGAGGTCAACTTATACTTGAAAGTTGTTTGTGTTTTCATCTGTTTTCATTTTCTTTCAACATTGCAGAATGAGATACTTCATGACAAATGTAGCTTATATTGTTCCAGTGACAAACTGATGAGATGGAAACTCAATATGCTACAAGTGACTTCAAGATCTTGCTGATACATGAGGCTTATGTTGCCATATTCCTTCTGCTTCTCCATTAAACAGTACTAGTGGCATCACATTAAATTATGTGTGTGATGAAACCGGAATTCAGTGGCTCACCACCATCTTTCAAAAAGCTTGGGAGGAGAGCAAAGTACCAGAAGACTGGCAAAATGCAATAGTGGTGCCAATATGGAAGAAGAAGGGCAGCAAGAAAGACTGCAGTACCTACAGAGGCATATCACTACTCACTAACTCAGCCATGTGGGGAAAATGTACGCAAAGATCCTGGAGCAGCGCACTCGAGCGAAAACAGAACATCTCCTCAGTGACGCCCAATTTGGCTTCAGAAAAGGAAGAGAGTGCACCGATGCAATCTTTGCACTCCGACAACTGTGCGAGAGGGCGATCGAATATGACCGAGATCTCCATCTTGTATTCGTTGATCAAGAAAAGGCCTTTGATCGAGTCAACAGAGACAAGCTATGGAAGGTCCTCGAGCAGTATGACGTCAAGGGCCAGCTGCTAGACAACATTTGGGCCATCTACGCCAACAGCAGGAGTGCAGTCCGCACCGCCAGTGGAACATCTGACTGGTTCCCAGTGACATCGGGAGTAAGGCAGGGCTGTAATCTCTCCCCTCTTCTCTTCGTGATCTATATATATGGATCAGATCACGAAGGAGGCAAACCCAGACCCTGAGGCACTCAATGAACTCATGTTTGCAGACGACCAGGCAATGGTGAACAATGACAAGATACAGCTACAGGAGCACACAGACCAGCTCAATGAAAGCTGCGAGATATACGGAATGAAGATCAGCGTCAGCAAGACCGAGGTCATGACTGTCAGTAAGAGACCAAACAAACTGGATATCAACATCAACGGAACCCAGTTGAAGCAAGCCAGTGAATTTAAATACCTGGGCAGCATCTTCACTGAAAATGGCAAAATAGATAGAGAAATCAAGACAAGATGCCAGCAAGCCAACGCAGTCAGCTACCAACTTGCCCCTCTCCTGAAACACCCCAGCATTCACACCAGCACTAACTAGTAACTTACTAAGGCGAAACTCATCAATGCCATTTTTCTACCAACGCTGACATACCAGTGCCAGACATGGTCCCTAACTAAAGTCCTCGAGAGAAAACTGGTCACCTGTGAAATGAAATGCCTGAGGAAAGCAGTAAACAAGACAAGGCGGGACAAGATCAGAAATGAGGTGATACGAGACATGGTAGGAGCAACACCAATCCTACAACACATCGAACATATGAGGATCAAGTGTTCGACACCTCACACGTATGCCCCTATAAACCATCCAGCTCTTCGGGCATACAACACCAGATACTCTGGCTGGAGAGCCAGAGGAAGACCAAGACGACGATGGAGCGACTCCGTGGCAGACACCCTCAGAGCTCACGAGATGTCCCTTCTCCAGGCCACCCGCCTTGCTGCTGACAGACGACTGTATCTCCCCACGATGCCCACCGGTACAAGCGGAAGGAAAAAGTAAAGTAAAGTAAGTGGCATCAGCGTATATGGAATCCATTCTGAGTGAGGAGACATATTTTAAGAAACTGAAACTGAAACTGTAACTAAGATATGCTTTAGAAACTGGATCTATTCACGTCACTGAAAATTATTATAAAGAAGTCAATGTTAATTCAAGCTTTCAGTTCTACTTACAAATTATGAATGATGTATCATTCTGCTGCTGTCATAGAATCAGTGGTCATGACAAATATGAAATGAAGTGATACAGTGAAATCATAAATTTTCATGCGTCTTAAAATAAAACTGCCAATCAATAGATGGTATTCCCCATTTTCCAGCACCACTGAACACGTTTTGTCTAGTTGTGAGTTTAGGAGTTTAGATTTTGTACAAGAGGGATACATCATAATCAGACAATAACAACTCCATAATTTTTTTGTGTTCCACCAAAATGTTAACAGATTCCTTCAGCTTGTACAAAACTATATGCACTGGCAAGGTCTTGTTAGTTGTATGAACATAGGGAATTAATCAGTACTACTGTAGTTGTGAACTTTATGAAACTTTGTTAGGTTAAGCTACTGGAGAAATCTGGTTAAGTTACTGGTAAATAAGACAGCCAAAAAATCTTTCTTTTAAAGCATCAAATGCTAAATGGGTTTTGCTATCTGGATGGTTCTGAATGGTACCTAAGTTTATTAGAGCATGCTGTATAGCCCAGGCTTTCCATCCTGGAGTCTGCACTTGTGTCAAGGGTGCCTCATCCTTAGCTCTTATTTCAAAGACCTAACCCGTATATTTAATAATATAACAGATTCATCCATAATCTGAAAATAGAAATGAAAGTTGAGTACACATATCAATGTATTCAAGCACATAATCCAAGGACATGCCCCTGGCGCTGACAATTCTATCCAAGGTATCATCAGAGGGTTAAAAAAGAAAAGAACCTGAATACAAATGTAAACATAACTAAGGACACTAAAACATACATAAAAACAGGCCTAAATTACCTAAAATTACTTCTGCACATCACATTTCCTTAGAGCCAAACATGCAGTCAATAAATGAAGCCAGGTATCAATCTTAAGAGAAAGCATGGAAGGCTTTACAGAAATCATATAGGTGAATGGACAAGCAAGACAAAAAATGACCAGAAGAGATGACAAAAAACAAAGAAACAAGGCAGAAACAAAGAGACAGAAAAGTGGAAATTTCTAGCACAGAATTTCCAGAATGTGGTCGCACAGAATTTCCAGAATGTGGAAATACTGTTTAGACTGAAAGAGCTCCCTGCGTCCCCATGGAGGGATCTTCACAGTTCAAGCCATCAAAAGTATACCAATATTTGAAAACATTATACTGAATAGGACTCACCTGTGTCTGTCTCTGCTTTCCTTATCCATTCGTCTGTCTTCAGACCTGTGACCTGCTGAGCCCTGCTCTCCACTGGTTTCACGTGATCGGGTCCCTTGGTGCCGATCACCACGTTCTCTATCTCGTTCATTGCGTTCCCTATCACTACGTTCCCCCCGTTCTCTGTCCCTATCACCACGTTCTCGGTCTCTCTCACTGCGCTCCCTTTCTCGATCACCACGTTCTCTGTCCAGTCGATCGGTGGGATCAACACGATCTCTGTGTCGAGATTCCGGGTGCTGCATTGCTGGGTAACGTTTGTCTGTTTCACTCAACCGACTTTCACTATGGAAGCGATGCTTGGCCGAGGTTCTCTCTCGACCCCGACCCCTCTCTTGTGCCTTCTCTCCTTCCACAGGGGCCTCTGCTGTTTGTCCGCTGGATGCCTGAGAAGCTCCTTCATGACCCCGTTGTGATGACACAGCATCAGACATGGAATACTGTCGCTTGAGTTCCCTCCCCTGCAGACTGGAAGCGCGGGCAAATGACCGCTGTCGGTCATAGTTTTCTTTCTCACTACCGCTGGCAGCATCACCAGCACCCCCCATCTTGGCTTTCTTTTCATTCGGCGGGCTTGCCTCCATGCCACTTCGGCCTGGAGGTCGTGTGCCCGGAGCAGCTCCCGTGGCAGCACTATCACTGACCTCCAGAACCACAGGGCGAGCCATACCACCGTGATACCAGGCCCCTGTTTTGGCCAGCAGCTCCTGTTTCTTGTTGCACAGGTGGCATGCCCAAACCATCTGTAATCACAAAATAAGATAATTTCAGTTTCATACCACAGACACTACACAATTCAAATGAGTCATCCATCATTAAAATAAAAAAAAAAAGAAATCAAAGAAGAAAAATCAACAAACAAGAAAGGGGAAAAAGACTATGGTTATTTAGAAAAGAAGAAACAACACCCAACATATTGTATCAGAAAACACACTGTCATAATGTTATGTGATAGTAGTCCAAATGTGACAAGAAAAGATCTATTTTTCACATTTAACCATGATTTTTACACATACACACACAAAATGTCCAGTTAAACATCAGAACAGAAATAATAAAGAGTACACAAAGCAAAACAGAAATCTGCATAAGCCTCCTGAATCCCTGGTTGGCTTTCTGGATCAACACACCCGTTCACCAAGTCATGTATTAATTAATCAGTCACGAAAGGCTATTCGGTAGTATTCTATATCCCAGAAACACCAATGTAATAAGCAGTATCAAAAGTATCCACATCTAACAGTAACAGGTAATGTATTGATTCAATGCTGAACCACATCTTTGATGAAAGCAACAGAACTGATAAATCAAAACCAACCTGTTCCAACGGGTACCAGCTGGAGTTCACATTCTCATGACTAACTGAGCTTTCATCCAACAGTATGTTGTTAATCTTACCAGCAGTACTGATCACAACAGCCTCTTTCATCAGTAACACAGAAGACTATGCTTCTATAGAATATACATCAAATCCAAGTGACAAATATCAATTGAGTCTACACCTACAAAAATCCTTTATTTGTTTTTATCACAATATACTGAACCATTGAGTCATGAGTGTCACCAATATGTTTTACTTGTGTTTATAACAATATACTGACACACTCCGATATCTAGACGAGCATGTTTAACACCCAGTTGCATCTCATGACCTTCGTGGCAAATGGTCTACATGCCTGTTACTAGTATTAGTCCAGTCTCTTAAGTTTTACGTTATTATACTGCGAACGCTGCGCTCGTCAACAGAATGTGCGTCATCTGTTTTCGTAATAATACCTGAACATATGTTGATACCGTATGTCAGCAGTGTCCCCAGAGGAAAAACAATAAGCACACATACGCAGCAAAAAACTATTAACCTCCCTATCCAATGAAATCACCAGACAAATGACATTACTCATCTGACCTCAAATTCTGATATATCTAACTCCACAACGCATTTTCACACACTGTTCCCCACAATCAAATATGGAGACAGCAAGAGAGCTCAGATGTTGTGATGAGAACTCACCAAGTCTGAGTAACACATGTTACTCAGTAGGATTTGGGTCATATTCACAGCTGTCACCTCTCACATTGTATCACTATCAGGCTGCAAGATGCCGCTGTCCTTAGTTAACATTTCCCACAAAGTGATAAAGTGTTGGTTAAAACAGCAAACTTGCAGTGTAGGCTAAAAAAATCATCTGAGAACAAAAAGCTTATTACCTTGATACAAATGCTCTTTAAACAACAACAACAACAACAACAACAACAACAAACATATACACAAGGAAGAAAGTGGAAGACAATTTAGAAAGCATGATGACTGAACAATCCCAACAATAAACATTCCAACAACCTCTCTTTTTATACAAAATAATATTACAGAAAATTCGGATTTTACACTTGTCAAAGACACTGTGTCTTTGAAGAAGTATCTGACGAAAAAAAACCCACTTGATGTGAAGTGAGACAATGGTAGGCTGTCACAACAGTACATGAATATTGTCAGAAATTACTGAGATAGTGATGTTCACACATTTTCCTCAAAAAGTGCTAAATCTAGATACTTTTTTGTCTGTGTGATCTTGACAAACATCTAAGAGAAAAACTGAAAGAACTGCATTTCAAAATCCTTAGCACAATCACCTGTTTCCTACTAACCACTACAAAAAAGGTTAACTGTATAAGTTGCATCCACTCATCACAGGGGGGGGGGGGGGGGGGGGGAATGACCTACAGGTAAATCTAGTAATGATGACCCTTTTAAAAGTTACACTCACTGTATATATCTCTGTTATCTATCTATGCAAATTGACTGCCACCGTTATTCTAGTTGTGGTTGTTTATCAACTAGCACTACCACCGCTTCATCCACTAATGATCACTCTGATTTGCAGCACTAAACAATCATGCAACACTTTTAGATAAAAAAGCTCAAGTACACAAAATGCCAAATGATATATTATATCAAAAAATCAAACACAATCTAAAAAAAAAAAAAATCAATGAAAATGACAGAACATAAAAAGCAGCAAATACAATCAACAAAGGGGAAAAACTCATAATCAGTATGAAGAATATCAAGAAACATTCACAGTAATGATTTTTTGTAAAATGAATTTTATGATAATTAGAATAAACCAAGCACATGGACTGTCAGTGATCTCTGTCTCTCTCTCTCTCTCTCTCACACACACACACACACACACACATATCCCTACTTGATCTCCTCAGACATGTGCCCATCCAAGCACAAACTGATCCAATATTCACACCAGAAAAATCTGCATAGCTTCAGTGAATAAACAACTTTACACACATGCCCTCCTAGGCCTACACACAGCCAGCCATCTGATGGAGCAACCTGACCACAAGCCATTCCAACCAGACAGGATGGGTTAAAGCCCACATTGAGAAACTGTATCTTTGGAAAAAAAACATTCATAAATATAGCCTTTAACTCTTCCAGCAATGAATAGATACCTGAACCTTTTCAGAGTTGAGGAAAGTAAGGCTACATGGGTTGGAAGTATACACCATCTTCAATAAACCTGGACCGAGTCTGTACAACTACACTGCAGATCTCCATCATGTCTTCAACCTCCCAGCATCACCTCAAACAAACACATACTGAAATTCCTCCTGAAGATTTTACACAAACTACTGCTTCTGTCACATGCATAACCTCTCCTTGTCTCAAAGTGGCCACCTCCATCCACATGATTTCCTGCATGAATACCATAAAATAAAAGAATGAGAAAACTCATTGACGATTTTCAACAATTACCTCGTTTGTCTTCTCCGTAGCTTTGGGAGTTTTGAGGGCCACTCGGCGACCACATCGAGCGCAGGATTTCTTGTGGCAATAATAGCAGCTGTGCCCCACCCCATCTGCAAACTTAGTCTTGAGACAGATTTCACACACTGCCCCCTCATCATATTGCTGGCCAGTTTTGCGCTTCTCCTCAGTGGCCTTTAGAACAGTTTCTTGATACGTCATGAACTCATCTTGCATTTGCCTGAAACAAAGCAAAATTATGTAGCATGTTAGACTATATGAATAATTCTGTCCAATCTTGCATTTGCCCGAAACAAAGCAAAATTATGCAGCATGTTAAGACTACTTTAATAATTCTATCCAACTTCAAATGTACCTGAATTAAACAATGGTACAGTGTTTGCATAACAATACCATGTAATTAGACCTACTCCCTAGTCCTTACAGTACCCCAGCTCCAAACCATCACATTCACGATCGATGGTCCTATTGTTCTATTGTCAATCAAAATAGGAAGAGTTAAGGGCTGGGTTAATGTTAGGATTAAATGTCAAAAGTAGAAGTCCAGCCATACATTCATGCACAAAATCTGCAAAAGTAACTTAGCATGGGACACCTAAACTTAAAATTTCACCATTACTCTAATTATATGAATATGGTCAATCTGCAAATGCTTTACCAAAAAATCCCAGGTAGGCCTAGTGGTGGGCGTAAAAGGGAAAATATTCTCTTCTTCGTCTTCGTCTTAATTAAATTTTGGCAGAACGTTTGATTCTGTTCATGCACAGATAAGTACTTTACTGCTAACTTTTAGATCTATATCTAGTAGATCTTTACTATCATACTATGGTATGTCTGGTGTTGTGTCCGTCTCAGCCAAAAACTATTAAGGATTAAAACATCCACTCAGCTACTATGCTTTAAATACTCACGGAGACTTCCAAATGCAAAATTGTCTGACATATAATTAAATTAAAATATCTGTACAAATTCAACTGCTCAGACTTAGCAGTGTAAATCTAGTGATAATCAGAGGCCATTTGGATTGAAACTGTCGTCTGCATCCACTCAAAGACAAAACAGGGGAGATGATTTGACCGGGATTGTTTGGCCAGTTTGAGAACATGATCGGGTTCATCTACCCGCTTCAGCCCCGGTATAAACGGACGAAAAAGGTAAAAATGAAATATTAAAAAGTGCAGACAACATTCTCTTCCATTCATCGTCTGTTTTTCAAACTGAATATAAAAATTACGAAACACGTAAAAAAACAAAACAATCTCGTTATCTCCCTTATTTTTTTTTTATTTTTTTTTTTGGCGATCCCGCAAAAAATCTTTTAACCGAATATCCCGTTGATAACTATAACTGACACCAGCCGGGTTTCGTTTTCCTGTTTTTCGAACGCCCACATGTGAAAATGACGTACACTTGGCTGGGTTGACTCATCATCATCTTTATAAACATTCCATGTATGCGTGGGCTGACAGTAATACGACTGTGCTGCTCAGTATAACCGATTATCTATTTACTTGCGTCAGTGACTGATATTCACCTGCAGATCGATTATGTCCAAAGTCTGACAGCCATGATGTAACGAAAGAACAAAAACACTGACATCACGAAAAGTCAGTGTTCTAAGGCAACCAACACACAGTGTGTACTGAAATCTACTGCAGCACACATCCCTATATCCTTTCCATGTTTATGATCTACCCTAAATGGTAATGACTGGCAGAACAGTCGTGCGACTCTCAGACTGTCAAAAAAGTCACACGATTAAAACATAGAACAAACAAACAAAGAAACAGGAGGTGAAAAAGATGTATAATTAACTATGACGTCTATCAGTAACAGACTGATCAGTTTTAAAACGATTCTGAACTCTGACCATTAAAAGGTGTGTGTGTGTGTGTGTGTGTGTGTGTGTGTGTGTGTGTGTGTGTGTGTGTGTGTGTGTGTGTGTGTGTGTGTGTGCACGCGCGCGTGTGTATATCAGAAGTATGAGTGTGTGTGTGTGCGTGCAAGCGTGCAGGTGTATGTGTGTGTGTGTGTGTGTGTGTGCGCACGCGCGCGTGTGTATGTCAGAAGTATGAGTGTGTGTGTGCGTGCAAGCGTGCAGGTGTGTGTGTGTGTGTGTGTGTGTGTGTGTGTGTGTGTGTGTGTGTGTGTTGTGTGTGTGTGTGTGTGTGTGTGTGTGTGTGACCCGTTTTGGGTAGAAAAGACAGGAACCTTTAACAATTTAATGCAAAACAGAGTACTATCTTCTAAAATACTCGAGAGGTTTGGTAGTTTTTTGGGTTGAAGAGTGGAGTGGCCATCTCTTGCCACAAAGGGAATGGGGACTGTGAATCCAAGTTACGGTTTGCGGTTGACTGATTTGGTTCAAGTTTTACGTCAGCACCCAATTCTAGTGACAGGGCCAGCGGGTAAGTGAGGATTTATATAATTCTATACCGTCACCGTAACAATTAAGATGGGCAAGAAAAGAGTTTTTTTTAACCCTTTGACTCCCGCACCCTGTCCACCAGCATCCTGCATTGGCAACCATGTTAGCAAAGCAAAAAATTAATCCTTTGATTCCCTCACCCTACCACCAGCTTCCTGAGGAAGCTGGTGGCTAGGCTGAGGGAATCAAAGGGTTATGTTTCCGCAGTTGGTGGATAGAGTGCGGAGTCAAAAGGTTAAATTAATGTAGCGCACACCGTGGTTCTGAACCCAACCCGATGTAAATCTGACGCTGAACCAACTGAGCTGTTAAAGCCCGCTGCAACTAGCCTACATCCACCCCCCCCCCCCCCGTGGAGATGCCGGGGGGCTCTTTCGGTATAAATAGTATCCCCACACCTGGCAATTCTGTGCTAGAAATTTCCTCTTTTCTGTCACTCTGTTTCTGAATTGCTCCTTTGATTTCTGTCATTTCTTCCTAAAAAAACAACGTCGAATTTGCATTAATCCGGAGCATCCGAGTTCGCCCATGCCTGGTGACACCTGGGTGGGGATATTTCAATCCCATTTCTCAGGCAACACCATGTGGATGTGCAGACCAACGTGCCTGAAGCCCCCTTCGTGTGTGTGTAGACATACTCAGAACATCAAAAAACAAAAACAACAAACAAAAACCACATTAGAGATTCTCAGTGTGGTCTAAGCAATGCCAGTATTCGATGCCGTTGGAAATGTCAAATTAAGAAGATGAAAAGCATTCTAACCAACAAACGCCTATCAATTAACATCAGGAAGAGAGTTCTTGAATGTTATATAAAACCGATAATGTTATATGGTTGTGAGGCGTGGACAGTCAACAAGCAAAGCCAGAACAAAACTGAGGCAGCCGAGATGTGGTTTCTAAGAGGAATGTTGAGAGTTCCATGGACAGCAAAGAAAACAAACGAGACAGTTTTGGTGGAGGCTGACACAAGAAGGTCATTCATAAGGAAGGTTAGGAAAAGACAGGCAACATTTATAGGCCATTTTATGAGGAAAGGGAATTAAGAGTACGTAGTCACAACGGGAAAGCTGGATGGAAAGAGAGCACTAGGTAGACCCAGGGAGAAAATATTGGACGGTCTTGCAGAGTGGCTGAGGATAGACAGGGTGGAAGATACGCTTGCGGCAACAAGGGATAGATACAAATGGAGGGCCATGATCGCTAACGCCATGCAGCAGGGAACTTCATGATGATGATGATGACAAATCCCCGAAAACTGTGTATAACCCCCCTGACAGCACCCACATGATGGGTACATATCCATCCGAGTATAAAGTATGCCGAGTGTGCAGCACGACATGACGTATATACACGCGCTGGAGAAAACATTGCCGAGTGTGGTAAAAAGACAAAGAACGGACAGTCAACTTTTTTTGCGAAGGGTTTAGTCACAACCTCTTCGAGGAACACAACGCAAGAACTAGTTAGTGGACAAGTCAGAGATCAATAACCGACGATACGTACTTCGCCTTGTCAATGCCACACAAACCGACACGGCCCACACGACCTTCAGTGTCAGTCATACATATCACGACGGGCCGTGCACGGACACGGAACGCAAAAAGAGACTGCCTTTCAAAGTTACGACTGCCGACACATGTATAAATAATGGACTGCAGAGCTGTGTTTCAATGCAGTTCGTGAATAATTGACCCCTTTTTTTTATTTTTGCTAGCGCCACAGCCCACCCCCTACCCCGCCCCGACCCCGGCGCTCCCCCCTCCCCCTTCCCCCCTGTCAACGATTCTCGGTCGGTGGTAATATAGCCTTGTTGGTTGGTCGTCATGGCTGCTACGCACGATCAACTACGTTGCGATAAATGGGGCTGATTATCAGGCAGCTAGCTGAACTTGCTGCTGCTGTGCGTGGTATGGGCGGGTTGATTATTTCATTTCAGCCCTGCTCAGTATATAATATATGCTCCCTGAAGGTCAAACGTCTGTCAGCCAGCCTCCCTACGCGTGTCTCAAATTCCCCCTCCCCACCCCCATCCCCCAATTTCCCTCTATATTTGTAACATTCACGATTCTTTAAAATCTCATCACGTGAAATGGAATACTCCTCTCAAATGCCCCCATTCCTCTTATCGATCTTCCAAATAACTCTAAAAACAAATAAATAAATATATCTAAACAACAAACCCTCTTCCATCTCAAACGCAACACTTCCCTGCTCAAAGACTCCCATTTGAAATTTAAACACTCTTCTTTTGAAGCCTCCCCCCCTCCCCCCATAAGCACTCCCTCATGTCTCTAGTTACAATATTCTTTTGAACATTTCCCTTCTCAGTCAGTCCTTACTACAGATAACACACGAGAAAAAGAAGAACGACTGCAGATGAGATAAGAAAATGATATGGAAAAAGAAGTATATTCACTCCAGAACTTGAACAGCGTTCAAGTGTTGCTCAGACTTATTCCCCTCCTGGCAAATACATCATTTGAGGCAGCAAGTACTGCAAAGATGTTCAGGGTTGTCCTTCCTTAGCCATGTTTTATTACTGATCCTGGCTTGCACACTACTCAATACACTCGCAGGCAAGTGGAGCAACAACCAAGTCCTCAGAAACCAGAAAAACACGAAAATAGAATCAGAACGCGTATTTACTATAACCAGACAAGACAGTCGCAAATTTTCGGCGGCCTATGTCAAGCGTGAATGTAAGAGCACAAACGAACAAGCACCAAATACAAAAATTAGGAGTAAAAGACTGAAACTTCCCTGCTGCTTCGTCCAATTTTGTCCTTTTCTCCCACTGGACGAAGCATTCACACTTGACAAGGGCCAGTTGGCCGAAAAATTGCGCCTGTCTTGTCTGTTATATTAAATACGCGTTCTGATTCTCTTTTCGTGTTTTCCTCGTTCCTGTTTGCTTGAACGCGGGCAGTCTAACTTGTTTAGGATAAAGTCCTGGCTTCTTCTTTCTTCTTTCATTCGTTGTCCTGCATGGTCATGCTGCATCTGGTGATGAGTGCGGCCGTTTTTTGTTTGTTTCTCCCAGAACCTGCTGGCTGCCAAAGCCAAGACACAGGACCCGGTGCTGCTCCATCCTGAAGTGAGGGACCTCAACGGTGAGTGCCCTATCTAGTCTGATGCAGATGACCATGTAGACATTTACGTTATACTGCATGGTACCATGCTTTGACAAGAAAACTGGAGGAAAGAGAACACCAGGTAGACCCAGGGACAAAATACTGGACGGGACTTGCAGAGTGGCTGAGGACACAGAGGGTGGAAGATGAACTTGCAGCAACAAGGGATAGATGCATAATTATGGAGGGCCATGATCGCCAATGCCATGCGGCAGGGCACATGATGATGACGATGATGATGATGATGATGATGATGATGATGATGATGACCATGCTCTGTAAGAAGGCGACAGCAGCTGTCAGCCTGCATGTGACTTAACCATAATGATCTCTGTCTGTGTCTGTGTTATTGGCCAGCTTTTCAGCACTGCTAGACGCCAGGTTATCATTGTCACCCCTGCCCAAGTTCTACAAAGTATAGGACCCACCCCTACCCCATCACCCCGTGCAGGTGCCAGGGGCTCTTTCAGTGTAGTGTCCCACCTTCTGGAAATTCTGTGCCAGATATGTCCTCTTTTCTGTCACTTTCTTTCTTCCTCCTTCCTCCTTTGCTTTCTGTCATTTCTTCCTATCATTTTCTGCCTTGCTGGTCCATTCACCTGTATGTGTTTGATAAAGATAAAGTCTTAGGTACTTTCTCTAGCCCTCATATGGCTCTATGCAGTCGGCTGGGCTTTAAACGACAATAACAATGTACGTCCTCCTAGGATAGATAATGGGGTACATGTATTAAATGCATTTTTGGCCATAGGAAATGAGATATGCGGAAACAATCTTAGGCAATTTAGGCCCGCTCTTATATGTTTTAGTGTCTTTATTTACGTTTGAATTTGTAGGCCTACTCAGGTATGCTTTTTTTTTTAATCATCTGTGTAACAAATTAGACGGACGGAGTGGTCAACACCAGGGGCATCTCCTTAGATTATGTGCGCCAATGCAATTGATATGTGTACTTAATTTTCTTTTCCTGTTTTTCTTTTTTTTCCCCCTGTTGGAGTGTCGTGTATGTTATAGCCATGATACGGCTCTACGCAGTCGGCTGGGCTTCAAACAACAATAACAGTACCTACAGGATAAAAAAAACAGCGAGACTTCCCAGACGTTTCGGCGAGACACCAGACAGACAACAAACAAATGCTAATGCTGTCGAATGGTAAGCTGGAGGGACACGGCAGGTGACAACACACACTGTATACACATCGATCCATGTCCCTTCTCCACACACACCCGGCCCCACGACCCTCACCTGTAGTTACTAAACTATGGCACACACACACACACACACACACACACACACACACACACACACACACACACGCAGCACGCACGCACGCACGCACACACACGTACACACGCACGCACGCACACACACACGCGCACGCACACACGCCGCGCACGCACACACACACACGTACACACACGCACACACACACACACGCACGCACGCACCACCACACACCACACACACACACACACACACACACACACACACACACACACACACACACACACACACACAGACTGAGGGAGAGAGACAGAGACAGAGAATATTGTCTTGTGCAAAGATGTCGGCTGTTACACACGAACACGCACACACACACACACATACACAACACACATACGCACATGTCACACACACAACACACACACACACACACAATAACAGAGAAAGAGAGGAAAGAGAAGGGAGGGAGAGAGAGAGAGGGGGGGGGAGACAGAGAGAGAGAGACACACACACAGAGACAGAGACAGAGAAATATGTCGTCTTACGCAAAGATGTCGGCTTTTACACACACACACACACACACACACACACACACACACACACACACTACACACACACACACACACTATCTCTCTCTCTCTGTCTGTCTTTCTCTCTCTCTCTCACACACACACCACACACACACACACACTACACACACACACACACACACCACACACACACACACACACCACACACACTACACACATACACACACACACACACCACACACACACACACACACACCACACACTACACACACACACTGACACAGTGTGTGTGTGTGTGTGTGTGTGTGTGTGTGTGTGTGTGTGTGTGTGTGTGTGTGTGTGTGTGTGTGTGTGTGTGTGTGTGTGTGTGTGTGTGTGTGTGTGTGTGTGTGTGTAGTGTGTGTGTGTGTGTGTGTGTGTGTGTGTGTGTGTGTGTAAGAGAGAGAGACAGAGAGAGACAGACAGACAGAGAGAGACAGAGAGAGAGAGAGAGATAATAAGTGAGAGGTGTGTGTGCGTGTGTGTGTGCGCGCACACGTGCGTGTGTGTGTGTGAGGGGGGGGGGGGGCGCGCGAGCCACAGGATACAGAAGAAGTTCGGAATGCAGATTTCTGTGGGGATGGAACAAGTCTGTATATTTCCTAATCAGATAATTATCAACATGTTGTCTTACCGTTTACTCTTGACAAAGGCCAGTTGGCTGAAAATTTGCGCCTGTCTTGTCTGGTTATATCCAGTGTGCGTTCTGATTCTATTTTCATGTTTTTCTGGTTCCTGTTTGCTTAAACGCGGGTGGTCGCATTTGTTTTAGATTTCTTAGGTACAACATATACTGTTGTACGGATGCGAGGCGTGGACAGTCAGCAAGCAAAGCCAGAGCAAGATTGAGGCAGCCGAGGTGTGGTTTCTAAGAAGAATGTTGAGAGTTCCATGGACAGCAAAGAAAACAAACGAGACAGTCTTGATGGAGGCAGACACAAGTAGATCACTAATAAGGAAGATTAGGAAAAAACAGGCAACATTTATAGGCCATTTTATGAGGAAGGGGGATTTGGAACACCTGGTCACAACGGGAAAGCTGGAGGGAAAGAGGCACCAGGTAGACCCAGGGAGAGAATGCTGGACGGACTTGCAGAGTGGCTGGGGATGAAGAGGGTGGGAGAGATGCTAGGGGCAACGAGAGCTAGAGATGGATGGAAGTCCATGGTCACCAACGCCATGCGGCAGGGCACCTGATGATGATGATGATGAGGTACAACATACCAAATAAACCCAAATTACGATTCAGTCGTTTTCAGCCTATGATGTCCCTTTCACTCCCTTACCCTATCCACCAGCTGCAAAAACTTAAAGCATTCACTCCTTCACCCTACCCACCAACAGCTTCCTATCATGCAAGAAGCTGGTGGGAAGGGTGAAGGGAGTGAAAAGGTTAACGTTTTACTTTTCTATCCTGGCTGATAAAGGAGGAAGCTGGTGAACAGGGTGAGGGAGTCAATGGGTTCAGCGAAACGATCTGGACAGGGTCCACAACAACTCGGCAAAATGCAAACTACCTGAATGTTCTTCTATGTGCCACCCAATCTGGCATAGTTTCAGTTTCAATTTCAGTTTTCTCAAAATAACGTCTAGCGCTCGGAATTAATCCCATAAGCACTGGTGCCACTGATGCCATGTGATTCAGCAAGATCCATAACGACCATGACACAAGCCTTAACCCTTTGACTTCCGCACCCTGTCCGTCAGCATCCTGCACTACTAACCATGCTAGCAGAACAAAAACTTAACCCTTTGGCTCCTTCACCCTATTCCCCCAGTTTCCTGCATGAAGCTGGTGGATAGGGTGAGGAAGTCAAAGGGTTAAATTTTTTTTGCAGTTGGTGGATTGTATGCCGGAGTCAAAGGGTTAAGCCTGCACATTAGCTATGTGCGTTGTCAAGGTCTTCAGGTCCTACCTAGTAATAAGGATTTTATTCCTTCTTGTTGGCCCTGTTACCTCATTCAATTACCCTTCGACTATGCACCCTATCCACCAGCATCCTTCACTGTCAACCATGCTAACAAAAAGCTTGATTCCCTCACCTTCCTGCAGGAAGCTGGTGAATAGGGTGAGGGAGTCAAAAGGTAAAGTTTCTGCAGTCGGTGGGTAGGATGCGGGAGTCGAAGAGTTAAAGCACCATGCTGACAAACCAGGGGTCGTGGGTTCGATCCTGAGGTGGGCCATTCTCACGCAGGAAGTTCGGTAGTGTGGTGGTTATCCAACCTAGTGTAATGACAGCTTTGAAATGCCCGCCACAGTCACGATAGTCAGGAACGAAGGACGTCAAATTTCCAATCGTTCCTACCTGGGTAGCCTACCTCCCGTCTGGTGGGGTATACAGGTGGGGATTTTTCCGATCCTCCAAGTGTGTGTACTCTTGCCAAAATGCCTACTTCACCTTCTTCGCGCGTATATACACGCAGGGCATCAAATACGTGCGTTAAAGATCCTGCAATTTATGTTAGAGTCCAGCGACTTGTGGAAACAGAACAGCCAGCATGCACACCCACTGAAGACCGAGTATGCAGACAGTGCAGCGACATACCGCCTGCACAGTGTGGGCAAGAAACGTGCATACACTCATTATCATCATCATGTGCCCTGTCCGCATAGCATTGGCGATCATGGTACCCCATATGAATCTATCCTTTGTCGCTGCAAGTACTTTTCCCACCCTCTCTGTCTTCATCCATTACTCCAGCCCACTGCGGAGTCTCTGGGAATGAGCGAGCTGATATCCTTGCTAAGGAGGGAGCCAGAGAAGAACAACCTAACAACAGTCAGCTACAGTGAGAAGAGGAGCATCATCAGGGCGCTTTCCATGCCGAGACGACACAGGGATGACTACAACCTGTTGTCTAGAGAGCAGCAAGTTGCCCTGGTGAGGTTGCGCACTGGTCACAATAGGCTGAACAGCCACATGTACCGCAAACTGAAGCTGGCGCCCTCCCCAACCTGTCCCTGCGGTCAAGAAGACCAAACCACGGAGCATATACTCCAAAGATGTCCCCTTCACCAGGTGGCAAGACAGGACGTGTGGCCGACAGACACTCCGCTGACAACCAAACTCCATGGCTGCAGACAGGAGCTGGAAAAGACGGCTGCATTCATCGCCCGGACTCAGATGATTGTGTAGCAGCGTACGCCAAGAAGAAGAAGATCCATTACACATGTCCGTCCAATATTTTCTCCCTGGATCTACCTGGTGATCTTTTCCCCTCCAGCTTTCCTGTTGTGACTAAGTGCTCTAATTTCTCTTGCCTCATAAAATGTCCTATGAATGTTGCTTGTCTTTCCAAATCTTTTTCATTACTGTTATTTTTGGGCCTGCTTCCTTGAAGACTGTCTCGGTTGTTTTCTTTGCTGTCCATAGAAATGTCAACTGTCTTCTTAGAAACCACATTTTAGCTGCCTCAATCTTGATCTGACTTTGCGTACTGACTGTCCACGCTTCACATCCATACAACATTATCGGTTCTATATCACTCATTATCATCCCAAAAATATCAGAACGCTTAACTCCAACCCCAACCCCCACAACCTACCCACCCATCTATCCAAACAAACAGGCAAACAAGCCGACTTCCCTGTTTACAACCCAATCTGGTGTGTCAGGATGGATAACAAGTTAACAGAAACACCACAAGGGTGCGAATGGGACCCAGAGCAACAATGCCTCGCCACTCTCCGGACAATCATCTCCCAAGTTTTCGACGCCACTCGATAGTTATGTCATCAAGTAAAGGGTGGGGGCTGTCCATGCGCTGCATGACTCATTCGGACCCAGTCATCAGTTACCTTATTTACAAACTGAATGGCAAGGAGGGGAGATCACAAATCCCGGGCGGGGAGACGACAAACACCAGGACATAGGGGAAACGCCTAACCCCACCCCCACAACCTATGCACCCCAAGTACCTGCGTCTACGATTTCCGTGTACGTGTGTGACTGCTCGCGCACTCACGCGCTCGCCACGCAACGCAGCGTAGCGTAACCACACGACAGACAGACAAATAAATAGGTCACAACCATTTCCGCCGCACTATGAACCAATCGTGGTTTCTGCGACATTCAACGCATCAAGATCAAGACCAACCGACGCCATCGATCTGAACGTTCGATTCAAATAATAACCCCACATTCCGAACTGATCGACCAATGGTAAGGCAGGAAAGTTTGACGTCAGACTGTCACGCATGTCGGCAAGTGCAACAGATGATCCTCTGCAAGTCAGTCGATCATGACTAAAGCATACTGATAAACAATTCGACGATAACTTTTTTTTTTTAAGGCTGTATGCAAGCTGGATGTAAGGGTGTACAGAGTACAGCTTCTGTGAAGAAGTGGGGGGGGGGGGGGGGGGAGGAATTGTGGTCAAGAGACACAATGAATATACCAAGATGAATGAATATATTATAAACGCCCTGGATATACGATTTTCACTGAAGATGAATATATTATAGATTCCATGGATGTACCACTTTCACTGAATATGATTACATTATAGACTTTATGGATATACGATTTTCACTGAAGATGAATATATAGATTCCATGGATATACGATTTTCACTGAAGATGAATGTATTATAGACTTTATAGATATATGATTTTCACTGAAGATGAATAATTATAATTAATATAGATTCCCTCGATACATTATTTTCACTGAAAATGAATATTTTATAGACTATACGATATACGACTTTCACTGAAGATGAATATATTATAGAATTTATGAATATACGATTTTCACTGAAGATGAATATATTACAGACTTTATGGATATACGATTTCCACTGAAGATGAATACATTACAGACTTCATGGATATACTATTTTCACTGAAGATGAGTACATTACAGACTTCATGGATACATGATTTTCACTGGAGATGAATATATTATAGACTCCATGGATGTACAATTTTCACTGAAGATGAATATATTATAGACTTCCTGAATATATGATTTTCACTGAAGATGAAGATGGATATATAAAATAGACTTAATGGATATACGGTTTTCACTGAAGATGAATATATTATAGATTCCCTGGATATATGATTTTCACTGAAGACCAATATATTATAAACGCCCTGGATATACTATTTTCACCGAAGATGAATATATTATAGACTTTATGGAAATACGATTCTTACTGAAGATGAATTTATGGATATACTATTTTCACTGAAGATGAATATATTTCAGACTTTATGGATATACTATTTTCACTGAAGATGAATATATTACAGACTTTATGGATATACTATTTTCACTGAGGATGAGTGTATTATAGACTTTTAGATATACGATTTTCACTGAAGATGAATATATTATAGATTCCCTCGATACACAATTTTCACTGAAATGAATATTTTATAGACTTTATGATATATATACGATTTTCACTGAAGATGAATATATTACAGACTTTATGGAAATACTATTTTCCTGAAGATGAATATATGACAAACTCCATGGCTGAACAATTCTCACTGAAGATGAATACATTATAGACTTCCTGGACATATGATTTTCACTGAAGATGAAGATGGTTATATCATAGACTTAATGAATATACGGTTTTCACTGAAGATGAATATATTATAGATTCCATGGATGTATGATTTTTACTGAAGACGAATATATTATAAACGCCCTGGATATACTATTTTCGCTGAAGATGAATATATTATATAAACTTTATGGACATACGATTCTCACTGAAGATGAATATATTATAGACTTTTGGATATACTATTTTCACTGAAGATGAATATATTATAGACTTTATGAATACACGATTCTCACTGAAGATGAATATATTATAGACTTTATGGAAATACGATTCACACTGAAGATGAATATATTACAGACTTTATGGACATACGATTCTCACTGAAGATGAATATATTATAGACTTTATGGACATACGATTCTCACTGAAGATGAATATATTATAGACTTTATGAATACACGATTCTCACTGAAGATGAATATATTATAGACTTTATGGAAATACGATTCTCACTGAAGATGATATATTACAGACTTTATGGACATACGATTCTCATTGAAGATGAATATATTATAGACTTTATGGAAATACGATTCTCACTGAAGATGAATATATTACAGACTTAATGAATATACTGTTTTCATGAAGATGAATATATTATAAAAACTCCACGAATATACGATTTTTACTGAAGATGAATATATTGTAGACTCTAAGGATATACGATTCTCATTAAGATACATATTATAGACTTTAAGGATATACGATTTTTCACTGAAAATGAATATATTGTAGACTCTAAGGATACACAAGTTTCACGGAAGATGAATATTTTATACTATGGATATATGATTTTCACTGAAGATAAATATATTATAGATTCCCTGGAGGTACGATTTTCACTGAAGATGAATATATCACAGATTCCCTGGATGAACGATTTTCACTGAAGATGAATATATCATAGATTCCTGGACGTACGATTTTCACTGAAGATGAATATATCATAGATTCCCTGGATGTACAATTTTCACTGAAGATGAATATATCATAGATTCCCTGGATGTACGATTTTCACTGAAGATGAATATATCATAGATTCCCTGGATGTACGATTTTCACTGAAGATGAAATATCATAGATTCCCTGGATGTACGATTTTCACTGAAGATGAATATATCATAGATTCCCTGGATGTACGATTTTCACTGAAGATGAATAATATATCAATTCCCTGGATGTACGATTTTCACTGAAGATGAATAATATATCATAGATTCCCTGGATGTACGATTTTCACTGAAGATGAATAGATCATAGACTCCATGGATATACTATTTTCACTGAAGATGAATACATTATAGACTCCATGGATATACTATTTTCACTGAAGATGAATACATTATAGACTCCATGGATATACTATTTTCACAGAAGATGAATATACATACATGTATTGTCGACTCCCTGGATGTACTGTTTTCACCGTATATGTATATATTTTAGACGTCCTGGATGGGATATAAGATTTTCCCGGATAATGAATATTATAACAGACTCCATGGCGAGAAAGGCCAGTTTTTAATGTAGCGCATCCCGGGATTCGAACCTAGATAACTGCGGGCAGATTTGGGAGGAGCGCATATGGAGTTGTCCGAGCGCGGTGAATCTCTCTTGAAATAACTGCAATAACTCCACTAAGGATATAAGAGAGGCGCGAATTTTCGGCCAAAAACGTGCACACAAGACAACCAAGAATAAACCTATAAAATATGTGGTTTCGTTGGACAGGAGAAAATGACTGGTAGTTTTGTGTTGTTCTCGTTCCTATTAATTTTTGCTTGAACGGAAGCAGTCATTTTGCTTTGGAGTTCCCGTCCCTATATTTAACCAACCCTTGAGTTTTTAATCGTCTTGTTCAGCGGGCCTAAGTAGCTCAGTTGTTTAAGCGTCGGATTCACATGCTAAGGGTTGTGGGTTCGAATCCCGGGGAGCGCTACATCAAAACTGACCTTCTCATTGTGCCATCTTAACATCATTGTTGTTCTGGTGGTGTCAGTACAGGATTTGATCAGTATGGTTATCCCCGTCGGCCATATCACCTGAACCAAAATAATAAATACCCTCTTTTGTTTCAGAACAGAACACGCTCTGTTACTATTTTGACCCTTTACCGATATATATCATCGAAATTATTGAATCTATGAGTCAAATGCTTCAGAATAGTTTCATAAAGAAACAAAAAGCGTACGCACACAAGTTTAATAAAGAAACAAAAAGCAAACAAAACAAACAAAACAGTGGCAGATTTGTTGGAGCATGTTTTCACCTTTGTCTACTTACCCCAATCTACCACAAAAGGAATAAAAGCAAACCAAACAACACGAACAAGGACAACAACGGAACTTTCCCGAAATGTGGGTGGATGAATGTATGTATGAATGGGTGAGTCATAGGCCACAATTTGGCTCAGCAGTTTTAGGCATACATATATATATATATATGTGTGTGTGTGTGTGTGTGTGTTGTGTGTGTGTGTGTGTGTGTGTGTGTGTGTGTGTGTTGTGTGTGTGTGTGTGTGTGTGTGGTGTGTGTGTGTGTGTGTGTGTGTGTACGTGGGCGGAGGGAAGCAGCAGTTGTAAACACAATGTAAAAAAAAAAAAAAAAAAGAAAAGAAATACATACATACATACATACGACTTACAAACCTAACTGGACGACAATGTGCGTCACACATGGGGACGGGAGGAAGGGGAGGGATCTGGGAGAGGGGGAGGGGATCGTGGGGGGGGATGGAGGTGTGGGAGGGATCAGTCAGCTGTTTCCACCTGTGGTGTGTTGATAACTGGGCGATGTGCGTTGTGCTTTCTGTCCTGTCAACTGGTGCGAGTTGTGACGATGTTGCTTATCGTTATTGTGTACCAGAACACAGCTGTCCCTCCCTACCTCCTACCTACCTGTTTAGAATTTAGACAGTGTGTTATTGTTATATATTCTTCTTTGCTGGTACTTGTATAAGAGTGTGTTATTGTTGTATTCTTCTTTGTTGGTATTTCTATATGACAAAGTGTTTATTGTTGTATTCTTCTTTGTTAGTATTTGTATGGAACAGTGTGTTATTGTTGTATTCTTCTTTGTTGGTATTTTATATGACAAATGTTATTGTTGTATTCTTCTTTGTTAGTATTTGTATGAGACAGTGTGTTATTGTTGTATTCTTCTTTGTTAGTATTTGTATGAGACAGTGTGTTATTGTTGTATTCTTCTTTGTTAGTATTTGTATGAGACTGTGTGTTATTGTTGTATTCTTCTTTGTTAGTACTTGTGTGAGACAGTGTGTTATTGTTGTATTCTTCTTTGTTACTATTTGTATGAGACAGTGTGTTATTGTTGTATTTTTTGTTAGTATTTGTATGAGACAGTGTGTTGTTGTATTCTTCTTTGTTAGTATTTGTATGGGACAGTGTGTTGTTGTATTCTTCTTTGTTAGTATTTGTATGGGACAGTGTGTTGTTGTATTCTTCTTTGTTAGTATTTGTATGGGACAGTGTGTTGTTGTATTCTTCTTTGTTAGTATTTGTATGAGACAGTGTGTTGTTGTATTCTTCTTTGTTAGTATTTGTATGGACAGTGTGTTGTTGTATTCTTCTTTGTTAGTATTTGTATGAGACAGTGTGTTGTTGTATTCTTCTTTGTTAGTATTTGTATGGGACAGTGTGTTACTGTTGTATTTTCTTTGTTCGTACTTGTATAAGAGCGTGTCATTGTTGTATTCTTCTCTGTTAGTATTTCTATACGACAATGTGTTATTGTTGTATTCTTCTTTGTTAGTACTTGTGTGAGATAGTGTGTTATTGTTGTATTCTTCTTTGTTAGTATTTGTATAAGAATGTGTTACTGTTGTATTCTTCTTTGTTAGTACTTGTGTGAGACAGTGTGTGATTGTTGTATTCTTCTTTGTTAGTATTTGTATGAGACAGTGTGTTATTGTTGTATTCTTCTTTGTTAGTATTTATATGTGACAGTGTGTTATTGTTGTATTCTTCTTTGTTAGTATTTGTATGAGACTGTGTGTTATTGTTGTATTCTTCTTTGTTACTATTTGTATGAGACTGTGTGTTATTGTTGTATTCTTCTTTGTTAGTATTTGTATGAGACAGTGTGTTATTGTTGTATTCTTCTTTGTTACTATTTGTATGAGACAGTGTGTTATTGTTGTATTCTTCTTTGTTATATTTGTATAAGAATGTGTTGTTATTGTATTCTTCTTTGTTAGTATTTGTATAAGACAGTGTGTTATTGTTGTATTCTTCTTTGTTAGCATTTGTATGAGACAGTGTGTTATTGCTGTATTCTTCTTTGTTAGTATTTGTATAAGAATGTGTTATTGTTGTATTCTTCTTTGTTAGCATTTGTATGAGACAGTGTGTTCTTGTTGTATTCTTCTTTGTTAGTATTTGTATGGGACAATGTGTTATTGTTGTATTCTTCTTTGGTAGTATTTGTACAAGAATATCATATTGTTGGTTTCTTCTTTGTTAGTATTTGTATGGGACAGTGTTGTTACTGTATTCTTCTTTGTTAGTATTTGTATGGGACAATGTGTTATTGTTGTATTCTTCTTTGTTAGTATTTGTATGAGACAGTGTGTTATTGTTGTATTCTTCTTTGTTAGTATTTGTATGAGACTGTGTTATTGTTGTATTCTTCTTTGTTAGTATTTGTATAAGAACGTTTTCTTGTATTCTTCTTTGTTAGTATTTGTATAAGACAGTGTGTTATTGTTGTATTCTTCTTTGTTAGTATTTGTATAAGACAGTGTGTTATTGTTGTATTCTTCTTTGTTAGTATTTGTATAAGACAGTGTGTTATTGTTGTATTCTTCTTTGTTAGTATTTGTATAAGACAGTGTGTTATTGTTGTATTCTTCTTTGTTAGTATTTGTATAAGACAGTGTGTTATTGTTGTATTCTTCTTTGTTAGTATTTGTATAAGACAGTGTGTTATTGTTGTATTCTTCTTTGTTAGTATTTGTATAAGACAGTGTGTTATTGTTGTATTCTTCTTTGTTAGTATTTGTATAAGACAGTGTGTTATTGTTGTATTCTTCTTTGTTAGTATTTGTATAAGACAGTGTGTTATTGTTGTATTCTTCTTTGTTAGTATTTGTATGAGACAGTGTGTTATTGTTGTATTCTTCTTTGTTAGTATTTGTATAAGACAGTGTGTTATTGTTGTATTCTTCTTTGTTACTATTTGTATGAGACAGTGTGTTATTGTTGTATTTTTCTTTGTTAGTACTTGTATAAGACAGTGTGTTACTGTTGTATTCTTCTTTGTTATTATTTGTATGGGACAGTGTGTTATTGTTGTATTCTTCTTTGTTACTATTTGTATGAGACAGTGTGTTATTGTTGTATTCTTCTTTGTTAGTATTTGTATGAAACAATGTATTATTGTTACATTCTTTGTTAGTACTCGCATAAGACAATGTGATATTGTTGCAGTCTACTTCTCTGTTACCACTTGTATACATCAGAATGGAGTTGGCCATCTCGTTTAGATCAAAATGTCATTTATTTTACGAGTCAACATGGCGATGTGGTTAGCCCAACGGACTACAGACTGCGAGGTCGTGGATTTGAGCCCCCATCAGTCGCTCCCCCCCCTCCCCCACCAAACAATATATACCGTGTAAAGTTTAGCTACACATTTCATTTCAGTTACACAGACTTTCTCACGAAGACAGACAGACAGACAGACAGACACACACACACACACACACACACACACACACACCACACACACATATATATATATATATATATATATATATATATATATATATATATATATATATATATGTATATACGCACTTCAATTTTCCAAGACAGTCAACAAGGGCATTGACTATTTTCTCCAATATTTCGGCCCATGGCCTTCCTCAGGGTAAAAATCATATATATATATTATATACATGTGTGTGTGTGTGTGTGTGTGTGGTGTGTGTGTGTGTGTGTTGTGTGTGTGTGTGTGTGTGTGTGTGTGTGTGTGTGTGTGGTGTGTGTGTGTGTGTGTTGTGTGTGTGTGTGTGTGTGTGTATACTGTGGGATTTTTTTGACCCCGACTGTCTCCTACCAAGAACTCAGAACACGTTCATCTGCCATGAGAATCCACAACGCAGAGCTATAAGACACCGACAGACTGGTTGTAATACGTTGGCATGACACATTAACAGTTAACGATTTCATCCCAAAGTTGAACACTGTGTTGGCTCGTTGGGAAACCTGGAACGACACGACCGAGTTCCAAGCAAATTTCGGATGCTTCACTGAAGATCCGATGTCTTGTATTGCTGAAGTTTCATCATATGACAGAGTTCCATGAACATTTCGGACGCTTCACTGAAGGTGTGTTGTGTCGTGTTGCTGAAGCTTCCTCTCCAGCATCTCAGGTAAATCTAGAGTCTATCTGGATTATGAAAATATCTGCAGGAGTGGAGGCAGCCCTCTCATGCAGTCTCTGTCTGGCCGAAATGGACCTCCATGGCACCATCACTATCACTATCATCCCCATTCACGTCATCACAGCACTGTGGGGAAAACTGTCCTTGATTCCATACTACTATGACTCTTCGTTGCCTTGTTTTTATGTGGGTTTTGGAGGGTTCGGAGGTGTGTTGGAAAGCCGAAATGAGCGACAGGGAAGGGGTTGGGGTGGGAAGGGGGGGGGGGGCAGAGTGAAACAGTAGCTGTTCAGACGATGGCACAGCAAAAAAAACAAAAACAAAACAAAAAAAACAAAAAAAAAACCCGACCATCTAAAACAAAACAGCAACACACACACACCCCTCCAACAAAACAAACAACAACAACAACAAAGAAAGAAAGACAGAGAGAGAAAGACAGAAAGAAAGAAAAGGAAAAAAGCTGACAGCAGCAACAACAACACCCACAAAAACAAGAACCAAAATAACACAAAAAACAACAACACACACAAAACAAAAAACGAGAAACAAAACAAAAAACGAGAAACAAAACAACACAACAGCAACAACAATAACACCCACAAAACAAAAAAAAACAAAAACAACACAACAAAACCAAACAAACGAAGTTTTGTTTTGGAACACACGCACAAGACTTGTCTTGTCTACTACACTGAAGCTAATATCTGTTGTGATCTACAATGGTCCATTGTTGATGAAAAAGGTGATGATGATGATGTTCCAAAATGAAGCTGGTATCGCAAATAGATCTACATGGGGTGATGTTATTGCTGCTCTTGCAGTTATTGTTGTTTTTGTTGTTGCTCGGTGTCCTCGCTGTTCATATTGTCATCGTTGATTGCGAGTACAACAAGTACATGTATTCACTAGAAATGAAGCTGGCATTGTATAATTACGCACACAGAAAGCAGGTATTGCTGCTCGGAGTCCTTGCTGAGTACTGCTGTTGTTTTGTCTGTCATTAACATTCTGCAATTTAAAAATGAAGAGAGAGAGAGAGAGAGAGAGAAAGAGAGAGAGAGAGGAGAAGGAGAGTTTCCTGGCAAGAGAGAGGAAGGGAGAGAACAGGAGTTTCCTGGCAAAAAAAAAAAAAAAAAAAAAAAAAAAAAGAGAGAGAGAGAGAGAGAGAGAGAGAGAGAGAGAGAGGAGAGAGAGAGAGAGAGAGAGAGAGAGAGAAGAACACGGATTCTAGAATATATCTACATGGGTTTGTAGTTGTTATTGTTGTCGTTGCTGTTTTGTTGTTGTTTTTGTACTGCTCATTCTATGCTTCAAGTAAGGTCATGTTATCTTGAGTGATCTCCCTTAGTGTTGCCCACTGGCGTCCAGTGACGAGCAGTTGCCAAAACAAAATAAATGTCTCCTATCCATACATGAACAATCAGTTCCCATCTTCTCTGTACACTGATGCGACAATGGATCGATTTCAGGTGGAGGGCAAATTTCTTTTTTTTAAAATGGCGGCAGCAGAAGGGCATCCAGGCCCCCTTATAGTGTCAGGAGTTAAGGGCCGAAACACTTACTTGACGGGGGTTTCTCCTCTGAGGAACTTCTGACCTTAGCCCTGCTATGGCTCAACGCAGTCGGCTGGGCTTTAACCTTTTGACTCCTGCACCCTGTCCACCAACCGCAAAAACTTAACCCTTTGACTCCTCCATCCTATCTATCAGCTTCCTGCAGGAAACCGATGGATAGGGTGAGGGAGTTACTGGACCACATATCTGCTTTGCTAGATTAGTTGACAGTGCAAGATACTGGTGGACAGGATGCAGGAGTCAAAGGGTTAAACAACAACAAAATAACAACATGTGGTCTTGACCATTATTTTGCTTTTCCCTATTACGCAGCAGTTACGTCAACAGTGACGGACGGCCATATGTGGTCGGTGTAGGGAGAGAGAGAGAGGGGGGGGGAGGAGGGGTTGGAAGCAGCATTAAACAACGCCCAAGTATAACACAGGCAAGTATTATATACAGCTATTGTTCGCCGACCACCACAGGCGGCCGTCATCGCAGTTCAAACATGCCAACTGAACAGTTTGTTGCTGTTAGTGTGTCTGTTGTGTAATAGGGAAATCGAAAGCAAAGGTAAGGGTTTGGAGCTAAACAGCAAGAAGACTTAAGTCATGGTGATCAGAAAAAAAAATCCCTCATGCAAAATAATAGCAAACGGCACAACCTTGACACAGGTTGATAAATTTACATATCTGGGAACGATCAATTCACCAGACGGCAGATGCACATCAGAAACAGCCAGCAGAACTGGCCAAGCCAAAGCAGCATTCAAGATGATGAAAAGCATTCTTACCAACAATTGCCTATCAACTAACATCAGGTAGAGAGTTCTTGAATGTTATATAGAACCGATAATGTTATACGGTTGTGAGGCGTGGACAGTCAACAAGCAAAACCAGAACAAGATTGAGGCAGCCGAGGTGTGGTTTCTAAGAAGAATGTTGAGAGTTCCACGGACAGCAAAGAAAACAAACGAGACAGTCTTGATGGAGGCAGACAAAAGAAGATCATTCGTAAGGAAGACTAGGAAAAGACAGGCAACATTTATAGGCCATTTTATGAGGAAATGGAAATTGGAGCACCTGGTCACAACAGGAAAGCTGGAAGGAAAGAGCACCAGGTAGACCCAGGGAGAAAATAATGGACGGACTTGCAGGGTGGCTGAGGACAGAGAGGGTGGAAGATGTGCTTGCGGCAAAAGGGACAGATACGTATGGAGGGCCATAATCGCCAACGCCATGCGGTAGGGCACATGATGATGATGATGATGGATAATGATGTAATTGTTGCGAAATAGGGAACCGAGATGCAGTGTTCAAGTCTGCTTATTGTTATTGTTATTGTTGTTTAAAGCCCAGCCGACTGCCTAGAGCCATATCAAGGCTATAACCAGTTCAAAACATACAAAATACTTCAACAGAAAAAAAATAAGGAAAAGAAAATTAAGTACACATATCAATGCATTCGC
>JAPXFY010000027.1:49610322-49637822 GCA_030674185.1 Monoplex corrugatus
GGTCATCATTCACACATAATTTGTGGAGATTTGAACTGGCAATAATCTGTGATATTCAAACACTGAACATTAAAGATCTCTGTACATAAATATCATTCTTTGAGTATCATCCTAACACAGAGAGAGAGGGGAGAGGGAGATGAGAGAGAGAGAAAGAGAGAGAGACAGAGAGAGAGAGAAAGAGAGAGAGAAGAGAGAGAGAGAGAATACAACACTCAGACTGAAAATCACTGGCATAGTTATTTTCTTATGTATTAACCTCCGCCTGCGGACATGGCGCAACAGATAAAGCCATCACATGAACAAGCACTTCCGACTTGTACCATCTCCTCGGGTGACTCTGTGGAGAAGTTGACCAGACAGCAAGAACACATCCTCCAGACTGCGAGAGCTACCGGCCGCTGAAGGAAGATTTAGTGTTGTAAGAAAGGAGAGAAGGTTTAGCATGCCCTTGACAAGGACGGAAGGGACCCATGAGGTTTTTACAACACACAAAGACAAGTGACCCTCTACTCTGGGTTCACACTTATTTTCAATTCCAAACACATGGCACAGTGCGTATGCAATTCGTTCTGAGCGTGGAGACGTCGTGTTGAGAAACTGAAAGTGAAGGAAGAGATGTGGCCAACACCCCTTATCCCGCGGGAGAAACAACACGGACCCGCAGATGCGCTACAGAAGACGACCTTTCTTATCCTCTCGAGATTCTACTTCGAGTGTGACGACGAACATGAAGAAGAAGAAGCAGACAAGCGCATTTCCCAAAGTACGCATTACAAACACGCACACAGGCATATGCATTTTCCCATCCCTGGCCGATTTCTTCACAAGCTATCAAGAACTGAACAGACTTTGGAATGAAAGATTTGGGGACAGTTTGCATTTGGATTTTGTTGGACAGTTTTGCATTAGGATTGTCTACGTTTTATTAGGATTTGTGTGGACATTTTGCATTCTGGATTTTGTGGACAGTTTTGCATTCTGGGATTTTGTGTGGACAGTTTTGCATTTTAGGATTCTGTGCTGACGGTTTTGCATTTTAGGATTTTGTGTGGACATTGCATCTGGATTTTGTGGACATTTTGCATTCTGGATTTTGTGTGGACAGTTTTGCATTCAGGATTTTGTGTGGACAGTTTTGCATTCTGGGATTTTGTGTGGACAGTTTTGCATTCTGGGATTTTGTGTGGACAGTTTTGCATTTTAGGATTCTGTGCTGACGGTTTTGCATTTTAGGATTTTGTGCGGACATTGTATTTGATTTGTGCATACTTTTGCGTTTTAGATTTGTGCAGACATTTTGCATTCTAGGATTTTGTCCGGTCATCTCATTTTGGATTTTGTGAGACAGTTGCATTTTGGGATTTGTGCAGACAGTTTTGCATTCTGGGATTTTTGTGCAGACAGTTTTGCATTTGAGGATTTTGTGCAGACAGTTTTGCATTTGAGGATTTTGTGTGGACAGTTTTGCATTTGAGGATTTTGTGTGGACAGTTTTGCATTTGAGGATTTTGTGGACAGTTTGCATTGAGGATTTTGTGCAACAGTTTTGCATTTTAGGATTTTGTGCAGACAGTTTGCATTCTGGTTTTGTGCAGAGTTTTGCATTGGATTTTGTGCAGACAGTTTTGCATTTGGATTTTGTGTGGACAGTTTGCATTTGAGGATTTTGTGGACAGTTTGCATTTGAGGATTTTGTGTGGACAGTTTTGCATTTGAGGATTTTGTGCGACAGTTTTGCATTTGAAAGAACGAAAACGCTGATCTGAAGGTTGCTGTTGGAAATAAATCGAGGAAGTGAAAGGGTTAATTACACAGAGAAGCGATGCCGAGCAGCAAGCAATTAAAACTGACGTAATCAACTAGGACGATTTCATATCGTTACGAGTACTATGTTAAAAATGTTGCTGCCAGACAATGCACATAAACATAAATAAAACGTTGACATAAAGCCATCGTTCTTTAAGCATCAGCGAACCAATGAAACGACATCAAAATAATATCATCTTTTAAAGGACAGTGGGTGGAGCTATTAACACACACACACACACCACACACACACACACACACACACAACACACACACACACACACACACAAGGTATCTGACGTCATAGAAAAAGCTTCTTTCATCACATGCAAGTTCGTTTCAATTCAAAATGTTGCTATCTATGTATCATCTCATTTTGTGTTAATACCGATACAAATCGGAAAGCTGAGGGAAAGAGAGCACCAGGTAGACCTAGGGAAAAATATCGGACGGACTTGCAGAGTGGCTGAGGACAGAGAAAGTGGAAGATGTGTTTGCGGCAACAAGGGATAGATGCATATGCATATGGAGGGCTATGATCGCCAACGCCATGTGGCAGGGCACAAAATGATGATGACGACCAATACATATCATATTAAGAGAATGGTTAGAAGGTAAACACAGCTACTATTCTACCAAACCTGAAGCCAATTTATGTGTTCTGCCACGAGTTACTGTGCTAGAAATTTCCTTTGTTCTGTCCTCTTTGTTTCTGCCTTGTTCTTTTGCTTTCTGTCATTTCTTCCTATCATTTTCTGCCTTGCTGGTCCATTCACCTGTATGTGTTCGATTAAGTCTTACGTACTTTTTTTTAGGATTGATAATTAGGTACATGTATTAAGTGCATTTTTGCTCTATGAGGTGAGATATGTGAAATTAGGTAATTTAGGCCCGTCTTGATCTGATTTGGTGTCCTTAGGTCTGCTTAAATTTGTACTCAGGTAAGTTTTTAAAATCCCCTGTCCGATAATTGGATGGAGTGTCAGCGCTAAGGGCATGTCCTTAGATTATGTGCGCGAATGCATTGACATGTGTACTTAATTTTCTTTTCTTTCCTTTTTTCCCCTGTTAAGCCACAGAAATGTAAAAATATTTATACACTACACAAATTCATATCTACGGACTAAGCCATAGAAATCTAAAAATACTCACATACCATACCACACAAATTCATACCTACGGACTAAGCCACAGAAATCTAAAAATATTCACATACCACAAAAAATCATATCTACGGACTAGGCCATACACATCTATAAAAAAATTTTAAAAAGATACACACACACACACACACACACACACACACACACACACACACACACACACACATATATATATATATATATATATATATATATATATATATATATATATATATATATATATATATATTACATAAATTCACATCTACGAACTACGCCATATAAATCTAAAAATATTTATATATTACACAAATTCATACCTACGGACTTAACCATTGAAATCTTGTAAAAAAAAAAAAAAAAAAATGTATCTATATACTACATCTTATACGAACAAAGCGATACGATAGAAGGGGGCGAAGAAGGATGGCAGATCAGAACGGTCGTCGACAAGACATAACAACCGTTTATGCAGTGTGTTAATGAGGACTGAATCGATTAAACGTAGCTCGCGGATCCTGAAATGTCAAGAGATCATGCTGAAGAAGTTGAACATGGAGAAGGGCTATTGGAATCAATGGAGTCTGGCGAAGCAGAAAGACAAAAAGTGTTAGCACGCAGAATTTGCGACAATGCAGAGCTGTCAGAAAGTCATTGATGTTTTAAGAATTAACGTTAGCATTCTCATCAGATATATGGTATAGATTAAATAACAACATACAGGACTGGCTACTCAGCGAAATTGTGATCAATGGAATCTAGAAAACAGGAAAACAGAGAAAGCTGGTGTTGTGCAGAGCTGTCAGAAAGTCATTGATGTTCTCACTCTTATTCTCATTGTTTAAAGGCCTAGCCGACTGCGTAGAGCCATATCAGGGCTTTAACCGGCTCAAAATGTACACAATACCTTGTCGAAAAAAAAATTATGTAAAAAACTGGAAAAGAAAATTAAGTTATTGTTATTGTTATTGTTATTGTTGTCGTTTAAAGCCCAGCCGACTGCATAGATCGACTATAGGGCTATAAACGCTTCAAAACATATACAATACTTCAACAGGAAAAAAGAAAAGAAAATAAACTACACACATTAAAATGCATTCGCCCACATAATCTAAGGACATGCCCCTGGCGTTGACCACTCCGTCAATTTATCGCACATGGGGATTTAGAAAAACACACCTGAATACAAATATAAGCATATCTAAGGACACTAAAACATATATAAAAATGCATAAATTACCTAAAATTGCTTCCGCATATCTCACCTTCCTGAAGCCAAAAATGCACTCAATACATGTACCCAATCCTACGAAAAAGTGCGTAAGACTATATCGAACACAACAGGTGAATGGATCTTTAAGGCGAAAATGATAGGTAGAAATGACAGAAAGCAAAGGAACAAGGCAGAAACAAAGAGTGTGACAGAAAAGAGGAAATTTCTAGCACACAATTTCAGAAGATGGGGATACTATTTCTACCGAAAGGGCCCCCGGCATCCCCACGGGGGGTGGGGGTGGGGGACACTACTTATAAGACCATGATCTGTAACATGGTATTTAACACCAACCAATCAAATAACGACCCGTGGAAATGCCGTGCAGCCGGCGCTGAGAAGAGTTTTAAGTGTTCAGGTCTTCTGAACATGTAACATATCATTTCTCTTGGGTAACGTTGGACTCTGACTCTCAGTTGGCTGAGGAGAGTATCTGTGCGTTGATTTAAAAGAAAAAAAAAAGGGGGGGGGGGGATGGTGCTTCAATGCGGCGACACACTTTCCTGAAGACAGTAGACCGAGTTTCAAACGTTAAATCCGTTGTGACAAAAAGACAATACCTCCAATCCAATCCAACCTAATACAATACAATACAATACAAGACTGAATTCAAGCTTTTGTCAGTGTGTGTGTAGTGTGTGTGGTGTGTGTGTGTGGTGTGTGTGGTGTGTGTGTGTGTGTGTGTGTGTGTGTGTGTGTGTGTGTGTGTGTGTGTGTCAGAGAGACAGACAGAAGAGAGAGAGACAGACAGACAGACGACAGACACACACACACACACACACACACACACACACACACACACACACACACACACACACACACACACACACACAGAACAGAGAGAGACAAGACAGAAACAGAGAGGCAGGGGACAAGACAAAGACAGACAGACGAGAAATACGTTTCGCGACAAACACAGGAGACAAAAACATACAGAAAGACAGGCAGGCAGGCAAGCAGACAGACAGACAAAAGGGAAAGAAGAAATCTGGCGAGGCAAAAGAACCGACCGAGTGTACGTACGGCCTGGGTCTGTCTGTCGGTAGTCAAGTCAAGTCAAGTCAATCTATCCTGAGCCGCCTCCTACACAAAACCCAGAACCTCACCATGTAACACTTCTATCGATTTACTCAAACCATTCCAAACCCACGCTCTCTCCCTCACCTCACTCCCTCCCTCCCCCCTCCCCTTCTCACGAGTAAGTAAAACAGCTTATCTAACGAGCTGCGGGAGGTCGGGAAAGAGAAAGGAAGACCACAAAGCCTGAAATAGTACAAAAAATGAATAAAACACTGAGCCAATCACAAAATGGAAGAAATCACTGGATCCATTATCACCTGGCGGACAAAATACAGAACGAATCTTTTAACCCTTTTTTGACTCTTGCACCCTGTCCATCAACTGCAAAAAAAACTAACCGTTTGACTCCCTCACCCTATCCACAGTTTTATTCAGGAAGCTGGTGGATAGGGTGAATGAATCAAAGGGTTAAGTTTTTAGCTTTGCTAGTATGGTTGGCAATGCAGGAAGCTGGTGGACAAGTGCCGGAGGTGGATAGGGTAATGAATCAAAGGGTTAAGTTTTATTTGCTGTATGACTAACAGAGTGAAAAGGAGGCCAAAGGGTTAAAGATCTGTTTCAGTTTTAACTTTCAATCTCTCAAAATGGCGTCTCCACGCTCGGGGGGGGGGGGGGGGGAACCCAATGCACTGAAGACATGGAAGCCATGTGATGGAGAAGATCCAAAATGATAAAGCCCTGAAACATACTTGGGCTACTCACTAACCGAGGCTGGACCAGAACAGAAACAATGAAAGAACCTTCGTTGCTGCTCTAAACGCCAATGACATAATAGGCAGTCAGTAACTATACACAGGGAAAGGGTAATTAACCCTTTGATTTCCGCCTCTATCCACCAACTGCAAAAACTTAACCTTTTGACTCCTCAGGAAGCTGGGTGATTGGTAAGGAAGTCAAAGGGTTAAGTTTTTGCTTTGCTAGCATGGTTGACAATGCAGGATGCTGATGGACGGGTGCGGGAGTCAAAGGGTTCAGTTTTTGCTTTGCTAGCATGGTTGACAATGCAGGATGCTGATGGACATGGGTGCGGGAGTCAAAGGGTTCAGTTTTTAGCTTTGCTAGCATGGTTGACAATGCAGGATGCTGATGAATAGGGTGCGGGAGTCAAAGGGTTAAGTCACAATGTTCACAGAAGTGCAAGTGTAATCAATCCATCTGAACAGGAATAAATCATTACGCAGCGAAGAGCGTGGTGACAAATTTGAAGCTAAACAGAGTGAGGAGTTTACAGATTGTTCCAGAAGGCTTCATCGCACTCGGACAATCCCATATGCGCGCCTCACCGAAATCTGCGAGCAATTATCTAGCAGATTCCCTCAACCAGCGTAAACCCTACGCGCTGGCAGAAGTTCGTTCGTTCTTTGATTTAACATCTTTTCACTATAAGTGATATTAGACGAAATCTGGCAGAGGTCTTGAAATGGGGAGGACAGGACAGGGACCACTGAACACCAAACTGACGACAACCTGAACGATGGAAACATTAACCCTTTGACTCCCGCACCCTATCCCCCAACTGCAAAAAACTTATACCCCTTTGACTTCCTTGCCAGGAAGCTGGTGGATAGGATAAAAAAGTCAAAGGGTTAATTTTTGCTTTGCTAAAATGGTTAACAATGCAGGATGCTGGTGGACAGGTGCGGGAGTCAAAGGGTTAATATGGGCAGCGAACAGCCAGGTTTTAATGTTGCGGGTGGGACTGAACTCGAGATATTGGATCCCTAGTCCATGGCTCTTCATCAAAAAAGGGAAACCAACCTACGTCCCACAGCGAAGACATAATCGTAAACTTTACCTGTCCGCAACAAACCCACAGCGAAGACATAAACGTAAACTTTACCTGTCCGCAACAAACCCACAGCGAAGACATAAACGTAACCTTCTTTACCTGTCCGCAACAAACCCCAGCGAAGACATAACGTAAACTTCTTTACCTTCGCCGCAACAACCCGCAGCGAAGACATAACGTAACCTTCTTTACCTGTCCGCAACTAACCCCAGCGAAGACACAATAAACCCTTAACCTTCCTTAACCTCTCGTCCGCAACAAACCCGCAGCGAAGACACAACGTAACCTTCTTTACCTGTCCGCAACGTAAGGCCACACGTAGAAAAAAACATCCAGAAGGTCTACTCGTCTTATGACGGTGCCATCAAGCAGATAAGGGCTGCCAGTAACCCCAGCCGTCTGTTCTCACAAGGCAGTCTTTCGATTATGAGTAAAAGGCGGGCTAATCCCACCAGGAAACCTAAAGGGCTGAAGCCAGAGGAATCAGGCCTGCAGGCGCCTTCTGAGAAACCATGGCACCGTGCAATTTAACAGAAATGTCTACGCCTTCATCTACATCAGTTCCTTGACCACAGAGAATGGACTCAAGACATGATTTCTCCAGTTTAATCCCAGCCCCCAAAAAATAAAATAAATAAAAAAACTGACTTGTTCACAGCCCATCTTAATGTTTCCATCATTCTGGTGATGTCAGCTTAATGTTTCATGGATCCCTTCTCTCCCCTCCCCTCCCCATTTCAAAACTTCTTCCAGGGCACAACGTTTAGTGCAGGCTCAGAGAATGTCATATAATTGCTGACAAAGTTGGGGGTGGAGCGAACGTGGAACTGCTCGAGTGTGATGATTCCTTCATGTACCAACTCCAAACAAACGCCAAAAGAATAAACGAGAATGCCGCTCGTTCGCTGCGGCCACTTCATTGCCAGATAATAATAATAAATAATAATTACAGTATTTATATGGTGCCCAATCTTGACAATGCAAATTCCCAATCTTGACAATGCAAATTAATTTAAGGCGCACTCATGCACTAGACATATGCATGCGATCAATGCAGACCTACTTACAACACACACACACACACACACACACACACACACACACACCACACACACACCACCACACACACACACACACACACACTGATGGAAAGAGGCAGTTGCAGAATCCACTGTCAGGAAAAGACGTTTTTTTGTGTTTTTTTTTTAATTTGATTTAAAAGCAGAAAGGGTAAAGGTGATGGACAAAGGGAGAATGAAAGTTTATTCCAAGCAGATGGTCCTGAAATAGCAAAAGAACGCTGGCCGACAATTGATTAAACATTAAATCTAGATACCTGAAAGGGAAGAGTATGTGGAGCGCAAGATGTGGCCTGCCCATGTACGGAGAAAGCAAACGAAAGACGAAGTGTCACTGCTCAGTCCTCGACTAACAAGTCATGTGACCAACACGTCATTGACCGTCAGGACCAACATATTCACGTGAGTGTACGCACCAATCACGACCGATGGCGAAACGTCAAAAGGCAGCAAGCAGGACGTGTGAGGAGGAAAGACTTTCGCTGCCATCGTAAAAATTTCCAATCGTTCAGTTGTTACTTACAGTTAAATGTTCCCGTTTGTCCCCTCCTCCAATCCCATCCCACCCCCCCCACCCCATTTCATAACCCTGCCAAATGGAGTCTGCGAGATGGTTACTGGCAGATTTGCGTGGAGCGCAAATGGGATTGCCTGGAGTATGATGAATCCCCCTCCATGGACAATCTCCAAACGCACGCTTTAGACACGAGATATCTTTTGTTTTACCACTGGCAGACTGAGGATAAACTGGGACGGACGTTTCTCACGTGCAAGATGCAACAGGAACCAACAGGATAATATGAACTCCAACGTTTATTATTTCAAGGTTTCTGAAGATAAACTGACCACAACAGCAGACATTGAAAGAAGGATACAGGCAATGGAGATGAGATGCTTCCGCAAACTCCTTGGTATCTCGTACAAAGATCATATAACCAATAAGGAAGTGAAAACCCGAATCGAAAACGCCATCGGGCCGTATGAAGACCTCCTGACTTCAGTGATAAGACGCAAACTGAGGTGGTATGGGCACGTCACACGATCATCTCGACTGGCCAAGACCGTCTTGCAGGGAACAGTTCAGGGAGGGAGACGAAGAGGCAGACAGAGAAAAAGATGGGAAGACAATATCAGAGAGTGGACTGGCCTTGAATGGAACATCATTCTGGGGAAAGCTGAGGACCGTGAGGAGTGGAGGAAGTTGGTTGCAAAATCTTCGGTGGTGCCCCAACGATCAACCAGACTACGGGACTGATGATGATCAAGATAAACTACGGCATTTCTCACGTGCAATATACAATAGGAACCAACAGGATAACAAGAACTCCAAGGTCTTATTTCAAGGTTTTTGAGGATAAACTGGGCATGGGACATTTCTCACGTGCAATATACGATAGGAACCAACAGGATAACAAGAACTCCAAGGTCTTATTTCAAGGTTTTTGAGGATAAACTGGCAAGTGGGACATTTCTCACGTGCAATATGCAATAGGACCAACAGGACAACATGAACTCACGTCTTTATTCAAGGTTAGATAACAAAGGTCTTTTATTTCAAGGGTTTTGAGGATAAATTAAGACATTTCTCACGTGCAATATGCAATAGGACCCAACAGGAAACATGAACTCCACAGTCTTTTATTTCAAGGTTTTGAGGATAAACTAAGAATTCTCACGTGTCAATATCAATAGGACCCAACGAGAGTAACATGAACTCCAAGTCTTTTTTCTTTTTCATTTCCTTTTTTTTTTTTCGCTTTTTGAAGAATTGACCTTACTTTGTCATATTCTACCGCTCTTCCGAAGAGTGCAAGTTTGCCACAGCCCAGCACCAACGGTTTTTCTTTCGTTTCCGTATGCGAGTATTCTGTTTGAACGAATTGTGTTTCCACATTTCTGTTTGCATACGATCGATGTTCCACATAAGTCTACCAAACAGAATCCTTCGTTCCGTGGGATCTTTAACGTGCGCTCCCCTCCTTCCCCTCCCTCACACTCACACACCCACTACACACACACACACACACACACACGCGCGCGCGCACACACACACACACACAACCAAACATCATACACACACAAACATCACGCACACTGACCACATCCCTCACCACGAACCAAGACAGTCCATTAGCAACCATTGAACATCCGCCTCCTCCCCCCCCCCCAATCCACGTCCTCTCAATCTTCAGCTCAACCCCTCCCTTTCCCATCGCCCCCCCCCGCCCCCCAGCACCAGCCAGTCCTCTGTCCACCGAAGGTTGGTGCCAGGACAAGGTGTGATGTAAGCGTCACGAACGGACATTACTGGGGGGGGGGGGGAGGAGGCAGGGGGAGAGCAGCCTGGCAAGGACCATCCCTAGCCAATCAGCTGGGAGGCCTCGTGAGGAGGGGGGAGGATTTGTGCATGTGGCATATTCCGTCCGCTTGGCAATCATATCACTGTGTGTGTTCTACCGACCTGGCAATCATTTGATCGTGAACTGAGTGGGGTGTGGGCTTGGCCAATCGTTTGATTGCAGAAAGGAGAGTGTTCGTTCGTTGACTTGTTCGTTCGTTCGATGACTTGTTCGGGTTTTTTTTGGGGTTTTTTTCGTTTTTTGTTTTTTTTGTTTTGTTTTTTTCCTTGTCCATTTTTTCTTCTCGTGGAAGGTAGGGGACTAGGAGAAGGGAGAGCCAGGCCGGGGGGGGGGGCGGAGGCTCAGTGAGAGAGGGGTTTGGGTGGGGGCGAAAAGCTAAAACTGATTAGCGAGTGGGTGGCATGGAAGGGGGGTGGGGGTGGGGTCAAAAATGAGGGCAACGGTTAACACGAATAAATGGATTATTTCTGGTCTTTCAGCCTCTCCCACTTTATGTTTCTTGTTGAAGAAGTCTGCTAAAGAGTCTAGTATACGGAGTGAGTGTGTGTGTGTGAGAGTGTGTGTGTGTGTGTGTGTGTGTGTGTAAAAGCGCGTGCGTGTGTGTGTGTAAAAGCGTGTGTGTGTGTGTGTGTGTGTGTGTGGTGTGTGTGTGTGTGTGTGTGTGTGTGTGTGTGTGTGTGTGTAAAAGCGTGTGTGTGTGTGTGTGTGTATAAGTGCGTGCGTGTGTGTGTGTGCATACGTGTGAGTACGTGTGCGTGTATACGTGTGCTCGGATGGGCGGAGGCGAAAAAGAAGGCAGAGAGAGAGAGAGAGAGTGAGAGTATGGCACAGATAAAGACAGTAAAGAAATCTACGGGGGGGGGGGGGGGGGGATTTACAATAAAGGAACAAGAGAGAATTCAGACAAAAGACTCTCTCTCTCTCTCTCTCTCTCTCTCTCTCTCTCTCTCTCTCTCTCTCTATCTATCTATCTATCTATCACACGCACACGTTACAAGAAGCGATACCATTCCATTAGATGCAATATACGGTACAATACGATACGATACGATACGATACGATCGATATGACTCAATAAGATACGTTACCCTATATACGTTTATCTACCACACCATACTAATACCATATATTATAAAATAATCATTTCACCCTACACCATACCATATCCTATAATATCGTACAATGCCACACTGTATCAAACCATGCCACGCCATACTATACCAGACCAGACCAGACATCAATACATACCGCAGTGACATACCGTACTATGCCATAAAATACCACTGTCATACCATACCATCTCTACCACGCTATACCACGCCATACCATACCAAACCACACCACACCATACCACATCCGAACAATCATATCGTATCGTAACACGCCATACCACACTCTACCACGCCAAAAATACCGTATGATACCACGCAAAACCACATCATACCGTAGGAGGAGGTCTGGCCCCCAGACGTACGGCACGCAGGCCTACCGGCGTAAGGATATGCCCTGGTGCCCACGAACCAGACTCCCAGCTATGGGTAAACAGCACCACTGCCTTGTGGATATCTCGGAGAGAGAATAAGGCTAAGGGAGTAAACCCTGAAAGAAAAATCACCCCTACTGCCTTGTAGGTTGTTTTGGGAACGGCAAAGGCTGGCGGAGAGTCCGTACACAAACCGATGGAAGGCAACGGGAAACCACCATCGTATTTTCCCAAGAAAAATCATGGTCAGCCAAGGCAAGAAAAATAAAGATAACGACCGTACCACACTGAACCATTCCATACCATACCATACCACACCATACCACACCACACCATGCCATATCATATCATACCATACCACACCATACCACACCACACCATGCCATATCATATCATACCATACCATACTTTACCACATCACACCACACCATGCCATATCATATCATACCATACCATACTTTACCACATCACACCACACCATACCATATCATATCATACCATACCATACTTTACCACACCACACCACACCACACCATGCCATATCATATCATACCATACCATACTTTACCACACCACACCACACCACACCATGCCATATATCATACCATACCATACTTTACCACACCACACCACACCACACCATGCCATATCATATCATACCATACCATACTTTACCACACCACACCACACCATGCCATATCATATCATACCATACTTTACCACACCACACCACACCATGCCATATCATATCATATACCATACCATACTTTACCACACCACACCACACCATGCCATATCATATCATACCATATCATACTTTACCACACCACACCACACCATGCCATATCATATCATACCATACCATACTTTACCACACCACACCACACCACACCATGCCATATCATATACCATACCATACTTTACCACACCACATCACACCATGCCATATCATATCATACCATACTTTACCACACCACACCACACCACACCATGCCATATCATATCATACCATACCATACTTTACCACACTACACCACACCATACCATATCATATCATACCATACCCATACCCCACAGCACATATCGCACCATACTACAACATACCGTACCATACACCACACCACACTATACATACCATACCAGACCACACCATACATACCACACCATACCGCCATACCAGACCAGATCATACCACACCATACCAACACCAGATCATACCACATCACACCACACCACACCATAACGCCATACCAGACCAGATCATACCACACCACACCGCCAGACCAGATCATACCACACCATACCAGACCAGATCATACCACACCATACCAGACCAGATCATACCACACCATACCAGATCATACCAGACCACACCACACCATAACGCCATACCAGACGAGATCATACCACACCATACCACCAGACCAGATCATACCAAACCATACCACCACACCACGCCACGCCACGCCACGCCATACCATACCAGACCACACCATACATACCACACCATACCGCCATGTCAGACCAGATCATATCACACCATACCACCAGACCAGATCATACCACACCATACCGCCAGACCAGATCATACCAAACCATACCACACCACACCACGCCACGCCATACCATACCAGACCACACCATACATACCACACCATACCGCCATATCAGACCAGATCATACCACACCATACCGCCAGACCAGATCATACCACACCACATCACGCCACACCATACCGTCAGACCAGATCATACCACACCATACCAGACCAGATCACACCACACCATAACGCCATACCAGACCAGATCATACCACACCATACCAACACCAGATCATATCACACCACACCACACCACGCCACACCATACCGTCATACCAGACCAGATCGTACCACACCATACCAGACCAGATAACACCACACCACACCACGCCACGCCACACCCTACCCCACCCTACCGATAACCCACAGCACACAATATCACACCACACCAGACAATAACACACTTTATAAAATACGACCATACAGACACAGAGACGGAGCAACAGAGAAATGGAGAGAGGAACACAGACAGACAGGAGGAGAGAAAAAAAATCGATGACCAGCCGTCGGTGGTTTACCATACAGAAACCTAGAAACAGAATGGGAATGATGCGAGACACCAAGCCCTGTGAGGACACTGAAGCCTGGAGAGAGAGAGAGAGAGAGAGAGACAGACAGACAGAGACACAGAGAGAGAGAGGCAGAGAGAGAGACAGAGAGAGAGAGGCAGAGAGAGAGACAGAGAGACAGACAGACAGAGAGAGACAGACAGACAGAGACACAGAGAGAGAGAGGCAGAGAGAGACAGAGAGAGAGGCAGAGAGAGAGACACACACACAGACAGACAGAGACAGAGAGAGAGAGGCAGTGAGGCAGAGAGAGAGAGAGAGAGAGAGACACACACACACACAGACAGACAGAGAGAGAGAGAGAGAGAGAGAGAGAGGCAGTGAGGCAGAGAGAGAGACAGAGAGAGAGACACACACACAGACAGACAGAGAGAGAGAGAGAGGCAGTGAGGCAGAGAGACAGAGAGACAGAGGCAGAGAGACAGAGAGAGGCAGGGAGATAGAGACAGAGAGAGAGAGAGGCAAAGAGAGAGAGAGACAGAGACAGAGAGAGAGAGAGAGAGAGACAGACAGACAGACCGGGAGAGACAGAAATCACTTTATTATCTGTTTAAGATAGTAGCATTACACTGCAGACCTGTCTTACAGCTAGCTTTTGTTCTTCTACACTTACAATATCAGTTTACGAACATAAACGCGAAATGCACTAATTAAAAGTAAAGAAAAGAAATATCATTTAAAAAGTCATGGAAGTATCAAAAACATACAAATTCAGAATAAAACAGAGAGTGAGGGAGAGAGAGAGAGACAGAGATAGAGACCTAGACAGAGAGAGAGAGAGAGAGAGACAGAGAGAGAGAGAGACCTAGACACAGAGAGAGACACATACACACACAGACTGACACACACTCACTCGACATAAAGAGAGTGACAAAAAACGAACACGAATCGACTCAACTGATTATGTCCAAAGAGAAACTGCACCATGGTTTTATACATGCTGACACATAATTATCATATTCACAATCACAAATATGCCTACATACAACCTAAAATCAATCACCTGAGAGAGAAAGAAAGAGAGAGAGAGATGGAGGGAGGGAAAGAGAGAGAGAGAGGTCGAGAAGGAGAGAGACAAAGACAGACTCACAAGAGACGGAGAGACATGACAGAAATATAACAAATTTAATGACTTTCGCCAATATCCTTTATCACGTGATATCAGGAAGGAGTCGGGGCGGTTGGGAGCTCATTTTATGAAAATATGAGCATACATCAAAATGGCAATCTGTCACAGAGAAGAGGGGGGCGGGAGGGAGGGAGGAAGGGAGAGAGAGAGAGACAGAGAGAAAGAGAGAGACAGGAGAGGAGAGAGTGACACAGAGAGCGAGAGAGAGAGAGAGAGAGAGGGACAAAGATAGAGATAAAGACACAGAGAGAGAGGAAAGACAGAGAGAGAGACAAAGGCAGAGAGGAGAGAGAGAGAGCGAGAGAGAGGGACAGAGACAGAGATAAAGACAGAGAGAGAGAGAGAGGAGAGGAGAGGAAAGAGAGACGAGTGAGAGAGGGAGCGAGCAAAAGAGCTGGAGAAAGAGAGAGAGAGAGAGGACGGGAGAGACAGAGACAGACAGAGAGAGAGAGAGAAGAGAGGGAAAAAGATAAAGAGAAGGGAATGAATAGAAAGGACCGAGAAAGGGAAAGGAAGCAGACTAGCAGACAGACAGACAGAGAGACAGACAGACAGACAGACAGACAAAAACAGATACAAATATAGAAACGGCGCCCACGCAAGCGCCACTGCTGGTACCAAAGAGGGAGTGGCCACCATCAGGGTAGCAAGGCTCACAAACAACACTCATCTGTATTTTTCAGCGTGCTCTCCCCTCCCCCCCCTCTCACACACACACACACGCACACACACACACACACGCACGCACACACACACACACCTTGACAACTACAACAACATACAGACTTGGAATGTATCATAACCAATGCAAGGCCACACACACACACACACACACACACACACACACACACACACACACACACACACACACACACACACACACACACACATCCTGACAACTACAACAATGTACAGACTTTTGAAATACATCATATTCAAGGTTCCTCACAATCCGACAAGACAAATCTAAAAATAAATAAATAAATAAATAAAACAAAACAAAACGAAATAAAATAAAATAAAGTAAATTAAAATAAATCAAAACAACAGAGAAAGAAATAAAATAAATAAACAAATAAATTTAAATACTGAATAAAAAAAAAATCAAACACATTAATTGACCGACTTAGAAGACAAGTTTTCTCCCTTGGTCAGGCCTGACCCCGTTAGCAAAATCGGTCAGAGCGCCACGCCGTATAACGCAGGGATCGTACACGTAGGTTATTTTTACTGTTTAATCCTTTCACTCCCGCACCCTGTCCACCAGCATCCTGCATTGCCAACCATATTAGCAAAGCAAAAACTTAACCCTTTGATTCCCTCACCCTTTCCACCAGCTTCCTGCATCGCCAACCATGTTAGCAAAGCAAAAACTTAACCCTTTGATTCCCTCACCCTTTCCACCAGCATACTGCATTGCCAACCATAACTTAACCCTCTGATTCCCTCACCCTTTCCACCAGCTTCCTGTAGGAAGCTGGTGGAAAGGGTGAGGGAATCAAAGGGTTAAGTTTTTGCAGTTGGTAGATAGGGTGCGGGAGACAAAGGGTAAAAGCCCAGCCAACTGTACAGAGCCACATCAGGGCTATAACCACGTCAAAACGTACACAACATCTGGTTGGGAAAAACAAAACCTGGAAAAGAAAATTAACCCTCTGACTCCCGCACCTTATCCACCAACTGCAGAAACTTAACCCTTTGACTCCCTCACCCTATCCACTAGCTTCCTGCGGGAAGCCGGTGGATAGGGTGAGGGGGTCAAACGGTTAAGTTTTTGCTTCGCTAGCATGGTTGACAATGGCGGGTGCTGGTGGCCAAGATGCGGGAGTCAAAGGGTTAAGGACACACATAACTACATGCGCGCACATAATCTGCGGATCTGTCCCTTGTGTTGGCCATTCCGTGCAATTTATCACCGAAGGACTTCAAAAAAAGAAACCTGAACACGAATGTAAATATATCTATGGACACTGAAGCATACATAAAAAAAAAAACGGCCTAAATTAACTAAAACTGGAAACCTGAATACAAATGTAACCATATCTAAGGACACTAAAGCATCATCATCAGGTGCCCTGCCGCATGGCGTTGGCGATCATGGACTTCCATCTGTCTCTATCTCTCGCTGCCCCTAGCATCTCTCCCACCCCCCTCGTCCCCAGCCACTGCAAGTCCATCCAGCATTTTCTCCCTGGGTCTACCTGGTGCTCTTTCCCTCCAGCTTTCCCATTGTGACCAGGTGCTCCAATTCCCCCTTCCTCATAAAATAGCCTATAAATGTTGCCTGTCTTTTCCTAATCTTCCTTATGAATGATCTACTTGTGTCTGCCTCCATCAAGACTGTCTCATTTGTTTTCTTTGCTGTCCATGGAACTCTCAACATTCTTCTTAGAAACCACATCTCGGCTGCCTCAATCTTGTTCTGGCTTTGTTTGTTGACTGTCCACGCCTCACATCCGTACAACAGTATTGGTTCTATATAACATTCAAGAACTCTCTTCCTGAACACTAAAGCATACATTTAAAAAAAAAAATTTTAAAACGACGTGGAGCAGCTTCGTACGGTAGGGACAGGTGACACACTAAAGCATACATTTAAAGAAAAATGACCTGAACTACCTAAAACTGCTCCTACACAGCAAGTTTCCTTAGAGCCAAACATGCACTCAATACATGTACACAATTATCAATCCTATGAGAAAGTTTGATGAGTCATGTAACAAAAATCCTGTTAAGAATAATCATGATGAGGACAAGACTGAGGCAGCCGAGATGTGGTTTCTCAGAAGAATGTTGAGAGTTCCATGGACAGCAAAGAAAACAAATGAGACAGTCTTGATGGAGGCAGACACAAATAGATCACTCATAAGGAAGATTAGGAAAAGACAAGCAACATTTATAGGCCATTTTATGAGGAAGGAGGATTTGGAGCACCTGGTCACAACGGGAAAGCTGGAGGGAAAGAGAGCACCAGGTAGACCCAGAGAGAGAATGCTGGACGGACTTGCAGAGTGGTTGGGGATGAAGAGGGTGGGGGAGATGCTGGGGGCAACGAGAGATAGAGATGGTTGGAAGTCCATGGTCGCCAACACCATGCGGCAGGGCACCTGATGATGATGATGATGAGAAAGTATGCCAGTTGTATAACATAATTATACAGGTAAATGGGCCAGGAAGACAGAAAATGATAACAATAGATGACAGGAAGCAAAGGAGGAAAGAAGAAAGAGAGTGACAGAAAAGAGGAAATTTCTAGGACAGAATATCCAGAAGGTATGGGAATACTATTTATACTGAACCCCCGGCATCCCTAAAGAGGGTGGGGGGGGGGGGGGGAGGGGGGGTATTGTGGGTTCCACCCTCAGACGGACCAGGGGTTTCTTATTAGTATCCTCGATAGCTCACTAGGTCAGAGCACCACGCTGGATAACGCAGAGATCATAGGTTACCGGGGGTTTCTTAGTATCCTCGATAGCTCAGTTGGTCAAAGCATCACCAGGATAACGCAGGGATCATGGGTTACCACCTCAGACCGTGGGTTTCTTAGTATCCTCAATAGCTCAGTTGATTAGAGCGCCACGCTGGATAACGCAGAGATCAAGGGTTACCATCTCGGACAGACCATGGGTTTCTAAGTATCCTCGATACCTCAGTTGGTCAAAGCGCCACGCTTGACAACGCAGAGATCATGGGTTACCACCTTAGACCATGGGTTTCTTAGTATCCTCGATAGCTCAGTTGGTCAAAGCGCCATGCTGGATAACGCAGAGATCATAGGTTACCGTGGGTTTCTTAGTATCCTCAATAGCTCAGATGGTCAGAGCACCACGTTGGATAAAGCAGAGATCAAGGGTTACCACATTGGACCATGGGTTTCTTAAAACCCTCGATAGTTCAGCTGGTCAAAGCGTAACCCTGGATAACGCAGAGATCATAGGTTACCGTGGGTTTCTTAGTATCCTCGATAGCTCAGTTGGTCAGAGCACCACGCTGGATAACGCAGAGATCAAGGGTTACCACCTTGGACCATGGGTTAAGATTCTTAGTATCCTCGATATCTCAGTGGGTCAGGGTGCTACGCTGGATAACGTAGAGATCGTCGGTTCAAACCCTGGACAGACCATGGGTTTCTTAGTATCCTCGATGGCTCAGCTGGTCAGAGTGCCACGCTGTATAACGCAGGGATGGTGGGTTACCACCTCGAACGGATCATGGGTTTCTTAGTATCCTCGATAGCTCAGTTGGTCAGAGCACCACGCTGGATAACGCAGAGATCATATGTTACCGTGGGTTTCTTAGTATCCTCGATAGCTCAGTTGGTCAAAGCGTCACGCTAGACAACGCAGAGATCATGGGTTACCACCTCGGACAGACCATGGGGTTCTTAGTATCCCCAACAGCTCAGCTGGTCAAAGCGCCACGATGGATAACGCAGAGATCAAGGGCTCCAACCCTGGACAGACCATGGGTTTTTGTTAGTATCCTCGATAGCTCAGTTGATCAGAGCACCACCAGGATAACGCAGGGATCAAGGGCTCCAACCCTGGACAGACCATAGGTTTCTTAGTATCCTCGATAGCTCAGTTGGTCAAAGCACCACACCGGATAACGCAGGGATCGTGTGTTCCCATATTGGGTGGACTACAGTATCCTCGATAGCTCAGTTGGTCAAAGCACCACGCTTGGATAACGCGGGGATCGTGTGTTCCCATATCGGGTGCACTACATATTCTTTAATCAGGCAGGCAGGCTGGCTCTGTTGAAAGAGCCAAGGATTTACGATCTGATGTCTGGAGTTCAGTTCCAGCTTGCAACTTACACAATTCTATCTGTTCGCTAACCCATCTCAACTCAACTCAATGCTCCAATCATTCTGCTGTTTCAGTTTCAGTTTCTCAAGATGACCTCTCCGCGCTCGGGACGAATTCCATATGCACTAACGTCACTGGTGCCATGTGATAGAGAGGCTCAAGAACGATCACGGCACAAGTCTTAAGCCTGCACATGAACCCACGAGCTGGCCAGGTCCTGAGGTCCTACCTACATAGTTCCATAACCCTGAGGTCGTAGAGGGTTGAGGTGGCAGAGACCTCAACCTTTCACGGGGTAGCACCACGAGGGCGGCGCCCATCCCCTCTCCCTCGAATCAATATTCATATTCACTTTTTTTTTTCACCAAGACTTCAGAAAAGCAAGAAGGCTAATTCATTGGTCTTCAAGGGGTGGGACCTGGGAAATCAACCTATCTCTCCAATGTTTTATACCAAGGCAGCCGGGCAATGCCCTGCTCTTCACGATTTTCAACTGTCGTGGGATTTTAAGCGTGCGCAACCAGAAGGCACACGGGTCCAACTCGGTTTTTCGTCCCCTTCCGAAGAACCAGACGTTCAGTTCGATTTTCCGGTCAAACTGATGAGAAAAGTTGAGGCCAATCATTCTGGTGGTGTCCGCTTAGCGTATCGTAGGTCTTGTCTCCTCTTGCACTGTGAATATAATCATGCCACCACATATGCGTTGTAAAAATTTTGAAGAGAAGCTGTCACGAATTTGGCCTGCCCAATATCGCAGGCGGTTCGAACCCTCTCGGAACAACACACACATTTTCGAGTACTGCCGACTAACCACCCTCAGGGGGGTTGGGCGAGGGTCCATTAACCCCTTCACTCCATAAAACCGGCCAACAGTTTCCTGAAGGGAGCCGCTGGGTAAGATGAAAGATTTAAAGGGTTAATTATGCAAGCTTCGAGACAGAACCATTCCACCTTCGATCAATGCCATACCTCCTCGTCCACTGCCTATTCTGATCTGTCCTGTTCCATTTTGGTCTTCCGTTTGACGTCAGACGAGTTTCGAAAGGAGGGGAGGAGGGGGGAGGGAGAGGGGGATAATAATAGCCAGGTCTATCAGCGCCGCAAACCGAAAATGAACACCTAAATTTACTCCCGAGTTCCGTTCAAAAACAGATCGAAAGCGGCCCTGAATAAGCGAAACCTTTCGATTATTGAACAAAGCCCCAAATGTCACCACAGACATCAGTTCTTTATGAACAGTTAACCCTTTGCCTCCTGCTCGCTATTCACCAAAATGCTAAAATCTGACCATTCGACTCACTCATCTATTCCACCAGCTTCCTGCCTTAAAGAAGTTGGTGGATAGGGTGAGAGAGTCAAAGGTTAAAATTTGCTTTGCTAGCATGATCAACAACGCAGGATGCTGGTGGACAGGGTGCGGGAGTCGAAGGTTAAGATGGTCAAGTCATACTGACGTCTCCTTTTATTCGATGAGAGAGAGAGAGAGAGAAGAGAGAGAAAGAAAAGAGAAGAGAGAAAAAAGACAGACGACAGAGAGAGAGGGGGGGAGAGAACACAGACAGAGAGAGAGAGAGAGAGAGGAGAGAGAGACGAAGAGGGAAGGAGGGAAGAGAAGACGACAGAGGGGGAGAAGAGGGAGAGAGACACACACACACACACACAGAGAGAAAGAAGACAGAGAGACAGACAGACAGAAAGAAAGACAGAAAGACAGACAGAGACAGACAGAGAGATTTTTGTAAATTGTCCAAGTCAAAACTGGGACAAATCGACTCGCAACACACTACAACAATTCTGAGCCTCATTCCACGGAACCCCACATATCATTACAACGACTGTGGGCAACGATCTACCCACCCACAAACGACCCCAGAGGAATTCTTGCTATAGTATCCACTTCCAAATTCTCTTTAATAACTTAACGACGAGGACCGCAAGTTTGCGTGTCACGTTCGTTACATTTTCTTTTCTTTTTTTTTTTTTTTCTTTTTTTTTGTTGATTCACAGCTGTCTTGTCTTGCCGTTGCCTGACATATGTGACCACATTTTATCAAAACGATAACGATTGTCAAGAAATAGTTGCTTACACAGTTGTGTCACACACACACACACAATTTCAGGCGACGCCCCTTTCCCCGCCGAATCAGCTGTGACAGATGATTAGAACATATCGATGCTTCTGCGACTGCACATGCAGGCTGACATTTGACTTTGACTTGGTTTAACAGACAGACAGACAGATGTATAATAAACTGACAAAGAAGCAGACAGACAATCAGACGCACAGAAAGACGAGCGACAACAGACAGACAAGCAGACAGACAGATATACATATACAGATAGATGGATAAACTGACAGAGATGTAGACAGACAATCAGACAGACGCACAGAAAGACGTCGACAAGAGACAGACAGACAAGCAGCCAGACAGATATACATATACAGACAGATGGATAAACTGACAGAGATGTAACAACAATCAGACAGACGCACAAAAGATGCGACAACGAAGACAGCATACAACAGATATACATATACAGAAGAGATAATGACAGAGATGTAGACAGACAATCAGACAGACGCACAGAAAGACGTGCGACAAGCAGACAGACAAGCAGACAGATATACATATACAGATAGATGGATAAACTGACAGAGATGTAGACAGACAATCAGACAGACGCACAGAAAGACGTGCGACAAGCAGACAAGCAGCCAGACAGATATACATATACAGATGGATAAACTGACAGAGATGTAGACAGAGAATCAGACAGTCGCACAGAAAGACGTGACAAGCAAACAGACAAGCAGCCAGACAGATATACATATAAGACAGATGGATAAACTGAAGACGAGGCAGACAGGCAAACAGGAAAACAGACTCAGAAGATGGAATTGTGAAACAGAACAGACTGAAAATGAACAGCTAGACAGAATAATATGACAGCACACAGACAGACAGCGACAGACAGGCAGGCAGAACAGAGAAAGACAGACATACAGACAGAAGATGGATTATTGTGAAAGACTGATACAGACTGATGAAATGGATACAGCTAGACAGACAGGCATGGCAGGCACAGAAAGATAGCGAGACAGAGAAAGCAGACAGGCAGCAGCAGGCAACAGATAGCGAGCAGAAGGCAGGCTACACTGAGAAAGACAGACATACAGGCTGATAAATGGAAACAGCTACAGAGACAGACCATACTAACAGGCACACAGAGACAGCAAAGACTGACAGGCAGGCAGGCAGGCAGGCAGGCAAGCAGGCAGACACAGAGAAAGACAGACATACAGACTGACAGATAGCTGATTGTGAAAGACAGAGACAGGCTGATAAATGGAAACAGCTACAGAGACAGACACACTAACAGGCACACAGAGATAGCGAGACAGATAGGCAGGCAGGGCAGACGCAGAGAAAGACAGGCATACAGATTGATAGATGGATAATCGTGAAAGAAAGATAGAGACTGATAAATGGATACAGCTAGAGAGACAAAGTGACAGGCACATAAAGAGACAGCGAGACAGGCAAGCAGACGGCAGCAAGGCAGGCAGAGAGAAAGACAGACATACAGACTGACAGACAGCTGGATAATTGTGAAAGACAGAGACGGACTGATAAATACATACACGTAGAGAGACAGACAAACTGACACACATAATAGGCAGCGAGACAGACAGGCAGGCAAGCAGACACAAAGACTGACATACAGACTGACAGATGGATTATTGTGAAAGACAGACAGAATGATAAATGGATACACGTAGACAGACAAACTGACAGACATAAAGAGACAGAGACAGACTGATACAGAGAAGACAGTGACAGAGAGAGAGAGAGAGAGAGACAAAGAGACAGTGACAGAGAGGAGAGAGAGAGACAAACACACACAAAAGAGAAAGCGACGAGCGAACGAGAGAGAGAGAGAGAGAGAAAGACACCAGACCGACAGACACAGAAAGACAGACTGACAGACAGACAGACAAACAAAACGTCTGACTGAACTAGGCCTTCCGCCCATGTGACTGGGAAACAAGCAGGTGGGAAGGAACACACAATTGCTCACCATGTTAAAATCATAACACAGACCATTTTGTTGTACACAGTCATACGCTGCTTCATCTAACACCGGGGTAGACACAGGCTGGGTGGGGTAGGGTGGGGCCACATACCTTGAACTAGATTTGCACGTCGGATTTTAAGTCTGAACTAGATCAATAGATAGGATGATAGATAGACAGATGGATAACCTCGACAGACTGATGGATCGATGGATGCAAATTAGATAAATAGATAGGATGATAGACAGATGGATAACCTTGATAGATTGATGGATGATAGATAAACGGACAGACAGACAGAGAGAGAGATAGAGATAGACAGACTGACAGATCAGACAGACAGACAGACAGACAGATAGATAGATAGATAGACAGACAGGCAGATAGATAGACAGGACACAGATATATAGGTAGATAAATAAGACAAAATGGATAACCTTGACAATTGATGGATTCGATGGATGATAGACAGATATGATAACCTTGATAGATTAAAGGATCGATGGATGATGGATAACCTTGATAGATTAATGGATCGACTGAATAAGACAGACAGATGGATAACCTTTGATAGATGATGGATCGATGGATGATAGACACAGACAGATGGATAACCTTGATAGATGATGTATGACAGACAGGCAGATAAATAACCTTGATAGATCGATCGATGGATGATAGACAACAGACAGATGGATAACCTTGATAGACTGATGGATCGATGGATGATAGAAGATGGATAACCTTGATAGATTAATGGATAGATGGATAGTTCATAAACAGATAGATGGATAACCTTGATAGATTAGTGGATAGATGGATTATAGGCAGACAATGGATAACATTGATAGATTAATGGATGATGGATATGATAGAGACAGATGGATAACATTGATAATTAATGGATCGATGGATAATTTATAGGCAGCAGACGGATAACCTTGATAACTAATGGATCCATGGATAATTTATAGACAGAACAGGATACTTGATTAATGGATCCATGGATGATTTATAGACAGCAGACCTTGATTAATGGATCCATGGATACTTTATAGACAGCAGACCTTGATTAATGGATCCATGGATAATTTACAGATAAGACCTTGATTAATGAATCGATGGATAATTTATAGATAAACAGGACCTTGATAATGAATCGATGATAATTTACAGGACATTAGACAGACGAATACCTTTGACAGACGGATGATCGACGAGAAGACAGATAGACAGAAGGATAACCTTGATAGACTACTGGATTTTGTACTTTTCAAGGTCACTGTAACCCTGCAGAAGCATCAGATGAAACAAAGATTAAATATAAAGCGAGGAAAATGGCCGATTTGTTACAGCAGTGAAAACAGAACGTACATATTGTCTTCAGTTCCCGAGAAAACACTGCTCACACACATCTTCTAGGAAAAGTGCTAGTCTCAGGGCCTTTTTTGTTTGTGTTTGTTCGTTCTTTTTTTATATTTTTTTTTTAAAAGGATCATTGCACTCAGGGAGGTTACCTTTCTGCTCACCTTTTCCCGTCCATTTTCTACACCACTTTCATGACCACAGAAGCTGGAACAGCTTTTATTATGCGATGATGATGATGTTGATGTGGGTGATAATCATGATGCTATGGAGTTCCATCTAGGATTGAGACTGCGTGACAGGGTTGTACTCTACGCTTACTTTCATAATTATCCTGGCGTCAACCAGGCCTGAGAGAGATACAGACACCTGCGGTGTTGGTCAGAAGATTTGAGCAACACCCTCAATGACGCATCCGCGAAGTGGATGAAGACTCGACTGTGTGGTCCCAGTCTTCCCAATGAGCCCATAGCACGCCCAAACTAAGGGTAGGAGCCGGTTAGAGCCGAAAAATCCCACAATGATTTTTGAAGGTACTGATGGGGATTCGAACCCACAACCTTCCAGTCGGTTAGTCCGTTGCGTTAACCACTACACCACGGCGACTGGTTTAGTCTCAGGGACTTAATTTAACTGGTGAGAGCGAACTTTGACCCTGGCGACACGACTTCCAACCTTATTGCATTTGTCATTCCAGAACGGTCTATGCCCTGTGACCCCAATACAGCAAATAGCCTCCCATTAAGAGCTGAGAAAATACTGTTCACTCATTTTATCCTTCAGACAGACAGATACACACAACACAAGCACACGCGCCCGCACGCACACGCACACATACAGAGACAGAGAAAGACAGAGTGAAAGACAAGACAGACAGGCAGAGACAGACAGAGACAAAGAGAGCGAGAGAAAATTTTTTTTTTTTTACCTATCTATTTATCTATTTACCTATCAATCAATCAATCAATCAATCAATCAATCTATCTCTCTCCCCTCTCCTCTCTCTCTCTCTATATATATATTTCTATTACTCTCCCTCCCTCTCTCTCTCTCTCGAGATAGATGGATAAGATGATGGATGGATGATAGATAGATAGACAGATAGCAGACAGACAGACAGACAGACAGACAGACAACACACACACCACAGATGGTAGAAGGGGACAGCAGAACTGACCAGGGACTGACCACATGACATCGAGAGCACGGACGATAAGAGGACAGAGCATGGATGGGGAGAAGAGAGACAGACGGAGGGAGGGAGGAAGGAAGGAAGGAAAAGCACACAGCAGTGTGTGAGCGAGTGAAGCACAAGCCCCGGGCCTCCACTCCAATCAATGCGAAACACCGGACTCTCCATCACTATTATCATAGTGGTCTCGCTCAAGCCTGTCTCCATAGAGGGCTGGGTCCCACAGGAAGGCACAAAGTACACGCAGGCAGAGAGAGAGAGAGAGAGAGACAGACAGACAGACAGACAAACAGAGAGAGGGACAGAGAGAGGACAGAGAGAGAGAGAGCTCGCGAGAGAGAGCTCGCGAGAGAGATAGAGATAGAGAGAGGAGGGTCAGAGACAGACAGACAGACAGAGAGGGACACAGAGAGAGGGGCGAGAAAGAAAAGAGAGAGAGAGAACAGACATACAGACAGAGACACAGAGAGAGGGACATAGAGAGAGAGAGAGCGAGAAAGAAAAAGAGAGAGAAACAGACAGTAGACAGAGACATAGAGAGAGAGAGTCGCAAGAGAGAGAGAGCTCGCGAGGAGAGATAGAGACAGAGAGAGGAGGTCAGAGAGAAACAGACAGACATAGAAGAGAGAGAGAGCTCGCAAGAGAGAGAGCTCGCGAGAGAGATAGAGACAGAGAGAGGAGGGTCAGAGACAGACAGACAGACAGAGAGGGACACAGAGAGAGGGAGCTCGAAAGAAAAAGAGA